>JAJEJO010000148.1:227071-553208 GCA_020662805.1 Glaucomys volans | reverse complement strand
AAAAAAAAGAATAGATTTGTGGAGAATGAGCTGTCATTGGAAACTTTTCATTTTATATTTTTATTAATTTCAGCCATATTTTGTCATAAGGTCACAGAAACATTCAAAGATATTTCAATTTTGAAAAATATCAACATGTTATTTATGGCTTTTTCAGGTCAGTTTTCTGGTTGTAAACCTCTGTTTAAAAATAGGATCTTGAACTTTTTCCCTTGGTTATAGGAAAACAGAGTCTACTTAGGTGACCACTGCAACAAAAGGGCTCCAGGCTATTTCCTTCCTTCAGAGTTCAGAAGCATTATGAAGGAAAAGTATTTGCTCTCCTTATCTAGTTACAACCCAATGAGATTATTGTTCTTAATATGTACCAAAAATCAAAATATTGAATCTAAAATAATTAATTTAACAGACAACTGTTATTTTAAAAAAATTCAAATTCACACTTAGTCACAGAGTTCTACTGGAAAATATGTAACTCTTTTAATTATTCTTGGTAAAAATCTGAAAATTATCAATTTATTTTGGGACAGTAGTCCGTTGATGTGCAGCTGGAAGTTAAGAAGAACTTCTGCTACTTTGTCCAGTACAAATGTGTCATTGATTGAGCTGGACCCAAACTTACCACTGTCACCTTCCCCAGGTTGAATCTCTGTAGGATTTTCAACTATGTAAATTAGTAAAGGTCCTTCTACTAACCTACATTCACAAATCAGTCAGAATATAACAATGATGAGACAAAATGGATTTCCTTGCTTACAAATTGGTATGGGAAAAATTATCATTTTATGTGAACATGTGCTTTGTCTTAAACCCTGAACCAAAGTGAAGGGAAATAGATTGGTTCTAGTTACCATGAGGACCATTCATCAGAATTAAGATCCTAGTATTGTGGAGCTGGAAGCTTCCTGGAGAGGTCATCAAAACCAGCCTCTTCTCTATTAATCAAAAGGCAAACTAACATATGCCCCAGCATGCACAATGATTTGCAATTTGAGGTTGACAGAGTATAGATTTCTGAGAAACTGCGAGTAAATGACCTTACCATTTTCTGCCTTAGTATCACCATCTGTAAAATGAGGACAAGAATAATTTTCAAAGAGCCACTGCAAACTGACCTGACATTCATAGAAAAAAAAGGCATACTGATAAATTAATGTAACAGATTTAATTTGTGACTAAGAAACTTAGAGTAGAAAGAAAAATGCGTGCTTAAATATTACCATATTTTGCTTGATATTCAAAAACACAGGAACTAAATTTGAAAAACTAAAAATAATATGCATTAGAGAATATCTAAAAATAATCTCACTGATATTTGATAATATTTCCTGATCCATATTTGAGTTGCTTTTTATGTCATCTTAATGTCTCTAATTTCAGAACATTAAGCAGAATAATAGGTCTCCTGTTGTAGGTCCAATGTTAAAAATAGGCTGATTATTACAGAGATGTGGAGGGTGGTGCTGATAATATTGATTAGCCAAAAACGGTCATGTTCCTAGAAAGGAACGTGATTGTGAATCAAACAGAGTATCTCTTCAAAAGTTATGTCTTGATACTTAATCAGGTTATGCAACTTCCTTCCTCCCCTCAAAAACTGTCCAAACCATAGCTGAGTAGCCCTTGCTGGTCAGCATCAAAGCTGACAGCATGACCCCAGAGCAAGAAGACCTGCTTCAGATTTGCTGAGTCCCTGCCCGTCTGCAAGAGAAGGAGTTCTTGTGCAGATCAGAATGGGAAAATTCTTTTCAGATTCAGATTCTTTCCCTCAGTGACAGAGTTTAATATTTGGGGGTTCAACTTTAGCATAGCTAACTCCAGCCACTAAAGATCACAAAAAAAAACAAAAGAAAGATGAGAATGGTGTGCCTTTGTGTTATATTTCTGAAAGCCTATACTCTCTGTGAATGCAGATAATATGAGAGAATAGGCAAGTAGATATATTACTGCCTTCCCTCCCTCTGGCTCCAGAAAGGATGATGACTATAATAACCATCATATTTTGCTCTTCACTAAATATCAAAAGACTCTGTGAGATTTAAATCCTGAAAAATATGGACATCAACTCTTTAAGTAGTTATATTTTCTAACAGTAAGCATATCAAGTTTTATCATTTTGTTGACAGAACTCATCTGCTGGAAAGCAGTAACTATAGGATGCCTCCCCCAGCATCACTCAGTGAAGCTAATGTACATACTATCCAACACATTATTTTTAATATGCCTCATAATTTTTATTTATATCTAAACTTCTTTATTCTGCACAATAAAGTAGGAGAGAAATAAATGAAATAACTCTAATATCAAGATGTCCAGATTAATGACCCATGTTCAACTGATTCTACCCAAAAGACATTTAGAATATGAAAAGTTGGATTTAATGGGGGAGGGGGGGCAGGTGGCAGTCAATGCATCCATATGACACTTACTATCCCTCACCTGTCACTGATCAATCACAGGACATGCTTCATTATAATTTTCTCCCCTTCTCCCACCACGGCCCTAACCCAAAGTCCTTGTGATCTTTTATTTTTCTCAACACATCATTCTGGGTAATCATCATTTTATCTCCAAAAGTAGTTTGCAAGGGAAAATCAATGTGGGCCCCTCATTAAGCTCCTTCTCACAAGCCCATGGTGGGGTCTAGTAAAATCTATGAGGTTCCTTACATCCTTCAAAGGAATCATCAGGTTTCATGATTTGTAGAAATTTCTTCCTTCTCTCCCACCCTATTAGTTTTCTAAGGCTCCCCTAATAATGTACCACAGAATAGATGATTAAACAACAGAAATCTATTTCCTTATAGTTCTAGAGGCTGTGGGTGGGATTGGTTTTTCCTAAGATCTCTTGCCTTGGCTTGGGCATACTAATCCTCTTCCTGTTTCTATTCATGGTCTTTTCTCCATGCATTTCTGTGTTCAAATTTCCTTTTCTGATAAGGAGAGTAGCCATATTTGATGAGGGGCACCCAGATGATCTCATTTTAGGCCTTATCTCCAAATACAGTAGCATTCTGAGGTTCTGAAAGTTAGGGCTTAAATATATTAATTATGGAGGACACAGATCATTGAGCGATACTCATGTTCCTTGAAATTTATTGTTCAACCATAAGCCAAGTTTCACATGATTATCAGTATTTGCTTTTATTTCCAATGATAATATGTTTCTACTGATGAAGTTTCACTGAATTTTTCAGTCAGCTGCACCATCACAGCATGGCATCTATGACAAATTGTATATTTAAATATTTATGATATTCTTTTTCTTTTGTGACATTTAAAGATGATGTCCAAGTTTGCAATTGTCTTTGCAAGCTGATTCAGATTTCTGTTGGAATGACCTCTGACCTTGAAATGTCTGCCTCTAACATTTCTTCTCTCTTCCTGCTCTTCTCGGCTTTCCATGTATCCAGTTTCAGGATAATTTACACTATTACAAACTGATCTTCCAGTTTGATCTTATGTCTTGATACTGATCACTATTCCTAATCATTTCTCTTCTTTAAAATCGTTCAGCAAGCAAAATCTCTTAGAGATATAACATACTCTTTCCTGAGAACAGAGTCTCAGTATCTACGTGTTTTCAGGTATACCTATACAACATTTAAACAGAAAATTCATATTTCTTTTGACAACAAAAGATACATATCAGCAATGAAAACCAAGGGCAAGAGCCTATCATTTGCCTTAATAATTGGAATTTACTAAATGCACTTTGCTACATCCGTTGTACAACCTCTAAGTAGAGTTTCATGAAAAGTTAAAGTTGACATTGTACTCACAAGTTGGTAGATTTTCTTAATTGGACGCAAAAGGAAAGAGGCATTTATAAACATCTGTGGAAGAATTTCCAAATTAGTGAAAAATGAAGGCTGTCATAACTGGAACGACAGGATGGACACAATGCTGGGTGTTAAAATGCATAGCAATATAATACTGAAAAATAAAATATTTAAACTCTTTCTTCTCCTGAATGCTCATGTTTTTTTAAAATTTTCTGTTACCATGGGAAATCCAAACAAGCCCATAACCTAGCAACTTTAAATGACAATTAATTGATGATTATATAATTAAGACTTAGAGCAAACCTTAAAATTAGAAACTAAAAAAAAAAAGTAATATGACTGGTATTGCAAGGCATATTTTATTGTGCTGCATTTCTTAGAAACAAGTCCTTATGTTCTGAATCAACTTAGTAACAGCTGATGTACAAATATTATAGAGATATTTCAAGTTGAAGCATAGACACAGGCAGTTAATTTTAATATTCACCTATTGAAATTTTTTAAAAAATCTATTCACTTGGTTACTTTTACTTTTTATTTAGCAGAGAATCAATTGTTAAGTTTACTCTTTCCATACATGAATAATTTTTTTATCTTTACTGCCCACTACATCCAACAAACATGAATGCACTAGAACTTCTGCATATTTATCAGAAAACAAAATGCACTCCTTCCCTGAGTCACCTTGTACTTGTGCTGACAGATTGACTCACAGTCAGACTTGATGCTTTATGGTTTTGTTGGCCAGACTTCCATCTGCATGACTGTTCAGGGTATAAGAATATCCTGGCCTTGGCTACTATTCTTTTCTGCACAGATTTACTTGTTCTGTGCCCTTTACTTAACCTTGATACAAAAAAATAAGCCAATCCTAGGCTTTTTGCCTTTGACCAAATAACATTCTATTAAATATGTGCATGCATGCCTGTGTGTGTGCAATTGGAACAGCCTAGGAGCAATGCCAAAAGGAAAAGTCGCAACACAAGTTTGAACAGCAAGTGTCTTTGACTTATTGCTGTGATTATACTAATTGCTCATCTACTTGGTGGGAGGTTGCAGGAAGCTGTTTTGAAGTAATCAAGCTGAGATGGGCCCTTCTATTTATAATAGTTCTGAAAATTTTTATCCCCAAAAACACTTAATTGCATTTTTCTTCTTTAAAACATATACTCATTCTTCCTTCTTCTTGCTATTTCCATTGTTTGAATCCAATAATAAAAATTTGATAGCTTCTTAGTTATTATATGAATAAGCATAAATCATCCTTCATTTCATAGATCTAAACACAAAGCACTTAATATTCCTTAATGAACCTGTAGTGCAATATAAACCATCTACAAAATAACAGTGATTTTTTTTAGGTAGTCTCTTCTGCAGGGTAAATTTTTTGTGCATATTATTCTTATGAAAGTAGTTTGGGTTATGGGAAAAGACGATGGCCTTTTCTCAAGACGTGGGTCTTTATTTATGTAGTCCGTATTTTATTGTTATGATTAGCATTGTTATATCATTGAATATATAGAAGCAGCAGACTTAAGTCTGTTTTAGCACCATATGTGCTACTTAACCCTTGGCTCTTCCACCCTGATAAACAAAGACTGCACTGTGATCTGGGGAGTGCATGTGAGCAATCACTCAAACCCAGAGACTCCAGCTGTGTCGTTGCTTAACACTATAGATCTTGGGTTTCTCTGGGCCATGGTTTACCAATCAGTATAAATTGGATATTAATATCTACTTTAGAGCTGTTGTGAAAGTTGAATATCTAGCATCCATAATATTCATAGCATAAAACTGATGGTAAAATTACAATGATTTTCCTTTTTCCTTAAATCCTCTCCAAATTGAATTATTTGTGTATTTTTTTTAACTGTTTGGGCTTCAAAAACTATTTTTTTCTGTCCCTCGTCCATTCTCCTCTATTTTTAATTACTCTCTAAATGCTAAGCAAATACTAATAAGACCAATGATATAAACCATTTTAAGAAACATCTACATGCAAATACATAACATTAAATTCATAAATTAAGATCCGATAAGTTACATAAAATGAGTCATGGAATCATTAAATACTGGAACTTGGAGAAACCTAATAGATACCTCATCTAACTCCTTCATTTGTAGAAAAGGACATTACAATCAGAGCAATTAATTGACTCACTGAAGAGCACAGATTGTAATATTTCTTTTTATATAGTTATGTATATTCCAAATAATTACATATGTATGTAATTATTAATATTAATTTAATTGCATATATATGTAATTATATTATATACATATGTAATTATATATATTTCTTATATATATATCTCACAAATATATATATTTTAAATTTTACTTTCATGTTGTGCTTAGGCAAAAATATTGAATGCGAAATAATCTATTTTCAGGTATAATTCCATAGTTGAAGATTATTATATGTGCCTGGTGCACACACACATGAGGACATGATTTTATTTTCACAACCATTTCTCAACTATGCCGAAATTTTGTGTGTGTGCAAAATACAAACACACACACACACACACACACACACACAGAGTTTGGCTCTCTGGCCTTTTTGAATGAGTGGCCTTAGGTGCAGACCCCAGAACACACCTGCACCCTAACTAGATTCCACCTGCAAAACTTTAGAAAGAACTCATCGTAACAACATTGGGGAAAGATCAACCAGAATAGTATTTAAACTCTTCAAATAAGCCAACTTAGTACATTTTAATATTCTTTATGCAAAGAAAATAAGCTGGACAAAGATGTTAGATATCTGAATCTGGAATGTAACCCTCACATAAGAATATAATTTGGTTATCTTACAACTAATGGGTGTCATATTAATTGGTCTTCATAATAACCACATATCAAGCTATCTAAATCCAATAACAAGTTTGTTCAATAATGACTTGCCACATAGTTTTTTTTTTCCCTAAGTGACTGTCTTATGAATTCGAGGAAAAGTCTGCATTAAGAGGAGGAACTTGAGGACACAAAAAATAAAAACCATCACAAGCCTTTTTAAACTACATGTTAATCCTAAATTCCATTTTTTGCCTTTTGAATAATGGTTATATTCTTTGGGAGCTCTCATGATACTATGAACAGAAGTTCACAAGATATTCAGTATCTTTGACTGGGGTGATTGGCTAATCTATTTCTTCCTCTTTTCATCCTAATGGCTGTTCAATAAATCATATGGTAACTACTATAGTTGCTGTATTGAAGTAGTCAAGTGAAAAATATCCTTTCTCCCTGGGACAGTATTTTCTGCTAACGCAGCACACTTGTCAAAGCCCTTGAGTATTTCAGCAATAGTCATCAGATAAACATATAAATAACTAGATAAATAACTGACAAAACACAGTACATGTTTTGGAGATAAAAGTAAGCACGTCACAAATTGAGAGATTAATACTTGGCATCTTTTAGAAAATGCTTCTAAACTAAGAAGACTGCATTATTAAAATCAGAATATGGAACAGAATTTTGTAATATTTAAAAGTTCCCATTGGTCAGTGACTATTTTCTAATTGCCAAGCAAAAATAACAACATAGCATGATTTGGTTCTGTAAGAAAACGGAATGATTAAATAATTATCAGAATCAAAGACTCCTCAGTTTGTATTATAAAGGGTTTGAGTTGCCTTGTAAATAAGAACTGGAAAGAACTCATACAACTCAAGTTGAAATTGAGACAAATGGAACAAAATTTTGGAAGTCTTAAAATGATTATGAGATTGGATATGAAAATCATAATGCCCAGTTCTCCCTAAAAAAAGGAAATTGTGGGTGCCATAAACAAGACACCTGTGAATGATAAAAAGATAAAAATAAAAACCTTGGTCCCTGAATCATGACTAGTGAATGCAGATAGTGTGTTTTATTTTGGAGGGGTGATTCCATATGTTGGTGGGCCAGACCCATCCGGCCCATTGGCAGGCTGTCCTGAGGCTCTTATCCTTAGTGCGACACACACCTCGCAGGGGTGATGATACACAGAAGCCAGGCAAATTTCCACTGTGTGTCATGATCGTGAGAAAGGCAGAGCTGGCTGTTGTTGACAGCCAGTGATGGTATTAGCTGGCCTTCTGGAATGGTAGGAGCAGAAAACTCAGTCAACATATTTTAACCTTCAGAGTTATTCAGGCACATTCTGATCTCACCAAATGGGCTGATAAGAGTGAAGCACAAACTTGGCATCAACAGCTGTTTCCAAACAACCAATGGGAGGTGGGGCAGAGGAGTGCATTTTTTTTTTTTTTTCTGTTTTTAGATACAGTCAGTGCCTTTCAAGGCTAAGTCTTCAACAACAATTTTTCCATTGCATAAAACACGAAGCACTGTCCTTTAAATGTATCAGAACACAGCAAGGCAATGACAAAAAAGGGAAGAAGACAAAGAATATAAAGAATATATTAAAGGCTGTGAGATGAAACCAAGCAGGTTCTCAGGGCTGATCATTATGTGAACATTAGATTATGCAGATGATTCAATTTTAATTCAAGTCAAGCTGGTTCCAGGTTTCACTTAGATTCTTTTGTCCTTTTTTGCTTGATGCTTATGGTGAAATCTGATCTATTTGTAGGTTTAATGCAGGGGACAGGAGAAAGACTGACCTAAACTTAATATTATAGGAGATTGAACTAAATGTAGGAGTGAGAGCAATAATTCCACAGCTTCCTATTTGGAAATGGGCCCAGCATCAAGAAATAAAAATAGAAGTGTCTGAATGTAGCTAAAAAGCTCAGCCACATGGAATTAAAATGCCAATTCCCTTCAGCCTTCTTGTTTCCAGTCATCAGAATTCCAAAGCCAACAAATTAAAAAGTTCCTTCAGTCAAGTATCTTTTTGGGTAAGCCATCACTTGAAGTTGCATTGATCCAAAATCCCTGCATATGCAGTAGTTCCAACCTGGCTGTTCCCATTGCATTAAAATAATTATCAGGTTTCAAATGTAAATAAATAAATGCAATTGTGCACAAGGCACTGAAATTCCAATTAGTTGATGGTCATCCTTGTGATTCTAAAATGCCTTTAAATTAACTTTTTTTTTTAAGTAAACACAATCTTTTAAATTGAAATGAGAAAAAAATTTTCCTAATGTTTTACCAACCTCTGTTTCTAATTTGCCTGAGGGCCATGTTTAGCATATTTTCAGTATCATATATTCAAAGTGGAAGAACTGGAAACAAAAAACAGATTTAGGAAACCAAGATTTACCATTTGCATGAAATGATAATTTGGGATATCTTTTGATGAGTATATACATTAAGTGTTTTTTAAGACTGTTTCCTTATTTCATCTCTGTACAGCAAACTAGAGATATATCTTGAAGCTTTCAGAAAGACTGAATTTCTCTCTCCCTCCAGTGTTGATTATCTTTTGCTTCAAATGGGATCTCTCTGAAATCAAGGGGAGCTTTTTGTTTAAGAGAGGTACTTAGGGTGCAATGAGGAGTAAGAATCTGACCCAGACCATTTTAAACTCATGTTTATCCAGCATTCATCATTTTCTCTTCTAACATATGAATATAGTTTTCAAAACCACAAACCTCACAAGTGTTTAGATCCCAGACTTGTAAACAGGTTTGATTTCCTTTTATTGAGCGTCTTCCTTCCGCATCCCTTATTGCATTCAGCTGGCTCTAATTCCTTTCCATGTACTTAAAGAAATGAAATATTTTGTCTGAATTAAGAGTAATCATGTGTTTGAAAAGATCAATCCTGAAACAACAGAAAAGTGAATTGTTTTCAATGAATCTGTTTACAGTGACTGAGCAACTAGGGCTTAGATGAATAAATAAAAGACCAGCAATTTTATTGAATTATATTGTTCAATTTCAATTGTGTCTCTTAACATAAACAGCTCAGTGATTGATGTATTATTGAATATTCGGGAGTGTGTCTGTAATGAATATGTTTATGAATGACCCTCTGAGAGTAAATCAATGTTAGAATGATATCCCTGTTGATTTGGAGCTTAGATGATTGCAAATCAAACTTTAAAATGTCCAGATTTTAACAGGGAGTACTTTAAAATTTAAGAGGGAAAATAAAAGTACCTGAAAAGGAAATGTGATTTATGGGAAAGTAAAAAGGAAAAAAAAAAAGGAAGAATTTTTATCAATCTTTTTATTTTTAGGATCTGAAGCCATTATTTTGAAACTCCTTAAGAACATCACCTACATCATCATGACATAATCAAATAAACAAATATCATAAGCCATTCACGCTTTTCTCTAAATATTATACAATTATTAACTGCCAGAAAAATCCACTCATTATTCTCCCCGAGGAGAATAATCACTGTGAAAATATTCCTTCTCTTGGCTGCAGAATCATGCAATTCCTTGACCTGCATAGATATCCAGGTATCCAAATTGATTGACAAAGGAGGGCATCAGTATCTGTTTTAGAGTACCCAATTGCAGAATATTTTAGTTCTTCCTCTTTTATGAACTTTATGGTCTCCCTCAATTGCTCTATATTCTAAAAGCCTATGACATGGGCCAAGACACTAATAAATCCCAGATACCTCCCATGATCCATGAAATAGCTGTTCATAAACCTCACACACAAATGGGATGCTCCCATAATTTCCAACTAGGGGAGCGTCTAGGAAACCCGATGGACTCTTGTCCTCAGTCATGAGAATATACAATCTGTTGATACAGCTCAGGGTTTGGACAACGATGATAGAATGTGATTCTTCAATGATGCCTCTTCTTTCTTACATCTTCCAGTGTTAGCTTTTCCCAGATTCTACAATCCTTTCCTTTTTACTGTATATCCACAAACTTATAAAAATCAATCTTATATGTTCAATACCTAAGTTGATATTTCCAGCCTGAATTATTTTTTAAGGTTTTGTTTGTTATTGTTTTGGTACTGAGGGTTGAACCCAGGGCACTCTATGACTGAGCTACATTTCCATCCCTTTCCTTATCTTATTTTGAAACAGGGTCTCACTAAGTTGCCCAGGGAGGCTTTGAACTTTCAGTCCTCCTGCCTCAGCTTCCCTACTTGCTGGCATTCAAGGTGTGTGCCACCAGGCCTAGTATCCTATGCTTTCAACTGTCTACTACCTTCCCCAAAAATCGACATTTTTCCTAAGCCAGGACTTTTTCCTGAATCTATATTTCTATAAATATGCCCAAATTCTCCAGGTCAGCTTGAAATGCAGAATTGATTTTTCTATTTGCTGTCTTTATCAGCCTACTACCACCACATCATTGCATTTGCATTTTACTCTACCATTTACAAATTCTACATTTTTATTTAATGTAAGAAGCATGTGAAGTATGGGAACATGATGGCCTAGGAACTTTCTAACCATAATCTGGTTCACAGACCAATGGCATGAGTGTTCCCTGAGAGATTGTTAAAAATGCAGAAGCTCTTCCCCATCCCCAACTGACTCAGAATCTGCATTTTATCAAGATCCCTGGGTAAACGGTATGTTATAGTTTTTACCCATTGTTCAGGAATGCCCAAATATGCGATTAAAAATATGATCCTCAGACCAACAGCATCAGCATTACCTGGGAACTAACTCAAAATGCAAATTTTTGGACCTTGCTTCAAATCACTGAATCAGAACCTCTGGAGGTGAGGCCAAGGAATCAGTGTGTTTACAACTTCTCCAGGTAATTTTTACACATGTTTATGTTTGCGAAGCATTGCTCACATAATACTTGCCTCCTAAGTTTAATTAGATACCAATTTTTCTCTCTTTATTCCTTTCTTCCTTTTCCTATACCATCTCTCACATCTAATTCATTATTCCCTCCTTTTGGACATAAGTAAATAGCCATCTTGTCCTTCTTTAACCAATCAATCTAGTTATGTCCTTCTTTGGATTACTTATTATGCACTGATTCATTTATCAATTATTTCAGTGTGTCAGATAAGAGGTTCATTGCAAAAAGTTCACTGGTTCCCCACTGCCTCCTAAATAAGCCAGTTATCTTCACATTCTGTTAATGGACCTGACAGTATCCTCAAACTCCCAGTATTTTTCTACATTAAGATTCCCTCCAGATGAAAAGCCAATGGGAAAAATTCAAGAAAATCCATTAAAACAAAATTGGACACATATGTAGGTGAGGATCTACCAGTAGCAGTGTGAGTGGAACAGGTGTGGAGTCAAGGTCTTTGCAGCCTAGATATTCTTTAGGCTCTTCCTATCCAGAGTCAAAATTTATCTTATGAAGTGTTTGGATTCAACCACCCTGGCAGAAGAAATGGCATGAATATGTGGTGAAGAATCATGAATCCAGGCACTTTCTTACCATCTGGGGGGAGTTCTTTGAATGGTGAAGGATCATTTAGTACTAGTATTACTATAAGCTGCATATGAAGAACCATAAACATGATTGAGAAAGACTACAGATAGAAGTCACAGTCTGAATTGCCAAATGTTAGAAATGCAATAAGTTTTAGAGACCTTTAAATGACTCCCCATCTTATTATGAATCAGATAAATGATGTGATCAGATGAAAGATATGCCTAAACATCTTACACTAAATCCACTGCCTTACTTGCTTGATCTGATGCCCCTTGAGGACTTTACAGCAGTGACTCCCATTTCTGGCTACACCCTGAAGTCATCAGCAGAGTGTTAGCAAAAATCTGTACTTAGTTCCCATATTCAGAGACTATATTTAATTGCTCTATAGTAAGGACTGGTAATGTTTTTAAATTTTATTTTCCCAAGGAATCTAATATGTAATCAGGATTGAGAACTATTGCAGTGATTCTCCTATTACAACACCTTTTATAAAAGCAGACTAATACAGTTGTTCTGGGTTGGTGCCCAGGATTCTGCATTCCTAACAGTTTCCCAAGTGATGCTAATACTGCTGGTCCACAAACCACACCTTAGAAACAAGGCATCACATAACTTCAGCTTCCATTATGGTTTCATCTACTTGCCAAATGACTTCCTTCTCTGTGCATAATCAGCCATGGAATCCTCCTGTTAAAAGTTTCTCTGTATATCTTGAAAATTATATCCACTAATTCAAGAAATATCTGAGTTCCTATGTGCCAGATCTTGTCATAAATAGTGTCTGAAGACCCTATATAAGTTAGCACCATCAACTTCTTTCAAAGCTGAATAAAAGAAATCAAACTATTCACAAACAAGAAACTGGTACTGGAATTATTATTATGAACGGGTCCAGACCCATGGTTGTCTTGGAAATGAGGGACAAACAGAGGGTGGAGATATTGTATAGTAAGGAAATTATGCAACACAAAACAAAGAAAAGAAGCCTGAGACATGTGTATCTGAGTCTCTATTTCATCTTTAAACAAGGATGATGAAAGGAGCAATATCACTGGATTTTTGTGTCAATGAGAGCATGCATCAAACACTGTTATGTAAATAAAAGTGTTATTTTCATAAACTGGCTCTATGCATTGAAATTCTGAGAAAATTTTCCAAAAGATTAACTTCTTATTTATGCACAATTCCTCACAAATAAGTTCTGCAAATATTTTTTTTTACCACTTAACAGCTTTGTGAATTTAGCATATTTTTAAAAAAACAGTAGAGGGAAAAATAAACAATGATAAAACTTTCCTTATAATAAAACTTTCATGACTAAATACCCAGATTAGATATGCAGATCTTTAAATATGTGAGTGTCAAACACTACAAAGTATGTTTTAGAGATGTTACAATAAGTTCAAAGCAGTAAGGGGAGGTCATAAAATATGCAAAGCCCTGTAATACAGACAGTTACTAAATACAAAGTTGTGAAAAGATCATCTCTCCCAGCTAAGGCACATGTATCCTATTAAGAAAAACCCTTTACAAGTGGTTTCTTTACATATCATTTTTATAAAGAAAAAGGAATTGCCATCAGACTCATCAAAAACAGGATGCTCCTCATTACAAAGATCACACAGATTTTGTGTGCTTATAGCCTTGCTTTATAGTTGAGTAATTCTCCAACATGTGCGTTTATCAGAAACAATAGAAAATTCTGGGCATTTCCCCTTGCTCCAACCTCAGCAACAACAACAAAAATACTTGAAGGAAACATTTAGAAATGCTCATGTTTTAATAAAAGTTAACCTCTATTTGTTCATACAAAATTTCAAATTTGTACTGATTTTTCTCATACTTATGCATGCTTCGGTTATATTTGTCTAACTTTTCTCCTAAAATAAACTTTGGCTTTAACTCATCTAAAAAAATGCCCCAAAGGACAGGTCCAAATATCTGTCAGAGTTGGGTAAAACTCAACTGGGTATTTCTGTCTGCTATTTTACAACTTTCGTTGAGGGTACGTGTATGCTTTTTAAAATATTTTCAAGCTTAGTCTTTATGTTTTGAAGAAATCAATATTGTTCTGTGTGATTTTTTAAAATACTGCTTATGAATAAGTATACCATCCTCTCCTTTGAAACAATCTCAAAATAAGCAAACAAATAATATGTGAAGAATTCTTTTTAAAAAAAACCATAGAAATAGCTCTGAAAAAGACAGGTGGCAATCAAAGTCACACATATCACTGCACCGTGATTAGTTGGAGAGGCATAATGTTTATGAACGAGAAACATATTTTTGCTACTGATCAAATTCAAATATTCTACAGACTTGGAATTGCAAACATTTGCTTCTCTGCCTGCCAGGGGGCAAATACAGCAGCAGCTAGAGAGTAATTAGTAGAAATATGACAACAGGGAGTAACATCAAATATTATTAGTTAAAATGACAGAAATGCAAAATGTGAAAACTCAATACATGGTCAGCAAGGCATAAATGGAAAGGATTTCCAGAAAGGTTAGGCTGTGACTCACGGATGTTTAATCTAGAAATAATTTCTTTTTTAAAAAAGTCATTCCAACACATATCATATCTACTGCATCTTCTCGGGTCAAAGTAAATCGCCCTTTTCCTGTGATGGCGAATCATCAAGCTTCTCCAACATGGCCTTAAAATCCACTTAGGTAACAAATGATTTAAAATAATGAATTCTAGATTTCTTCCTTTCATCACCAGTCACCTTGAAGATGGAAAGTCAAAGAGTTGGTAGCTGCTTATTGCCTTCCAGGGCACCAATATTCAGACACAATGGGTGCTGAGGAAAGCAATTGGCAGGCTATCCCTGTGCTTCCTGGCACTACACAATTTTAAAAAAGAGCAAGTCCCATACAATCTTCCCCTACCCATTTTCCATGATATAGGTATTGCTTTTTCTGTAGTGTCAAAACTTCTTGGAGGGTCATTTTCAGCTTCTTATTCTCTCAATCTCCAACTGATATTTTAAATACAGAGTCATCACCTTTTGCATTTCTAAGCCAGTTTCCCTTCACTGAACATGGCGACTGCCAATCCTTTGCTAGCAGGATTTCTCTGTCTGCATGGTATTTCGGCTTTGTCCTTATACTATTAACATTTTCTCATTCATATCTCTGTATTTCCTACAGTCCTACAATTTCTCCAATATACTCTAAACTACACTGTAAGAGGGTCTTTTACATAAACATCTGGCCAGGAGAAAAAAGAGAACAAGTGGAGTTCAAACTGGAGATAGACCACCCTCGCTGAGCAGAAATTACTCATTCTCTGATTGTTACCATTCCATATTGGAAACACTGACTCTGGTTGTAGTTGCCTAGTGTTTACTCTTTAATTATGTTACGCTCATTATCATGTAGTCCAGAATAGCACTAATGAGACCAGAAAACACAGATGAATTTACAAGTAATGCCTGCATTTTAGTCTAATTAATGACTAATTTCCTACACTAAAGGTGAAAGTAAGAGCAGTCTGTTCCTCTAACCTAATGGGTCCGTACTTAGGAAACACAGATTAATAAAGGAAAAGCATATTTACACTTCCTGTCAGTCCTCATTCCCAGATGAAGGAGGGGACAGTCCGCAGGTATTGCATTCAAGGTTGAAAATGGCCACCCTGAAACAAGTTTGGGCAGCCTGCAACCCAAAGGGGGACTTACCCAATATAATTTACTATGAGAAATAGACATGATTCTAAAATGCCTGAAAGAAAAACCGCCTTTCCTAAAACTCTCCCTTGAAAGCTTCCTAAAACTAAAGATTTACAATCTCTTCTGCTATCTTCATTTATCACTGCAAATTTCTTTGTGTTGGAATGAGTCCTGAATCAGAAATGGGTTCACTGGGTAACATCTTACTAATATCAAATAACTGATACTTTAATGGCAAGCATCAATTTTAAGTACTTTCAAGAAAATTTCTATATACCATGCATCTTTAAGATGAGAGGGAATAACTGCTGTTCAAATTGTACTAGTAAATAATTTCTTTCCCACTATTGGATTGACACTTAGCCTAAGAAGTACTCACACAATTTCAATCCATATCACTCTTGACCATTGAACAGAATTATAGGATCAGTCTAAAAGCCCAGTGGAATTTCTCACTTGTCTAAGCAGATTTTCTGGTTTTAGAATTTAAACCATGATATTGGTCTTATAACATCATGATTTAACAACTGAATTAAACAACCCAGATCTCTATGTTCTGTCATGTCAAGTTCTAAATGTATAGATATTTACTTTATGTCAAGTTCAATGTTCAAACAGAAATGTTTATATGGGGGTTTGATTCAGATAGAAGTACTAAGCCTCTATTATGTTATTTAAGTTGCATAGTAGCTTGTTCTTTGCAATCAATCACCTCCACATGGACTTTAACTTCACTGAAGACAAGAACAGCACCTTACACATTTTTCTCTCCATGGTTCAGTATGGCCCAACACTGCTCGTTAAATGAATAAGTACTGCCAACAAATACTTGTTAAATGAATGACTCTATCAATCAATCAATGAAGAGGCACTGAAGACATATCTTTCTGACAGAAATCCTCTCGTGACAAGAGTGCACAATTATAAAACCAAATTAGTAGCTAACAATTTGAATTCCTGTATAATTCCAAGGAACCTCTGAAAGGAAGGGCCTAATGTCTGGAACAGCAATATAATAGTTAAATCCATTTCATCACTAAGTATTTAATTATCTATTCCTATCTACTCATTTAGGGAGGGGCTAATCTTCTTGTCTGCATTACAATTAGAAAAGAGTTCAGATTCATAGGGGAGCGTGGGGAGAAATTTGGGTTTTAAAAAGTAACTAACATTTTGTGCAAGCCACACAAAACCTCTGAGCCCTATTAAAATCACCGATAAGCAATCTTGGAAAAACATTCTCCAGTAATGGCTAACTGGGCTCTTGCAGCAAAGCAAATTGTTTTTTCTTGGCAAACGTCCCACAAGCAATAGGCAGCAAGAAATTGTTTGTTCTACACACACAAGTTCTTGTGTGTATCTGCAATTCTAATGCCAAATTTGGTTCTATCTCAGAAGCAACTTTAACTGAAAAGAAAATCACCAGAGACTTCACCAGGACAGCTAGTTGATCCTTAGCAGGAGTTCTGTGGTCATCAGAATAAATTCCCATGGTTACTGTGGCCAGTGTAGAAAATTGCACTGTCCATTTGGCTCAAGATTCTTACACATTTTCTTCCCCTGGCAAGAATTTTTGTTTGGTCATAGACATCTGGTTAGCATGCAGCACACAGAAAATATACTGTCTGCCCTTCGGTAATAGAAATGTAAAATAATCTAAACTAAGAAGACATTAATATCAAAAGAAAAACACAGAAGAAATGTGCATTGGAGCATTCTGACGATCAATGGAGAGCTTGCAATGGCCAAGTCAGCTGGGTTAAGCTGGGAAAGCACTGAAGATCAAGAATTTAAAGCAATGTTTTGAATGAGAGAGAAATACATAGTTGAACCATTAGATTTTACAGACAGTGGCAAGAAAAAGGATTTTATATGATAAATTGTCTGGAAAGAAGAGCACAAATACATACAAGGAAGAGTCTATAAGCATTCCTGAATAGCTATGTTTTGTGTGCTGGGTTGTACACATATGTATACACACACACACACACACACACACACACACACACATGATTTGGCAGGAATTGTACAGTGGGTTTTTGGGGAGTTCATTTATCAGTTAATGTGACCTTGTTGTTTATCAAGAGACAAGAAATAGCCTTCAGTTAGCAAGATATAAACTGCTGATTTTTGCATTTGTTAGTTCTAGGTCATATCTATATCATAAGCCTGCCTCCTTTACCTGCTTAAAAGGATTAAGACAACATGGAGAGAATAAAGGTTGGAGAAAGGAATAGAATGTGGACATTAGGCTGTGAACAGTTGCTCAGTTCGAAGTTAAGGAAGATCTGCTCAGGCATGGAGCATTTGCAGAATTTGACAATCTGGGTCAGGCTGCCATTTTCTTCTGACACCCATCAAATCACACCATTCCAGCACTTACACATTCCTCTGCTTTTTCTATGTCAGATATCATATCCAAGAAACAGTTTTTTAAAAGGTTTATTGATTAATTTAATATATTAAATGGAGGTTTATGCCATGATAAGGCAAGAAAAATGAGAACCAGATTGTCACCCTATTTTCAATGATTCCATTGAAGGAAAAGGGGCAAATTAAGGAAAAATTCTTCTAGTTTAAAAGATTGTAAAGTTCCCTTTTATGAGTTTTCACATTATATTAAAGTTTGTGTGACATTTTCTTGCAATATTTTTAGTTTTAAAGCATGTGGGTGAAAATAAAAAAGCAAGATAGGAAACCAAAACAAAAATCAAAGAACAAAAGTAAAAATATTATTATTGACTTTAGGGTTATGAGTCTAAGCAACAGCAAGCATTCAGATGAAATGGGGTAAAAATTTACTAACAATTTTTAATGTCACATTTTATCCTTTCCAATTGTCTTTCCAAGATCTACTTTCAAATATTCAGCCTCAGAGAGATCTTAATTTTTCTTTATAAAAGGAAATACCCCAAAATTATATTAAGATAATTGATTTTGAGACCAAAACTCTGAATTTATACTTATTCCTTAATGAATTTGATTGTCAATTCATACTATCTTTGTACTATAAATGTGGGATAGAAATTGCTTATATTTAATGCCCTGAATTTATAGAATTTCTACACATTCACTGTTACACAATGCAATGTCTGCTAAACAGGCCACTGTTTCAACCCAGTTTTATTAACCAATTTGTAAATATAGTAGAATCAGATTTGGTATTGGAAGAAACTGCAAATCTTTGGAATACGTCAGTAGTTAAGGGAGTGGAAGGAAAAAAAGACCTAACATTCCATGAGCTATATGTAGCCACAAGGAATGCTTAAATATGGCAAGATTCCAAGGAATGAAATCAGAGTTGAGTAGGAGAAAAATAGTGCTAAAATATCTTCTAAAGCAAATTAAATTTCTATGAGAGACTATAATGTCTAGCAAGCAGAGTTTGCAAAAACCAATGTCCTGCATGCTATAACCCCACTTACTCAGTCCCTTTCTACAAAAGCAGAGCTGATTGCTACATTGATTACACTTTCTGTACATGTGAACACTCCATTTCCATTTTATAATATAAGAAATGCAAAAATAGGATAAAGTGCTTACAGATTCACTTTGCAGTAACACTTTACTAAAGATACTGCTGGATTCCAGAGTGGGATGTGCTGTAAAAATGTCTAATGACTTTTTCAGTGAATCAAACTACCTTAGTGCTGCCAGCCTGCTTTATCTTATTCACCACTCAAGTACTCCCAAATCTGAGGTTAAGAAAAAGCAACTAGACAGTATATTCACTATTGTTGGAGTTGCCTCAGCCAAGACCTTTGGCCAAGCCCCAGAGAGAAAAAGGGTGAAGAGGACTGAGGTCTAAGCTCCGTGCATTGGCCTTTTTTAACCAAAGCTGCCAAAGTTTCAGATGGTGAAATTTCAAAGACAAACTCTGTTCTTGACATCAACAATAGGTGCATTAGTGTGTTCTCTCAACATACAGTGCTCCCAATATTACCAGGACCTTCAAATAGGCCTGGGGAAGCCCAATTAATGACCTCAGTCTACAAAAATAGCAGAAAGTCCTGGGTATCATCACAGTCACTGTTGTTAAAACACACACACACACACACACACACACACACACACACACATCTTTAGGAAAACCTGTTCTTTTAGCCTCTGCTTCATGTCCTGGCTTTTTGGCTTGATTCTGTACATTTGATAACATCACCTTCGATTTTTGAGAATGAGATGGGCCTGCTGGTTAAAATTAATATTGGCTTGGTCTTCTTATCAAAGAGTTGAAATCCACATACTAGTTGTAAGAATCTTGGCAAAATCACATAAAGTCTCTTCATTTCAATTTCTTCATCTGTATAAGAGGGTAAAAATTACATCTCTCTAATAGCATTATTAGGAAGTTAATTTAGTTAATATTCATGAATCTCTTAGCATAGCATCAGAAATCGGGCATATGCTCACTAAATGCCTGAAACTAACCCCACACTGTGAGCTCCTGAGAGTTTGATCATCACAGTTCCATTTTTGCTTTCCTCCCTTGTTTGCTTATGACCTTAAAAAGACTGAACTGCTAGATTTGAGCCTCAGTCGCCTACATCTGTACTCTGGGGACTCGAGCAGTCAAACATGCCATAGATGGCAAGGTTGTCCTTCATTAGAGATCTATTCTGGCTTCTATGGAATTTCACAAAGCTCCTTTTCTATTGTTCACTTGCTCCAACTGTGAAGTGATTTGAGATTTTCTAAAAGGCCCCTAGAGCAAAAACAGATATATTGGTATTTGTACTTCCAAAGCATTCTTACTAATAGTTTAGAAAACAATTTCTAAGCAATAGATTTTGAAGCATAAGAGGCTATTTCAGATATTGTTGTGCATCATTATATAATGCCATAGTTTCTAAGTGGCCTGGTCTTTAGTTCCCAATTTACCATGTGTAGAAAACTTTCAACTGTCATGTCCAAGCTAAAATAAAAGACTGTAAATGAAGACACAGAATCAGCTTCATGTTTAAAACATCTAAACTGACTTTGCTGTAGGAAGAAGGTTACATATTAAGAATTGAGAGAATTTCTGTTGACAGCCAGGATCTGGAGTTAGAGTTACATTTCATTTGTGCAGTTTATACGTAGTTCACAACAACAGAAAAAATTAAAGATCACACATGAGTTAACTAAAATTTTTATGGGTATAATTATAACTTTGAACTTAGAAAAAAGCTGTGAAATTTTCCAAAGCTTGAGATTTAGATAGTTAATTGTTGGTGCCATTCATTTGCAAAACAAGCTTCCAGTCAGTCTTTTGAGCTTGCTCTGGGGAAAGAGAAGATTGATGGAAACAGTGCTTGATGTGGCCTCAGCAGCATTCTTTCCAGGTAGATGCCCAAGAGTTGCAGATCAACCTTTGATAAGAGGAAGCATTTGAAACTTGGATTATTTGAATTTTTTTAATGCAGGATATAAATCACTGTTTCCAAGAAAAATGTCATCAGTGATGTGCACCAGAGCAGGTAGTTTACAACTTCCAAACAGTGAAAGATACTGAAGACCTAGCTGCACATTTAAACAAAGAATTTGTCATCTCATGTGAGCATATATCTCAGTTTTGTAGTGAATTGATAAACAAAAAATGGCACTTCTGTCTTAAAAGCTTTCTCACAGACAATCACCCTCTGAGATCCCCAATAAAAGACTCGAGCTGAAACTCTGGAGCTTCTCCTACCCAATGCACTAAAATAGAAGAGTTTGCAGGAAGGAAACATACTATTGGAGGATGAAGGGAAAGAACCTAATACTTTGCCTTGAACCTACTCACTAACTAGGCCCTGATAGAATTACAAGTATTCATATTTAAATTTTGACAGGTCCACTAACAAATTAAAGGGAACTGATGGGAAAAGTCAGCAGCTCCAAGGAGTTTATTGTCTTTAATGCAAAAATCTAATATCCTGAAATCTCTTCCCCAATTTGGCTTGGTTGGGAATTGTTTGGCCTGCTTCATCTCAGGAAAAAATAAGAAAAGAAAATTCACATTGCCTTACATGAAAATGTATAAGAATGCCAAGTATCCCAGAATAGTACATTTCATCAGATACAAAACAAAATTCACCCTACAGTGAAATATCAGCGTTTTACTCCTTTTCTTGTTGAGCACCAACACCACAGACATGAAGCTTTGCCTTCTTCCTGACTGGCCTGACCACATATGTTTCCTTTGTTCTCCTGTGATTACACATCTGGATCACACATCTCCTTTCCTCTCCTAGAAGAACCAAGTTCCCAGGTCTGCTTTCTACAACCAAAAAGAAAAAAATAATTAAATTTTTTTTTTAAATCTTTTCTTGTGGGAAACATTTAGCAACCAACCCTGAGTCAGAGCTCCTCCTCAATGGTACCTATATTTTTTTCCCCATAATTGCTTCCCAGTGGCTGAATTTTGTGTACCTTCAAAATGAAAATGGCATACTCTTGGGCAGTATATATACTTGGAAAGAGATCTGTCAAGTATTTGGAAGATACTAAATTTAGCTAAAGCACTCCAATACATTGAAACCTTGTGAAACCCATTAAGACTCATTCATTTACCACAAAGGGAACATCTCGTAGCAAGGAAGAGGCAATAAAATGCACAATTACACCTTGCTGCCTTTGAAGATATAAATGAAAAGAAATCACAATTGAGTTTATGCCTTGACCCCACTACCATGATTGGTATTACGGCTTATGCATTGTGCTCTTGATTCCCTCAAATTGGTCATTAAAAGTTCCTTCCTTCTTTCTTCTCTCTCTTTCTTCTTTCCTTCTCTCTCTTTTCCCCCTTCCCTCCTTCTTCCTCTGGATCTTTGATCATGTTTGGAATTGTTTTGTAGACTGTTCAAACTGTTTTCCTCACATCATCACCAGCTCATTACCATAGAACTCCGCTTCACCAACAAGAGCCAGCTGGACAGCCCATTTGGTTTCACTGTGCTATCTAAGAGGATTATTAAAAGGATGAATTTCTTTCTTTTTGAAAAGACAAGCACAATCTGATCAGTGAGCAGGCAAGGCCACTCACTGCCTGTTTCTCTTTTCAGAGCTGTCTAGTGGTATTTTGCTCTCTTAGTCACTCTGATGGAGTGAGGGGCAGTGTTTTTCAACAGGGAACCAAGATCTCGTGTGTCCTCTTGTGAGAACACATCCCTCGCCACTTCCCTGTAACCAACTTTATAGTTGCTGCTGTTATCACATGTACTAACAATGAGAAGTCACAATGATAAGAACTTCACACACACACACGAGAATAAGAATTAGCCAACATATCCTTTTTCACTTAGGAAACGTAAATGCAATTTTCATCTTATCAATTTGAGTAAAGCATATTTTCTAAAAGTATGGTTGTCTGGACCATGGTTTTAGATGATACACTATGGAACACATACACACACAAACTCACACATCCATCAAATCCATAATTTTTGACCTAATGTTGCTTTCCTGTCCAGATAACTTTGACTAGGAAAAAAATATATAAAAATGCTGGGTAAATACTAGATTGGAGTACACAAATTATATAAAAATCATGAAAATTGTGACATATATTTAGAAAATTGTTCAAAATGAAACTTTCTGCATTGATATTAAGTAGCATGTAGAGTTCAAAGATGGAAAATAGTATGTTTAAAATGTTTAGAGTCTTGTATATTTCAATCTATGTTGATAGCATTGCCAGTAAACTTTTTCACAGAATACTGTACTATCATTGGTGATTGTTAAAAAACAAAACCTCAAACCTAAAAACTGTAACAAGTCTGTTTATCCCCCTCAGAGGACTTTGATAGATTAGGAGATCTTTTATTATAGAGAAAATGTTTTGACTATATTCTTCAGTAAAATATCTTTGGTCAGATTACTTTCTTCATTTTGCATTCTGTTGGTTTTATTGGATATGTCAAAAAGAAAAAGAATTTTTAGCTTTATCTACAAAGATCTCTGTGAAATGCTTCTTAGGAAAAGGACATAAATCATGTTAGCAAAAAGGGCAGAATATGGTGAGGCAATTGTCTCTTCCACAATGCATTGTGGAAATATTGGGGAAAATGTCAGTGGAGGTAGCCCCAAGAATCATAAAGCACAGAAGGCTGACCCATCCCAGCATGTCTCATACCACGTTTGTTAGAATGGTGTGATGTAAAGGCGTTCTTCACTCTCTATAGTAACTAGTATCTGCTTTACAATTCTTGCCCATATCTAGAAAATAAGAAGTTAAACTTACATTACTAATTGCCCTTTTTCTAAATTAACTCCCTCTCCTAATAACTAACAGAATATTTTCCCCTCCTCGTTCATTCCCAGTCCTCATTAGCAATTCCTTCTCTTGGGCTCCATTTATTGTGAATTACATCAGTTTGACCAGACATCTGCTCTCTTAGGAGTGTTAAAGCTTCCATGTCTAATGTTCCTTCCAGAAAAGGCGAGGATCTTACATGCTCTTGACTTCCGTGATGAAAGTGCATGGGTAATTTAAAATACACATTATCAAGCATGCTCAATAGCATAACAGAACTAAATGTGCCTTGAAGCCCTGAGCCAAGCCAGTTGGCTACACAGCCTAGCTCTTCTCCCCCACATCTATGAGTTGGAGCAACCATGTCTGGCTTAGCCTATGGACCTCTGAGAGGTAGAGCATGCCGTGTAAAGGTCTGAGCTCCCACAGCTGCATCAGGACAGGAATGGGGACACTGCTGATGTAGAGATGACTTCCGTTCACCCCAGTCATTGACTGTGCCTAGACTAAGGGAAGCTAGTGTTAAAGTATAGACAGGAGGCTTTGTTTTTGCTAAGGTCACCAGTGTAGGGTGAAGTCCAAATAAAAACTATATTGTATTTTTACCTTTGCTCTTTCACACAGTTTTTATTCATTTCTCATTTGTTATACCTTAATAAAGATGCCAGTTGCTTTTTAAATAGGCTCTTGTCAGATTGCCAATATCTTGAAATCTTAGAAACCCATTGCAAATGTGAGCAGACTTTGAATCACCTGGCAGCTGGCCAAGCACTGGAGATCTTTAAGACAAGAATAGTCGGCCATTCCATTTCGTGTTTTGATTTTGTGCTTGAATTTTTAAAAGGGTGGAATAGATAACCTTCCAACTTGAAGATTCCATGACTCTATTTTTCAAATATTCAATAAACAAGTGTGCCTGTTCTCTCTCTCTCTCTCTCTCTCTCTCTCTCTCTCTCTCTCTCTCTCTCCCCGTCTCTCCCTCGTTCTCTCTCTCTTTTCCACTCATCCCACCCCCAAATATGGTGCAATAACAAATTCCTTCACCAAAGCTACAGAGTTACAGAGTTGTTAGTTATTACAATACATGTTTTTAAATTCTCTACTCACTGATGAAAACATCTGATATGAAATGCTGAAGGAACCTCAGGGGCATTCCAAGCATTTATGGACAAAAAGTCAAGACTTGTGGTATTTTCCTTCAAAATGCATGTGAACTGAATCAAAGAGACATAAGAATTTATACTCAAAACTTCCAAAAAAGTATGAAAGCATTCACCCTGACAATTCCTGAGCATGGTAACTATAAAGTTATTTAAATCTATGCAGTGCTGCCCAGGTCCCATGGCAGTCTTCTGTGCAAGGCCTTATTATCTCATCTGGACTGCTAAAGTCCTCCAACCAGGACTTGTCCAAGCCAGCTTCAGGTGGCCCTTATTCAGACACCACGTAAAGCTCCCAAGAGTCCTACTCTGATCCCATCACATCTCTGCATAAAACTAACAATAACTTCCCTCTACTACTTAGTATATGCCTACAATTAATATTTAAGTATTTTATAGCTTTGTCTTGCCTTACCTAACAACCTTATTTTCTAAATTGTTTCTATGTATTTCTATAATCTAATATTTCTCAAGTCTCATGACTATAGACCTTTGGGGAAGATAATTATTTGTTGAGAAGGAATGTTCTGTTCACTGAAGAATGTTTTGCAGCATTCCTGGACAATAGATGCCAGGAGCACCCCAAAGTTGTATCAATCAACACTGTCTCCAGACATTGGAAAATGTCCCTAGAGGGCAAAAAGCACCGGGTTGAGAACCATTGCTACAGTAAAATCAAATTTCATTATTCGTTGTTCTGTATCATATCTTTCTCATCTAAAGTTGTATTTTTATTGATAATAGTTTCTCCTAAACTGCATCAAAACTTCTTTCTCCCACACAAACACACATGTTAATATTCACATGTTAATATTTCATGTCTAGAACTTCCTCCATGTACCTTTATCAAGCCCTGCCTCCCGAGGTGATCGCTCCTTTAAATCCATCCTTCCTATCCATCTCATTCATTAATCATCCATCTTCTTTGAGCTTTTATTATTCACATTGATTTATTTACCAAATTGTCCCTGAAATGTTTTAATTAATTCATTGTAGGACTATAGAGCCCCTACAGTGGGCCAGGGCCAGGCACGGTCATATTCATTGGAATGAGAGCACTAAGCAGAGCCAACTCACACCCTTGGTCAAAGTCACAGGTAGGGGCAAAGATGGATAGTAAATGGAGTGTGTGTGTATGTGTGAGAGGCAATAATAAGTGAATGCATTTTTAATACACCATTTGATGATACAATCAAGAGTGTAATAAACTACAATAAGTAGAAAGTCTTTAGATAGAGCAGTCAGGGAGCCTTGCTGAGGCATGATATTTAAGCTGAGTGTTGAAGTATAAGAACATCATCCTTGTATCCTTGCCTTTGGAGGTAGCCACCTGTGAAAGGCCCTGAGGCAGGAGTGAGTTGGTTTATTATAAAATCTGTAGGAAATTCCTAGAGCTAGATTATAGTGAGCTAAAGAGAAAGGAAATTATTGGGAAAATAAGCAGGCACAAAATTGTTGCAGGGCCTGTTCATTCAAGGTAAAGACTCTAACTTGTTTTTTAAATGTTTTAAGAATCAAGTGAAGGATTTTTATGGAGGGAAGCAATATCATCCAATTTGCACAATCAGTATAGTAATCTTGGATTCTGTACAAAGAATGTGAAAAAGAAGTATTTCTATTTAAAGAACTCGGGATTATAGGATATCTTAATTTGTCCTGTAGCTAAAGCTCCTGAAAGATTGAATTCCCCATTCTAGAACATTCTACATGTTGTATCACAAGTTAGGGAGAAGATGGGCTATTGACCTCTTCAGTCCTGGGGACAGGGAATGTCTGTGTCACCTAAATGTGCCAGAGAAATATTAACATTTTCTATATGTGCCATAGATGATAAAAGATAAGAAACTCTGCTACAGCCCAGGATTAATATAGTCATCCACATGATGTCTCAGTGCCCTGAAAGAATGGGGAACTCATTACCTTCAAAGAGAGCTTTTTTTCACATTAGGAAATCTCTAGCAACTGAAAAACTCTGCTCTTCTGTGATCCAAGCCATGTGTGGGATGCACTGGTGGGAACATGAGTGGACCGTCTGGTTCAGGCGAAGGTTCTGTTAGGAGAGGCTCATTTAACTCAGCAGAACTCTTCCTCTGCCTACAAAACTGTTCACCTCTTCAAGAAGTACTGTCCTCTGCTAAGGACTTGTTCCCCTGAAGCCTGCTTCTGTGCCTTGTGGCTGTGACAGCTTGGTGGGCTTCCCTTAACCTCACCACCCAATAACCCCAACTGGCTTGCACCTCTAAGCCATGGTGCTTGTGTGACCCCCTGTGACAAGCTTTCACTGGTTGCCCACTAAGTTCTGGGAGTAAGTTCTTCCTCCTTTCTGTGTCTTCTCTACCACACTGTGAATTCCCTGAATACAAGAACTGGGTCTTATTCATCCTGGCATCTTTACTGCAGAGTATCTATTAAACTATAGATGATGAGTGGATATTTGTTAATGATTGCAAATGAAGCAACTCTGGATTTTGAAGTGAAAATTTCATATCTACACCCAAGAATGACAAAAGTCACAAAATGTAATGTGTCCCACAAATATCACTGAGTAAACCTGCACCAGTGATGGAAATTCATGGACCCTATCTCATGGTGTTGAGGATTTACATGCAGAAGCAAACACTAATCTAATAATTGAACCACAAATAATCACAAAATTATATTAATTTTATGAAGTGAAATATAGGGTACCATGAGAATAGATTGCAGAGAAACCCAGTTTTGTCTGGGTTTTCTTGGCAGGAGTGAGATTGGAGCTAAAACCTGAAGGACAAGTGAATCTTTTTTGTTTGTTTGTTTGTTTGTTTGTTTCCAGTGCTGGGGATAGAACCCAGGTTCTTGTTCATGATTATGTGAGGCAAGCACTTACCACTGAGTTACACTCCCAACCCAGGACAAGTAAATCTTGAAAACTATATTTAAATTTTCTAAGCTTCATGAGAAAAGTGAAGCAGGAGACATCACAATTCCAGACTTTAAATCATACTACAGAACTATAGTGACAAAAAATGGCATGGTGTTGGCACCAAAACAGACATGAAGACCAATGGTACAGAATAGAAGACACAGAGTCAAACCCACATAAATACAATTATCCCGTGCTATACAAAGGTCATAAACATACATTAGAGGAAAAATAGCCTCTTCAACAAACGGTGCTGTGAAAACTGGAAATTCATACATAACAAAATTAAATTAGACCCCGATTTCTCATCCTGCACAAAACTCAACTCAAAGTGGATCAAGGATCTAGGCATTAGACCAGAGACCCTGTGCCCCTGTGCCTACTAGAAAAAAAAGAAAAAAAAAGTAGGCCCAAATCTTCACCATGTTGGCTTAGGAACTGACTTCCTCAACAAGACTCCTAAAGTGCAAGAAGTAAAATCAAGAATCAATAAATGGGATCGCATCAAGCTTTTAAAAAATATTTGCCACCTGCACCTCAGATGGAGCATTAATCTCCAGGATATATAAAGAACTGAAAATACTTAACACCAAAAAAATAAATAACCCAATCACTAAATGGTCAAAGGAACTGAACAGACACTTCACAGAAGAAACATGATTGGTCAGCACATATATGAAAAAATGTTCAACATGTCTAGTAATTAGAGATATGCAAATAAAAACTACACTGATATTCCATCTCACTCCAGTTAGAGTAGCAACCAGAGTAGCAACTATCAAGAATACAAGCAACAATAAATGTTGGCAAGGATATGGGGAAAAGGTACACTCATACGTTGCCGGTGGAACTGAAAATTGGTGCAACCACTCGGGAAAGCAGTATGGAAATTCCTTGGAAAACTTGGAGTGGAACCACCATTTGATCCAGTTATCGCACTCCTTGGCATAGAACCAAAGGACAGAAAATCAGCATACTATTTTGATACAGCCATATCAATGTTTATAGCAGATCAATTCACAATAGCTAAGCTATGGAACCAATTTAGGTGCCCTTCAACAGATGAATGGATAAAGAAAATATGGTACATATGCACAATGGACTATTACTCAGTCATAAAGAAGAATGAAATTATACCATTTGCTGGTAAATGGATGGAAATGGAAACTATCATGCTAATTGAAATAAGCCAATCCCCCAAAAACCAAAGGCCAAACATTCTCTCTGACATGAGGATGCTCACTCACAATAGGCAGTATGAGGGTGTTCACTGGATTGCACAGGACAGAGTTGGGGGAAAAAGGGAGGGATGGGAATGGTGAAAGCAGAATGAATCAAACATAAGCTTCCTATGTTCATATGTAAATACATTACCAGTGCAACCACAAAAATAGGAAGTTATACTCCATGTGTATATATGTCAAAATACATTGTACTGTCATGTGTAACTAAAAAGAATAAAAATTTAAAAAAAGAAAAATTCTAAGTAGTATTGATAAATTGCTATGCATATTTTTTTGTAGTTTTTTTTTATTTACTTATTGATTCATTGAACACAAATGGAGTACAGCTATTGTTTCAAGGGTTGTACACAAAGTAGAGTCACACCATCTGTGCTTTCATGCATGTACACGGGGCAATGGTATCTGTCACACACTCTGTGCTATGCATATTTTTTAAAGTAATGATGCACACTATAAATTGTTTTCCCTCTAAATTGTACCAACTTCTATTCTCACCAGAAAATATATGAAGACACCTTTTTCACTGTACCTTCACCGGGTTTTAAAAGTATTTGCCAATTTGGTTTGAAAAATAAACAGCATTTTACTTTAAAATGAATAAATAAATCATCTAAACTTTGGATTCTTCACCAATAATATGAGAATAATAATAGCCTTTCCTTACGGTCATCCCAATATTAATTAGTGAACTTACATAAAGTTTATTCCACAAAGAATGAATCTAGCCTGAAGTAATGAATGAGGAATGAAGGCAGGTTATATAGGTAGGATTGTGAAAGAACTGAAATATTTCCTGATGTGTGATAAACTGAATCTCCCCAAAATATGTGTGGAAATCCCCATCTCTCTGTACCTCACAATGGGAACTAATTTGGATATAAGGTTGATGCAGAGATAATCAGTTGTTAAGATAAGCTCATAACAATTAGTTGGTCACTCAATCCAATATGACTGGAATCCCTGTAAGAAGAGGCAGATCTGGACACAGACACAGGAGGGGAGAACATTATGTGATGATGGAGGCAGAGCCTGAGACAAGCTAACAAGTGCCCAAGATTGTAGACAAATCAACAGAAAGTAGCAAGGGGTAAGGAAGGGTCCTCTCCTGCAGGTTTCAGAGGGAGCATGGTTCTATTGACACCTTGATTTTGAACTTCTAGCCTCAAATATTGAGAGACAACAAATTTCTCCTGTTTTAAGCCATTTGCTTCATGATAAACAATTATATTGCAGCCCTCCGAAACTAACACAACTCATAAGATGGTTTGAATCACATATTTCAGAAAACGATGCAGACTTTGAGGACAAGTGAGTTGGAAAGTAAGATTTGAACAAGAAAGTATATGAAGGGTATTTTATGAAAATAAATCCAGAGTGTTTTCCAGATAATGTATCTTCTCCTCCTAGTGAGTCCATGAGCTCCTGGAGGGAAGCATGCATGCATGCTATGCCTGGCAGGACTCAAAACAGCCAGGTTAAATGAATTATTTCAAATACACTTTTGGGCACACAAACTATTTATGGCAATTTAGAGGTAAAACATTTTAACACATTGAATTTTCACTCTTCTCAAGTAAAAATCATCTTCTCATTTTATTTAATTGAAGAGGCAAAGCATGCAGTAAATTAAGTCCAATTTGCATGCAATTGTGCATGCAATGTAAATCTTGGCTTTAAATAGGGAACAAAGTACGCACAAACTTAAATACCCTTATATTTGAAGTTAACATTAATTGTTTGATTAAAATTTTAGGTAGTTTTCTTCACTGATTTCCAAGACAAATATAGTACTTCTCTTTCTAATTTAAAGCCCACAAAATCCATAACTGATAATAAGAATCTATCCCTGAGGGGCTAATACACTTCTCAGATAGCATAGCAGTAATGCCTACAAGCTCTGTAGCAAGCCTATAATTCCGTGAGGAAAGAAAAACAAAACAACTTCATGGCTTTAATTCATATTTCTTACTCGATTTAATTATATTTATCATTCAGTACTTTCCACACTAACAAAAATGTGACTGGTGTGTAGAGAAAGAAATGTTCCATTTCATATTTTATGAAATTTTTTATGCCATGTGTATTGATTGGGTATAAACTAGAGAACATACTTTGTTTAAATTAAGGCTTTAAATTCAATTTCATACCAATTCCTCCAACTCATTATCCTTAATATATTTGTTTACATCCACGGAAATGTTATCTAGTTAAGCTACAAAATTTTACCTAATGCAAATTGATTTATATCTTCTCTCAATTTGTAGGATTTTATGTTGTGATCATTAAATAATGAAAGAAGGACCTTAGTCTGATCAAATTAATGTAGGTGCCCAAGAATGTTAATTAAGTATACAAGGAAAACAAAAACAGAAACTAGATAAAAGAGAACACTGGACACTTCTGAAGATGCTGCAGTGACCCCACAATGAATTCCAGGAGAAGAACTCTCAGAGTTTGCGGGTCCACTTCAGGTGCTCAGCCAAGGAGACAGCTGCTACACTTACTCTTTTGAACACTGGTCTTTAGAAACTCATTTTGAGTTGCTTCTTCTGGGAATTATCTCCTTCCTTAGACACTCCTTGTTTTGTCTAAATAATCCTGATCAGTGACTCTTAAATTTTAATGGTAGTTAAAGAGATTCCTGGATCCCAATAAAACCTATGAAGTCAGATTCTCATTGGGTAAGGCCGTGGAATTTGCACTTAAAACGCACACACAAACACACACACATGCACACACACTCCAGGTAACCCTAATACAGAAGATCTAAAAGCCTCAGGGAAAATAATAATACTGTCCTGGATTTCTGGCTCATTGTTAGGTGATCCTCCTTCCTGTTGTGTAGATATTGGGTCACAGCCCACGCTACTATTCCTTTTCCTTCTCTTACATGTAATCTGGTGGATTGTCTCAGGATAATGGGAGAGTTTTAGGAGGATTCCCCCAGCTCCACAGATGAATCTTCACAAAGGTCTTCTGGTGACTAACGCCACACTGACTGGAAGAAGTTATAAACTGGGCAAAGATTTTAATGATGACAGCATCATGCAGACCATTGTTAGGATTCTGCCATGTCCCCTCAGTGGTATTTTGTGCCCATCTTTGGTTTACATGGTGGTAAAGAGTGACAGTCTCTAACATGGACTTTCCCACTGGAATGACCTCAACTTGAAACCCAGATCTGCCACTTGCTTTCGAGGGGGCAAAGATCAAGTCATGTTACTTCACTGAGTCTTGTGCTTATTCAAGGTGATAATAATTTACACTTTCTAGAATTCTTTACATAACAATAATATGTGAAAAGTGCCTGTAACATTAAGTACTTAAGAAAAGGCACTAAAAAGATATACCCAAAATGTGTAATTTCCATTAAAAAAAAAAAAAAAACTGGCCCCAGTTCCTTACCAATGCCAGGAGGCCAGGAAAACCTTGCACTACTGAAAAAGACTCTGGTGGTGGGGTTTGTCCCAAGTTCTTAGCGGCAACTCCAGAGCTAAAGGTGAGGGCAGAGATAAGAATAAAGGCAACACCATGTACGTTAGTTGAAGTTCTGAATTCCTTCACTTCAGGGCCCAGAGTGGGGGCTGGAGCAGAAACAGGGACATCTTCATTAAAATGATCTTTAAATTGGCAATCAAATGTCTTTCAGTTAATAGAAACAATAGAATTCAGTGGAGAAAAAAAAATTAATTCTTCTGTCCAAACCACCATATTTTAGAGCATATTCGTTGGGAGTTTTCCATCATCTCCCTTTCTGGGAATGGTACAGAAGCTTTGGACAGCCGGTTTGTTTGTGTTTTATTCTTTTCATCTGTTTGTTTAATTTTCCATTTTGAACTGGGCATGAAATGCACACTCGAATTCATGCATTAAATATCCCTGACACAAAGGACATCCCCAATACATTCAATCATTAATGAGCTTAATACTGAGTTTCAATTGCAAGAGAGCGGTGGCAAGGTTCAGTATGTCCCACAGCAAATGACTGAACGTTTTCACTCTCCTTGTAATATGAAGAAGGCACCAGTCAAGCTATCACCTCGCCATGGAACTAACAAGTAAGTAGGTTCTCTGTCTTAGATACTACTACCCTGAAGAAGGTAGAATTACATAGCCCTGGAATAGGTTTACAGCCTAAAATCCTGGGCAAACTTAACCTAAGCTTTTGTGAATTCATGAGAGCTTGGAAGGTCTAGACAGAAATTTTATTCCATCTTTCCTAGCATCCTAATTGGTTCTCAAAATCAATACACTTGCATGCATGCAATGCTTATTTTTAAAAATATAATTCCAAAACATTTTGGTACATATTTTTCTTAAAAGAACATTTAGATTCCTGAGTAAAAGGACCTAAACATACAGGTGTGTCTTATCTTCCACAAGTCCAAGCAACTTAGGTGAATTTTTTTTTTCTCATGACTCTGAAAAATACAAGCAAAATAATAATGGCTTGAAAAAAATTTTTTGTGAACTAACTGGAGAAAACAGTTACGAAGACAGTAGAACAGGAATAGACAAACTGCAGGGTCCCTGGGCCAAAGTCGGCTGGCCACCTGCTTTTGTAAATGAAGCATTACTTATGGAGTCACAGCCACTTCCATTTGTTTTGATATGTCTGTGGTCGTTTCCACACTGAAATGGTAGAGTTGAATAGCTGGGATAGAGACATGTATGATCCTCAAAGACAGCAATATTTACCCACAGACCTACTTTAGAGTATAGTCCTAGCAGTGTTTAAAGACCAAAGTCTATGGCCTTTTAAAAAAGATTCTCATTTGTTGGTAATCCCTAGACAGTGGATGGAGTTTAAGCTTCAGTATTCTAGTTATTCTATATTCTTAACCATGAGAAGTTATCTTTATTTTTGTTGAATATCTTCTGGAAGCATACTTAATTCTCTACTACATGATACAATTTACAGATGAGTTTCTGAAAACTACTATCCAAGTCCGTACTCCCCAGAACTTTCTTTGAGCACATTTCCAAATATATACAAAATGAAAACAGACATTTAAATCAATAATTTAACAGGAAATATAAGTTATGTTAGTATGTGTAAGAGAAAAAAAGGACAAAAAAGAAATGCACATAAATTGTCTGAATTTTTGAGGGTGTACACCCGTTCTACACATATCCAATCTCGTATGTAATACATATAATCTTACTAGATCTGCTTTGATCTTCCATATAATTCAAAACAAATAATTTCAAATTACATTGATGCTTTCAGGTAAATACGTTCACAGCTTAACAGAGTAGAGACTGATAAATTCAGTTTAAGCATGACATTGCTTCATTTAGAATTTGTTTTTCTCACCAAGGGTCAAAACATTCTGTAAACGAAAAAAATCTTCCCTCATGCTTTCTACCAGCCATGACCATGCAGTTGTATTTTTAAAAAAGTAAAATTATCTCTCAAACTTTTATTTTCCCTTGCAAAGTGTCCTGGCTCAGATGGATATCGGACTTGAATAAATTTGCTTATCCTTAATCCAAAGATACTGCAAGCAAAATAGGAATAACAAAGAGGCATTAATACAGAGGCCACTACATAAAGTTTATTGAGTCACAAAAAAGACTTTCCTAACATTTCTGACTCCATTTTCTGCAAAAATAGAAGCTGCTCCTCAAACAACAGAATCCTTGCACTCACCCTGAGCTGTGATACAGAGATCAAAGGAGTTCAAATTAAACTACATAACCATGTCCTCATAGAGCACAATCTTATGGGATGACTCAGGCATCAGGCATGGCACCATGTTCTGAGTGTTACAAGTCCTACAAAGCAAAGTCCCTGGCCTTCAAGGACCTCATAGTGATGAAGGAAGATAAGTCAATCTACAAAAATGTGGAGAGCTCTGTGTTCCATTGAAGTTCAAAACCACAACTCCCTCGTCATAATAAAAAAAAAAAATTATTCAACTCATTAATTAATAAGCAAGACATTTTGACCACATCAGAGATCATTTCAGAAGCTAGATAGATAGGGACAATCATAAAACAAGTTTGATGGGCAGATACAAAATTGACTCCTATCCAACAGTGCCATGAATCTTTTGGTTACCCGTTCTGCTTGGCAGAAAACTTGGAATGGACCCACCATTTGACCCAGCTATTCCACTCCTCAGTTATACCCAAAGGACTTAAAATCAGCATATTACAGTGATGCAGTTACATCTATGTTCAAAGCTGCTCAATTCACAATAGTGAGATTTTGGAACCAACCTAGATACCCTTCAATTGATGAATGGATAAAGAAACTGTGGTATATATACACAATGGAATATTACTCAGCCATAAGGAAGAATAAAATAATGGCATTTGCTGGTAAATGATGGAGTTGGAGAATATCATGCTAAGGGAAATAAGCCAAGCCCAAAAAACTAAAGGCCGAATGTTTTCTCTGATAAGTGGATGATGATACATAACAGGGGAGGGGAGGGGTGGTGAGGGATCGAGAAACAAGAGAAGAATGGACAAACTTTGGATGGTGTAGGGGAAAATGGGGTGGGAGAGGGTAGGGGAAGGAAAGATTTACCCTATGTATATGTATGATTATAAAAATTTTTAAAAACTTGGCATATTAAAAAAAAGTTTAAAAAGAAAGCATGTGTAGCTCTACCATGCAAAAACCTACAAGTTAACAGTGAGGTAACCTAAATATATACCCCTAGTTAATCCTTGGGTGGCCTTGTTTCCAAGACGACAATGAAAGGAAATTGCCCACAGTTTTTATTTATTTCTTAAGCTTCAGATACATTTTCTGAAGCACAGAGAAGGACACCTTCATCAGTTGGGGTTGAGATGGGGCAGGAGCAAGCATGACAATATTCGAATGCAATTTGGAAAAATGCAAACCTGGACAAGGATAGAAAGAGGAGTATTCCAGAGTCAAGGGGGGAACTAGGTGACAGCTTCTCATTGGCTCCTTGCTGCAATGTGTGATCCACCTGCAGGCTGGTAAACCACAGACCCCCCTGGAAGAAGGGAGGAAACACAGAGCTTCCTACCCTGAGAATGAGGAATAACCTGCCAAATTTTGATAGGGATACATTAAGCAATAAACTCCCAGGGTGCATCACCCAGAAGCTGGGGAAGGACCAGAATGCCTCCACAAAGGGCACCTCTCCCATTTTGAACCATGACTTTAAGTTAGCGGAAGGCTTAAAAAGGGAAAGAGGAAAAAAAATTGTAAATCGCCTATTTACTACCCACATGTGCTGCTTGTCTGAATCAGTTTGTGGTCTCTCACTTACTCTATTTAGAATTCTGTACATCTGGGTGTATTTTTTCTAGTGTTTCCTATCATATCAGTGACAGAATTGCCAACACAGAGGTATCCATAAATTATGCTGCAGTCTAGTAGTTTCTAGTGTCTGGAAAGCTTGGAACAAAAGACCCAAATGCAAATGTGAGCTGTTTAATTCAGTGAGTATTTGTGATGTTACCCAGGTGCCAATGACATCTCTCTGACCAGCTCAGAGGCACGAGGGACCAACCCAACATACATTTTTAATGTGCTCAGCTGTGACAGCATATACACACCGAAGACCTTAAGGCCTTAAAGTCGTCCTCTTGGAAACCACTGCACTTTTAGGGGCCCAGAAGAAGTGGTTTAATTAATCTTCTTTTTCAGGGTAGCTTTTTTTGATATAAATTATGTACACTGAAAACCTGCCAATTATAGCAAATTAAGGGACTTGGCAAGTGCATCCCGTAGAGGCAGATGGTAAATAATATCCAGATTCTGATTTGAAATAGGACCAGAGATTAGCTGGTGCAGAATGTAAAAGCAATCCAGATATGAGAAATAAACAGATTTAATGTGAGCTCAAGAGGAGGGTTTTGTTTTAGGATAGCTCTAGTGATGTGCTGAAAGCAGATGACTCATTGTCATTACGTACATATCCATGAAACCATCCTCCCTTTAGAGCTTCTATCTATGATCCTTTAATGAATGATTGTGTATTGTGTTAGGACCTTTTTGATGTTAGCCAGATGCCTCGGTTTCCCCACCTGTACAATGAGCATAGAGTGAGCTGGGTGAGTTTTTAATGGTATCACCACATAAGCATGTACAGTTAAGTGCACAAAACTCTTAGCAACTTTGTTAATGTTATTATAATTATGGCTACCAAAATGTCTCATCCCATACTTTACTCTTACCTATTTGAGTGCTGATTATGTGCCAGTGGCTACTCTGCCACTTTCATTTTACAGATGAGGAATGGGAGGCTTAGAGAATTTAAGTACTGTGCCTTTACCATCGGTAGTACTGGGTCTGGGTACTTAATTACCTTGATACTCTGTTGTCACTCAAAATTAAACAGCTACTTAAAATCTAAGGAAATCCTGAAACATAAAATCTTCAGGGCTGGGGAGATAGCTCAATTAGGCTGGGGACATAGCTCAGTTGGTAGAGTGCTTGCCTTGCAAGCACAAGGCCCTGGGTTCAATCCCCAGTCCCGCAAAAAAAAAAAAAAAAAAAAAAAAAAATCTCCAGGTGAGTGTATCCTAGAAAACTGCGCATATCAAAAGTGGGGTGATGGTTTGGTGCTCAAGGCAGAAAAGGCTAGGACAAGACAAGGTTTGCTCACTGCTTACCCTTTCACTCCTTCAAACTTGGTTTCTTTCTGGTTGAAGTCACTACCACGAGGAAGGTGGTGCTCTCAGTCTATTTGCCTAATAACCAGATTTCCTTTTTGCTAATTCACCATAGAAATAATTTAGAACAATTACAAGGCTTAGTTACAGACTCCACACTTAGAAAAAGAAAAGTGGGGAAGAGAGGGAGGGAGACACCCACCAGGGGACAAAGCAGGGAGAGCTCCCATTAGAATGGGGGTTGGTGGGGGGCGGTTCTGCAGAGCCAGGAGGGCAACAGCAGCGCTGTCAGCGTCCACTCTGCCAGGGCCACGCCAAACCCTGCCACTCTCAGTGAACACCCCAATATCAGTCAGCGGGAGGACTGGAATCTTCCACGAGTCCGAAGTACAGATAGGACAAACTCAAGTGCATGTTCGTCATGTAATTCATGTTCAGCCTAGGTTGCTAAAATTAGGGAATGACTCAATCATCATACATCATTACAGCTATTTTCAAGGCTGGAAGTGAGGCGCTGCACCGGCACTGATGCAAAAGCTTACTCCAATTAGCTTCTGCAAACGCTCTGCCTGCAACAGGGCTGCGTTTCCTAGGAGCCTTCAATCTAATTACAAGGCTTGATTCTCCCGCAGGGGCTGCCTGGCCGGATGATTTCATTTTACTTTTAGGCTAACCTTTGCCATCAGTGATGTCACTGGAGCGTTCCTTCTCTTGAGAGGCTCCTAGGAACACACTAAAAGGTTAATTTGTTTGATATTTGGTTAAAGAGGCTTCTCTACTGGAGGGACCCTGTTTTGCTATCGGCAGGTAATGGTACAAAGCAGGAATCTTCAGATGAAGGCAATTTGCACCCAGCCAGCGCCAACATAGCTTTATGCACTAACTACCCGGGAGCCACTCAGATGGAAAATCACTGCTGAGAAAGAAGGCAGTGGATCCTTTCTACAATTCAGATTATTCACTCAAGGAGACTTTGCATATTTCCCAATTTTTTTTTCCCCCTCAGAAACAAGAACTACAAGGCTCAGTGGAAAATGTAACCAGTTATGCCACAGGAAAAACTTGTATGCAATCATCTTAAAATCAGAAAAAGAAAGAAAAAAGCACAAATTGCTCATATGCAGCAATCATGTCATTGTTATCCCCAAACTCGGGGTGTATTTGCTCCCTATGTAGATCCTTGCCACCACTCCCCTCCCTGCTTCTGGTGAGCACAGCCCTTGATGTGCAGGACTGAAGATGCTATGGAAAGCCTCAGACCCTGCCTACGGCCACTGCAAGGGAAATGCCAGTGCTGACATGGAGGGTGTGGAAACCCCACCAAGGCCAATGAAGAACGTGAAAATCATGGCAACTTCACCTTTCTAATGGGCTACAAAAGGAAAAAGAACTGATCCTACTAATTCTCTTCATTTACTAGTATCATTCAAAATAACATTCTGACCTTAACTTTGCTTACCAAAATTTTGTTCTGGAATCAACCCTAACTATTCCTCTCATCTGTTAGGGCTTTCCCCAGCACTCCCACCCCCATACCCCACTTTTCCACATGCCCCTTTCAATGCATTATCTAAATCATTATTTTTGCTTAAGTAAATAAAGTTCCATCTCCTGTCTATGCAGCATTTCAATTTCTAGTATTTCACTGAATAATAGGAAAAAACTTCACAAAATAATGAAAAAGTATGAAGCATGGTTGGAAATCAGCATATGAAAGCATCAAACAAAAAAGAATAGGACATTTAAAGCACAAGTTGGAGAGCCCAGGATCAAATTTGACTACACAATAAAACCATGTGGACATCTGGACATAGACTTCACAATAACCCCTGGATATAGAAATGTAGTTCACACTGAAAGCTAGAATTTGAGAGTATATAAAAAAGAAAAGTCACTATGTTTAACGGGCAATAAATTCTGGGATTTATCTAATGGTAGTTTCCGCTGAAATTTTAAAAATAGATACATCTTCAGTGAAGTTTGTGAATAACAAAGTAAAAGTTGATTTTTGAGACTTGGAATAAAGATGACAAATTTGAAAGTGATACCATATCACGTCCTTTCCATTTTCCATTTTGGCATCGCACATGAACAAACTTAAACAAATTTTCAAAATAAATCATTATCAGCAGTAACCAAAAAGCAAAAATGCACAACTGAAAATAATAAATATGAACAAGTAAAGAAATCAAAATGATGCAACCAAAGATTCTAGAAAAAAGCAATGCAGTGTTGGCCAGTTGATTGGTTTCTAAACTTCCATCAGCATTCTAGAAGGAATAACACTGAGTCAATAATATGCTGGTTATTTTCTATTAACACTGCCAAACTTTGGAGATGCAAATTAAAATCATACCCTTGTGTAACTGAAAAGTAGTAGAAATAGTTTCTGGATGGAAGAAAAAAAAAGAAAAGAAAAAGCAAGACAATTAAGTTTTCAGGGGTTCATGGAAATGGGATAGAGTTAATGGGAATGCGATACAAATCCTACAGGTTAGGGGGAACCATGGTTCAAGATGTTCAACACAACCTCAGAATAGCTTTTTTCCATTTCCAGTACTCCTGAACTGTCACTGAAAGGAGAAGCAACAAAAGCAGATATTGACCATAATAGTAAAGGGATTAAGGAAATTTTTCTTTCATTTTTTATCAGCAAAGTGGGTAAATTGTACCAAATAATTCACATTATGTATGGATGCTCCTCAACTTACAATGGGGTCACATCCTGATAACATAAGCTGAAAATATCCCAAGTGAAAGGTGCATTTGATACACCTAACCTGCCCAACAGAGCTTAGCAACAGAGTCAATTATTGATTCTTCTGGTTGTTTGGCTGATTAATAGCTCAGCTCTCTGCCACTTCCCAGCATCACCAGGATCATAGCACATGTCACTAGACTGATAAAAAAGTCAAAATTCAAAGCATGTTTTCCACAGAATGCATATCACTTCACCATCACAAAGTAAAATAGGTAAATAAAAATTAAGTTCGGACATCATAAGTTGAGGGCTTTCTGTATAACCAACATTAAGAAATCTTCATGCCAAAAACTCAAAGCCATTACAGAGGGAACAATCAATTAATGTTAAAAATAGGGAAAACACACAAAAGTCAAGAAAAAGATGTCTATGAATGAAAGCAAACAAAACAATATAAAAAGAGAGTGTTTTTAGCATTAAGAAAAGTTGAAGGCTGGGGATATAGCTCAGTTGGTAGAGTGCCTATCTTGCAAGCACAGGCCCTGGGTTCAATCCCCAGCACCGCAAAAAAAAAAAGAAAAGAAAAGAAAAGAAAAGAAAAGTTGATGTCCAAAGCAAGAAAATTATTGGACACATTAACAACTTTTAACTGAAAGCAATAGAATAGACAAGGCTAAAAATAATATTGTTACTCTAAACAAACAGCTCATTACAATCAAAACAAATAGAGAATGAAGAAAAGCATATCAAGGGAAGGGGAATGGGAGAAAGAAGAATGAAAGGAAGGAGGGAGGGAAGGAGGAAATAAAGGTTTAGCACAGATGAAGATAAGCCTACATGCAATAACTGGCTTCCTTGAAGAGCACAAAACCAAAAACATATTAAATAATATAAAACAAGAAAATTTCCCTGGAACAATGTTAAAAAGAACTAAAGAAAAAATAATTTTTGTTTTTAATCCAGGCAAAATTAATCCAGAATGCTCAAAGTTAAAACATACCCTAGTTTACTATTGAATTTCAAAGATAATAACTACTCAGGCTGCCTCCAAAAATTAATATCAGAAGGCAAAAACAAAATACCCTGAAACTTTGCCACAGCATCATTTAGGATTAAAAGATTAGAGGTAAAATCTGCAAAGTTCTGAAAAACAGAAAATGTGTCACATAAATTGTGTATCCAGTTACAGTTCAGATATAAAGGGAATTTAAAAAGACATTCAGTAGAACTCAGTAGAATGATGTTGTGGTCAACTTTTTCACAGCTGTGACCAAAATACCTGGCAAGAATAATTAGACAGAGGCAGAACATCATGGCAGAAGGATGTGGTGGAAGAAAGCAGCTCAGGATATGATGACCAGGAAGCAAACAGAGAGGGACAAAATATACACCCCAGAGGCATGCTACCAGAAACCCACCTCCTCCAGGCACATCCTACAGACACCATGCAATTAATCCCTGCCAGGGGATTAGTGCACTGAGTAGGTTAAGACTTACAACCCAATCATTTCAACTCTAAACTCTTACATTGTCTCACACATGAGCTTTTCAGAAACACCTCACATCCAAAGCACAACAAATGACATGTTAAGGAGAAGCCATGTGATCTACTGTGTGTGTGTGTGCGTGTGTTTGTGTGTGTGTGTGTGTGTGTGTGTGTGTGTGTGTGATTTTTAAATAGGAGAGCACTTTAAGAGATTGAGGTTGAGTTGAGTTTGAGCACCAGAGGGAAGCTCCTCGTAACAATGAAGGATGGATAAAATGAAGGCATTCCAAGCTGGTGGCAGTACAAACGGAAGGGAAGAGACGCATTTATGTGTATAGCTACAAAGTTTGCAAACAATAGTAGCTAAATTGGTATTTTCTTGCATGCACAAATCTCTCAGCTTCACAGAAGATTTAACTATCCCTGTATGTTAAATAACACTTTATATTTGTATACATTCTATATGCCCATTTTGTTAACTTCTAAAGCTTGTTTTGTTTGCTAAAAATATTTGCAAGTCAAATTATAACACTTTTCCTTCCAGAAATTTAAAAATTTATGCAACTTTTAGAATTGGTAATGTAATTTCCACAAAATAATTGGAATATCCATTATAACTTGTGAAAATTGATAAAAAGTTTGAGTATTATTCCATTTCTGTTCATGCTTCTAGGATTAAAATGCCATATTTTAAAATGGAAATTCTGGTAACTTTATTGCCTTGTTATTGTAATTCTGATGGAATACCATACTAACCAGGCCCCTGAGGAATAAGCCTATGCCTACTTCCATGTGCTCAAAGTAGATAGTTACATTAACACTGTCTGTAGAAAATTTCACTTTTAGAAGTGGCTATAGATTCTGTGTTTACATATCAATAGGGTTGTTGACTGATGCATTCAGAATCCTTAAACAACCTAATTTCAGTCATGCCTCCCTTTGTATAAAATGGTATTTTAGCAACTTGACCCCTAAATATAAAACTCAGCCCTTTCACTAAAATCCATGAGAAACTTACCATGCAAAATTATTGCTGGGCATTATAGACTTCAGTGAAGTTTTTGATGGTCCTGGGATGGAAAGTCACATCTTCCAACACAAACACTATCCCTTCTCCTGTTTTCCCCTCTGCCACTTTCTTTTTTGTTCCTTTTCCTTAAAGTCCCAATCTTGTCCCTCTGTTTTGTGTAGAGGAATGGCCATTAAACAGTAGAGCCCCCTTCCCAGCCTACTTAGCTCTGAGTAGGTCAAACAAGGTATAACCTTTCAAAAGCAGAATCTTGCAATGCAGAAATTTCAGGTCATGGGGTAGAATAGCATTTTCCTTATAATGTGGCGAAGAGTTAAACATGGAGAATGTGTATGGGTAACATTTGACAAATATCAGTGGAAGATCTACTGCACACCAAACTAATTTCACTAAGGCTCATATTTGGGGAGTTCCATTTCCCTGCTCTGTTTAGTAAGCCTAGCTACACATATGCAATCCAGGCTTGGGTGTGTGTAGCACGGTATGGGGTGATGTATTTGGATCCACTTGTGATTCTACTGGGCAAAAGAGATGACAACCACCCTGCTTGGATAGTATCTGAGCCTCTAGCTTCATCCTTGCCCTTCACCATACTGGGAAGTTTGATGAGTTTGGGGTTGGTCTGTAAGAACTGTAGTACAGTCCCCACCCCCTCCTGTTTGTGAACTTGTCATCTTTGGAAGCCGTAACTTCTGGAATTCCTGTTTCCACATTGACCCACTTGGGTCTGGGTCAGGCCTAGCTTCCAAAATGGATCTGGAGACTAATGTCTCTCACTGTCCCAAATATAAGACACCAAATCTGGGTAAGTACATCTCCTCCATAGATGGAAACAGTTGCTCAGTGGATCATATCAATCTGGCTTGAGGAAATGATGGAAAGCCTAGCATGGCTATATATTTATGCCACTCTTCAATCTAGCTCTGACAGTAATACACTTAGCAATTTATCTCTATCTGTCTGACTCCTTTGTCTACTTTCAAAAATTGCTTCCTGAAACACAGGAGAGAGATCTGTGGTTATCACTCCCTAAAACCCCAGCAATCTCTAACTCTATTAGGATAATTACATTTAAGAAAAGGAAAGAAAATGCCACAAACGATTTACCTAAATGATTTTCACATTGTCATAAGAGGCCTAAGAAGTTAATCAATAGTTTCTATTCCCTTTTGTCTCTCCTTCCCTCCCTCCTTCCTTTTTTCTTTTTTTCTTCTGTGGGAGGGGCAGTAGTAGAGATTCAACCCAGGGTTCTGTGCCACTGAGCCCCACCCCCAACCCTTTTTAATTTTTGTTTTGAGAAAGGGTCTAAATTGCTTAGAGCCTCACTAAGTAGCTGAGGCTGGCCTTGAACTTGCAATCCTCCTGCCTCAGTCTCCCAAGCCACTGGATTATAGGCATGCACCACTGTGCCCAGTCCTTTCTTTTCTTTCCAGCTAAAATCTTTCTTTAATTCCAAGATGACACCGGACACCTAGTTAGGAATAAACAAAGTCTTAACATCCACCAAGACAGGGCCTCAGTCAGTCACCCTGATCACACAAAGTCACTCTGGGCCACATCTGTGATATTTCTCCTGGAGTGGCCAAGCAGCAGCCACCTATAGGAATGAAAGTCTTCCCCTTTTGATAGGCAAAACATTAGGTCATACAATTATGAAGAGCTGTATTTTTGTGCCCTTGGATTCCTCATCAGGATTCTATCAACATCAATTACCTCTGTGTTCTATGGTGAGAGACTTCTCCAGTGTATGATCTGTTTTATATAACCCACCAGCAACCTTGTTGAGCACAGGGACAAATAACTGCTTTTCCCTTTCTTTGAAGTCTCACCCTGCCCCTCTGATCTCACATTACATTCTGACTGACCATCAATAAAACTTGCAGGCTGATTGATAAATCATGGTAAATGGTAGTACCAACTCATCTTAAGCTTATATTCTAAAATAAAAAATGCTAACTAACGCAGACACTGACATTTACAAAAAAGGCAAAATGATACATGTTAAAAATAATTTTCAAGGAGCTCAAAGCCAAATTTGATGCTCCATTTTGGAAGCTATCGTTAGCCTATAAATTCATTCTCGACCTAGCATAGCCCATAATCACATTCATTTGTCCTTGCTCGGATAGTTTTGTATCTTTTACACACTGCTGCAAGTAATTTTGGAGGAAAGAGTGGTTATAAATAACAAGTGCAGTTTACCTCTAACATAACACTTTTAAGAGTTAAAATATAATAATTGCATTTTTCACATGTAATGAATAGGGCACAGCACATAGCAGAAAAAATAATTAATGAAGATGAAAGGTGGTTTTGTAGCTCAAATCTATTTTGGGGACACAGAGATGAGCAGCTTGATCATCTGAACTTAGAAAGGGCAGAACATCAAGGTTATCATCTTAGCTGCTTGTGAAAATGATTGCACAATCTTTAGCAAGAGGCCCAGAGCAGGATCTGTGTTCAATGACTCATCTGAGAGGTGGCCCTTCCATTAGCTCCCCAACTATAATACTGAGACGTTCATTTAATTCTGACTCACACTGTTAAATGCCACACACTGAATCACCAATCCTACTACATAAAGCACCTGGCTCAAATGTCTCTATGAAATACTTACCCAGGCTGAAAATCTCCTCTTGGACCTGAGAGACAGTGAAAACTGGTTACAGCTAGTTGCCTTGGAAGTCACATTTGAGTTCAAGTTCACTGACTTTCTGGATGCAAGATAAAGCACAAGTAGTCAATAGGTTTTATTTCTGTGTGGTGCTTTATGATCCTACTTATACCTTTATTGTATGCAATAAAAGTTCTCAATAATCCTGTATCTAATAATTTTGGCTTTTAAAAATATTTGTCTTTGGTTGTATGTAATTTTCCTACTTAGGTTGTTTTCCAAAGGGATTTTCTAAATATGGAAAAAAATATGCTACAAGGGCCTTCAAATGAAATGCATTCTCTAACTGTCCAGATGTTCATTTCAATGTATGCATCATATAAATCTAAACTGATGAGAATGGTAATGGCCCTGCTCAGTCTGTCTTGTTTAGTGAACTCTGAAAGAAGAAAAATTTTTTAAATGTGCTTTTTTTGGAAGATATGAATTTTAACAACTTGAGAAAAGAAAATGTTTTGAATTTTATTGCTTTGATATTTTGGACAATAAAGTGGACTTCCCACAGTGGTCTTCTTACTATGCAATAGAAAAATATCATCTCTGTTTCAAAATCAGGTCCAAACACTTGCTCCATAATGAGGCTATTTTTTGAAAAAAGACAAATAAAAATCCAAAGTAATTCCAGAACAAATTCTAAAATATGAGCATACATTCTATTGCTTTTCTTTCTGAAGACTTCAACAGATATTCTGCATCTTTACATTGTCTCCCATGTATCACATGCAGGAAGATGGGATAAGTACCATTTTTTCCACCTCTAAGAATTTAGATAAAGTTATATAAAGACATATAATATAGCTTCGTTTGCTATTCAATGACTTTTGAGAGATTGGTGTCACCTAGGGCCCAGCATTAGCCTACCACTATAACCTTGTTACTACATTTTGCACACAGTCTTTTTCCCAATCAATAAATATGGCTAGGGAGTCTCCAAGTTGGCTTCTAGAAGAGGCAGGTGCCCTTGATTCTACACGATACAGCTGGTCTAGCTGTAGTTTCCTCTCGGGGGAGAGAGAGACCTAGAGCAGCATTCTTCTATTCTCCCACCAGTACAGTGAAGGAACCCCAAAGAGCTACAGGTCTTTAAAGCAATCTTAGTTTTCGGCTTCTGCACTATGCATGGTCAAGAGAGTCATGATGCTACACTGCTGATGCTTCACCCAGCCCTGTCCTCAGAATATGCAATATTCTGGGGTGCTTGTGTGAGCCTCTTAATCTTCCTCAGGAGCTACTTAAATCATTTCCATAGTCGCAGCCAGAGTTAACACCTACTCTGATCCTGAGTACCCAGAATTGAGATGCTCTCATTAGACCCCAAGAGAATATTTTCAGAGATTCTACCTATACATCAATAGCAAATGTTCACTTTATCTCCACCCTATGCCCAACACTGAATTCAGCCCACATCTGGGGTACTTTAGGACATCAACACATCTTGGTCTGGTGCTCTCCCTGATCCTGCTATTATATTTTTTTTTTCCAGTAGCCTTGCCCTTTAGACATAAAAAGGAAAGCATCTATTAGAAAAATCCCCTAGGGCTATTTTGGTGGAGGGAGGAAGGAGAAGAAAAAAGTGCTTGACACTGAGAAAATAGGGAACATTAACCCTATCTGCTCCTAATCACTCATACAGAGTATGTGTGCCCTGGGCCATGCCAGACTCCTTTTTCTAAGGAAATGTCCTTAAGGTTTTTCATTTATATCTCTTCTTTCCTCTGCCACTACCCAATTATGGACTCCCCAAATGCAAGGACAGGTCAAGAATCTGTTTCTTTTATGAACTTTCTATAGTTCTTAGTACAGGACCCTGGATAACTTAGAATATTGGTGACTAACAGCTATGTCAATAGAACTGGAAATAAAAGTAGATTCTTTTAGCATGGTAGAGCAGCCAGTAGCTTTCTTGGCTTAAGGAGAAGCACTAAGTTTGGTATTTATAATAGTGAAGATTATTTTCCACTATATATATTTATTGTTATAATATAATGATTCAATTCAAGAAGTTAGCTAAATAGCAAGGACATTTCATGGTTCTTATACTGCCAAATTAACACTATCATTTAAAATTTTAAATAAGATTATGAAAATTTTTCTGGAACCACTGAAATGAATACCTTTAAAGACTAGAGTTTGTAATTTATCTTGCAGCCTTAAAATGAATTATGTGGTTGTCACCTGGTATAATGACTTTCCCTGGATTAGCCTCTAAGTCTTTGGGACAATTTCAAAGGAAACTGTGCAATGACAAGGAGATGGACCAAAGGTGCTCGGTGTCCACTGTAGCCTGGGGATTATGTGACTCATAGCATCAATCATGTGAGTGTCGTGCTCCTGGCACTTACTCTGGAACCAATATGGCCCATCTCTGAATGCAAGAGTCTTCTCTCATGATCTACATCCCAATGACCATTGCCTTTACTCTTCAGCATCCCTTTACTCTGCAGAGAATGACATTTGAGAGGGATCAGAACTCCTCTGCCTGAGTGAGTCTCCTCAGTGACCCTTCCTTCCACTCCCAATTTTATAGAAAGGTTGAACAACTTTGCTCTTTTCATTTCAACATCCTCCTCTCCATGTTCAATGAATTATGTTTCGACTGTTTTATAAGTCTCAAATCCGTTCATTTTAAAAACTCACCTCATTAGCACTTCCTCCTGACAACTCCTCATATATATACATGGGTGTGTGTCTGTGTGTGTGTATAACTTAAGCAAAAGTTTCCATTATTCATGCCACATTTTCTCATAGAGTGATACACTTGGCTCTAAATATTCAGATTTATTTACTCATGAACTTGGAAGACATATTTTTCTTCTCACAATAACAACAGCTTCCTATTTTCAAGGTAAATTCTGTTACAGAGAATGTTACTGGAGTACTCATGACCTCGCTACCATGAATGAGGCAATTACTCAGTGTGCTCCTGAAAATTCTTGGAGAAAATATTTTGCCTCTCCTCCCTCAATTGACCAACCTGATCTTCCCTGGTTCAGAGATCTGTGCAAATACCTCCAGGGGCAAAGCTGGGTCTATTTGCAATCTGGCTCTATAAATATTTAATAAAGAGTTTGAGAGGAGACTGACTAGAGATCCATCTGGTAAACTGCTGGAGACATACCAGACATTGTGAATTAACTACAGAATAGGTCTATTATATTGTCAGGATTCAATGGAAGGCCAAAGATATGCAGCTGATCCCACATTCTGCATAGACTAATACTGCAATGGGGATGAAGCAAGCATGAGTGGATGAATATAAATTCTGCACCAAATGAAGCTAATTCCTGATGCAAATCAGTTAACAATGCTCTGACCAGTTTAAAACAACACAACTTAACTCTGATGTATTTGCAATAAGTTGTAAGCTCTAAGCTAAGCCTCAGTTCTCAACATCTGATTTCAGTTGCTATTCCTCAATAAATGAAAACCACATCAGGAGAGATGTAGCAAACGAAAGCTAGATGGATGTAGAGGTGCTCTGTGACAGCCATTCACTCTCTGATGCTTGCAGAAATTAATTCTTAAATAATCTTAAAAGTCTAACACCCAAACAACTACAAATCAGACTGCCATGGTACTTTTTGTCATGCTATGAAAGATGCTGTTTGTTTTTTGAGAATGGAAAAATGTCAGGATTTCTAATAAATCATTAGTAGTTTATACAATTTTATGTCAACCTGCTTTAGAGTGAACAGACCCCTATTAAAATGGCACATGAAGGAAAGAATACACTTGTACCAAGTTCTTTCTATCCTGTTTTCCTTTCCAGAGACAGTTTAAAATTGAAGTAAACAGGCTCAAATGAAGTGCAAGCTTTTTTACACTCACAACATTTTTTAATGTTTTATTTCCCCTCATTCCCCTGATTGTCATTCTGCCCCACCCCCCAAGTGTGGAGAAGAAACCTACTTCAACCAGAGGCAAGATCTTGTGTCTTCCTGGCCTTTGCTGCCATACAGGGGAGGGCTGCTTCATTTGGTTCGGTTTGCCAGCAGCCTTGTCTTTTGACATAAAAAGGGGTTGCTTCTATTAGTAGAATCTCCTGAGGTGATTTTGTTGGAGCTGGGAAAGTGACAGAAAGTACTTGACACCAAGAAAATAAGGAAATGATTTAAACCCCTTGATTGCCTTCAAATTCACATGCGAAGGAGAAATTGGCTCCTTTGTTTCTACCTTCTACCCTTCACTTCACACATGAGTGCACACATACACACATGCACATGTAGCAAATACGCAGATGTACACACATGTGAATTAGCATGAACACAAACCTTCTGCAGTGTTTCAGGTAAAAGTGAAGATGGTAGAGTGAAACTGACATTATGACCTCATGTATGTTTATGACTGCATGACCGATGTGATCCTGCAACATATATAATCAGAAAAATGAGAAACTACACTCTATTTATGTATGATCTATCAAAATGTATAAATGCATTCTACTGTCATGTGCAACTAATTAAAACAAATAAAATTTAAAAATTAAAAAAAATCTATTTATCTCAGATATGTGATTGATGTATAACCAATTTCAAATGAGTAGATTCTATGTTCCCAGAACGTCATACCTTTGCTACTTTGCTGATGGAAGCCTAGTCAAAACACAACCAGCAATCAATTCATATTCTCTACAGTGGAGTAAGCCCATTCTTAGGATTCTTAGACCATACTAAAATGGTGCCCTAAGGTAGTAGACAGTGAAGAAATCATGATCCCTAAACAAAGATTGTCAGTAAAGCTACTGGACCTCATGGGACATTAAATGCACCTATTTTAAAATTTATATTCTGCATTATAGGTGGAAGCAGATTCCATAATTAAAGAATGATCACAGCTCCATTTTCATTTGTGGTTCAAAATGATAACAAAGAAAATCTTTTTCAATTTACAATTTTAGGACACAAAGCAGACAGATAAGTACAGATCATACTCTCAGGAGCACATCTGTCTTCTAAAACAGGCTTGTTTGCAGGGTTTGAGAGCATTCTAACAGAAGCATAACTTTAGCAGATTATAATTTTAAGGCTTTTGCCATTGTTCTTGAAGAATAAATGAAATAATCTTGTTATTATTAAAATTTTCCAAATCTATGCCCTCTTAGTATCCAGGCTGGGGAAGTAAATAATGAAGCTCATTAATATACAATATTATTCTTATATGTAAGATTATTCTACAGTCATTATAACACGCATGATGATATATGTAATTGGTAATACAGTGACATAGGAAGTGGTTTCATGTCACTGGACTTGTTCTATCCTTCACAATAGGAAACAGGCTCCCTGGAGAAAAGAAGAAATTAATTCCTTAGCTTTCTCTTTGAAACCTAAAGGCTTACAGTTAATTGCTTTCCCTTAAGTACCAAGTATCTGCATGTAAGCCATCACCAGCTCAATAGCCATCCATACCATTTTCAAATGCCCATCTGGAGGAAAAGCACAGGAAACAAGTGCCCTCAGTCCCAGAAGCCATGCATGGTGGCTACACACTTTTACATAACACTAGGGTCTACACTGTCACCAGCTCTATCTCCATGTTTGCCTTCCATCTCTGAGGGGCCTCTAGCCAGGAGGATTAATATCACATCACAGAGTTGTAATGTATTAGAGCTGGTCTCAGACATCATTTCACCCAATATTCTCATGCCATAGATTAAGAAATGAAATCTGTACATTAAATGATATTCCTAAGGTAGCTGGCAAAGTTTGTATTCAACTTGACTTGAATACATATTTCCTGAATACAAGTTCTCTTTAAACTTAATATGTAAAATACAGCAGTATCAGAAACTGATTAGAAATGCAGAATCTCAAGTCTTGCTCCAGACCCACTGTATTACTTGGGAGTTCTCCAAACAAACAGAATCAATAAAACATATGCATGTATATAAGTGTGTGTGTGTGTGTGTGTGTGTGTGTGTGTGTATGTGTACATACATTTTAAGGAACTGGTCAGCAAGTCTCAAAAACATGGGAAAATCCAGCAGGCTGGAATCTCAGACCTAATTTCTAGGTCATAGTCTTGTTTCTCTGAGAAATCATCGTTTTATGTTCTCGAGGTATTCAATGGATTAATCATGTCCACCCCCATTTTGGATGGCAAAAATTTACTTAAAGACAAGTGATTATAGATGTTAATCATATCTACAAAATACCTTCCCAGCAACATCTAGACTAGTGTTGAAACAAACACATCGGCACCAACCATAGTTTAGATGCATAAAATGTATTCATCACCCTTGCTGAATCAGAATCTGCATTCTAGCACAATCCCCAGGTGATTCTAATGTACATGAAAGTTTGAAAAAGCTAGTTGTAAGTTTTAGGGACATCTTAGCTCCATGGATGAGATCCAAAATAGCAGTGCCTTAACTGAAAAATATCTTTCCCTCCCATGAAAAGTTTGAGCATTGTGGTCTGGAATAAGGAGATCTGACAGCAGGCAGGTGCCCAGGACTCTTCTAACTTGCTCTACCATTGTCAGCATGGGGCTCTCACTTCATGATCAGCAGAACTCCCTCAGCTCTGGCCATCGGAACTTTGTTCTCATCAACAGAAGAGGGCAATGGGCAAGAGAGGCACAATCCTTTCCTTGAAGAACATGACCCAGAAATTATATTTGTCACTTCTGCTTAAAACCCCTACTCCAGAACTTGGTCCAATGGCCAACTCTACCTCCAAAGAAGCTGGAGAATATCATCCTCTTACTGTAGTCAATAATGCAATAATACTTCATCAAGATTCAGATTTCAGTAACTCAAGGGAAAAGGGGAATCTGATCATCATAGAACAGCTAACCATTTCTAATACCTATTTCCTGTACCAGATACCTTGCAAGCCTCCCTGGGACTGCAGATGAGGAGGTCAGGAAAGTCTCACAAGAAAGGGGTAGTTTACCTGCATCATTTCACAGTAGAACCCAGTGGATCACCTGGATGGAGAGACCAAGATTTACAGTGGCTCAAGCTCTCCACACATTGATCAGCTACTTCCTCAACATGGAGCCACTCTTCGTGGGATGAAACCAGAATGTAAGTTTCCATTCTGTCAAGGAAGCAGCCGTGATTGAAGAAAGGGAATTCTAGACTGACTCTTCTTACGTTTCATCACTTCTATCTCCTCACTGTCACACAGGAATTACTCACTTCTCCCTGTTTCCAACACCAAGACGGAACATAAAGAGGAAATGACTCCAAATTTTCTTCTTTTCTATTTCAATCTCATAGCCCACAGCTGGGGGTAAAATCCTGTTGAGCCACTTTCAAAGTTAATACTAACCACAAAATTCTTTGTTATTTCCTTTCCCAAAACAGAAAGCCTGTGTGTTTGGAGGTAACTAAGAAGTACCCAGAAGTATGCCTAGGGATTGTTTGCATGGGGGAGTGATGTTGTCATAAGTGTATTTTAATTATATTGATGAAAGAAGTTTTACACAAAAACTACTTAATAATGGAACAAAAAAAATTGTAAGAATATATCAACTTCTCTGTACTACTATTACTTTCCACAATAACACGTATACACATAAATTCCCTTCAGAGACCAATAAGGCATATTGTGCAGAATTTGCGGTAACCAAGGTAACAAAACATTGTTCTTTCTATCAACATTTAAGACCAAAAAAGCAGGCATTTTGAGATCGAATGTTTCTTTGGAATAGTGTTCATTGCTAGTCTGTCTGCTACTATTTTTAAGATTTAGGTTTATATCGGGAATTTATTTTCTTCTACTCATTAACTATAACTTTCAGCAGGCAATTAAAAGCACCTAATATATATCAAAGACTTTTTTGAACTAAACAAATAAGAAAACCACTATAGTAGGATTCTATTTACTTTTACATTTCTATGGTAAATTATCTATTAACATATCTGAAAATCAATAGATACCTTTATACTAGTTTATTAATTACATGGTCTGTAAGTATACATGTATATGTAAAGAATGATACAGTATAAATAATTTGTATGTCGACTATTTTAAATGTGGAAAACCACTTGGTATCTTTCTCACCAAAGTTGATTCATTAATAATTATCTCTCATCTAGTTTTTGATGAATAGAATGAAATAATCCATTCAAATGGTACATAACTCATACAAAGATCATTTTTTCCAAGTGCATATAATCACACCTTTATTAAGTAGTGCTCTTTTCAAAGTTTTGTTTTTGTGAGGACTCACTTGGAGGCTCAACTTTTCAATAAAGGCAAAACTTTTTTGATGTGCATGAGAGCATCTCAGTAGAAGTCCGGAGTTCTGTGACATGGTGTTCCCCCCACTAAAATTTACCCTCTTGATCCCAGTTCAATGTGAATCTTTAATAGCTGTGCTCACATAACTCTCATTCCTACATGGATTCTATTTTACCTTTAAAAAAATTACTATTACTTTGTGCACAATTGGCTCAGAAAGGTACTGTGAGTGTTATTATTTTGTGCTCCTGGTAAATGACCACTGATGTTGTGACTATTACTAAGCTCCCAAGAACTTTCACTTGCAGGTGAGAGAGAGAGAGAGAGAGAGAGAATGTGTGTGTGTGTGTGTGTGTGTGTGTGCGCGCGTGCATGTGCACGCATGTGTAGGGCTTACAACTTAACACATTATGTAGTTAAAACTGTATATTGCCAATATTATTAAAGTAATAGCTGAGTTTACACTTCCATTAACTTTAAAATGGCCTTTTCTATTTTAGAAATTAGTAATTATTGATAAAAATGTTTTCTTATTGGCTAAAATTGGAAAACATTTATGCAAAAAGGCAATGATACAGTAGCTACGAAAATTCAAACCCTGAAAAGTGACTTTTCTTCTATCTTTCAAATGAAGTGAACTGTCTTCTGAGTTTAATAGAGCAAGAATTGGCTTATCATAGTGCTCCCAGTTTCTTCTGAAAGCATGTCCTAGTGTTCTACTTATCTTAAATTTTTTCTTACATCAGGAAGAAATTGCTACTATAAGGATCTGGATTTGGATTTCCTGGATCATGTGCCCCACAGGACTTAGTTTGATGAGAATAATTTCCACTCGAGTCAGAAAATGAACACACAGGGCAGGATAATGTGCATGTGATTGAACTTTTGCAATAGTATGCTGTAAGAATTATTAGCTCTAAGAAGTTGCAAATTTATATGATTTTTCCCCACCTGATGATGATATTTGCCCTGTAGCTCTCGAATTAATTTTTTATCCAACTTTGCAGATATCATTTTGGTTTCAGACTTAGACCTATCTTTTAAAGACCCAGAAGACAGACTACATTTACATTCCTAAAGAGGGAAATTGTCATTGTTTTTCGTTCTTCTGCATTGATTTTAAGAGAAGTTTTAGTCACATATATTTTTATCTGTAATATCAACTATTTAGAAGAAAACACTGATTAAACATCTGTCTAAAAATAAAATCCATAGGACACTGTCCAATGTTCTCTCAAAGGCATCATTAAATTTTGTCAACTGCATTCTGGTTTGGACCATTGCTAGAAGCAATCATTATTAATTTTTCATAGATGTTAAAGGAAAAGAAAATTTATGTTTTTATTTACATGCAATCAAATTATATCTAGTTCACAGCCCCACCAACTTGGATGGTAAAAACCTGGTCTTATTTAGGGGCTCATGATTTAATGTGAGTGTCTCTGTTTTAACCCATCATGGTCTAGGGCTGTGCTCTGCTGCTCAAGGACTCTGCTGCTAAAGCCATCCCAACCCTAGGACCATTGCTCAGGTTCCAAAGTATTTTACCCCAGATCATCACTCACCACATCAATCTGGCAGTGCTAGGGAGAAATGAACAGGCTAAAATCTATATGCTCCCTTTCCTCTTCAGTCCTAGAGACCCACAATCTCTTATAGATTCGAGAAATTCTTCTCATTCAATTCTTTCCATTAGAGCACTGTCATCATTCAGTGTTGGAAAAGTTCAGACTTGAATTTCAATGAGTTCAGGTTTTCATATCAATTATAGTACTTAAGATACAGGGCACTTCAAATGCATTGACCTGTTCCATAAGCAAAACAGGAGGAAGGATGTATTATTATTATATCCATTTCGCCTATGATCTTAGTTACTTCATTTTACTGTCTCTCAATGTGACTAAGTCCTATTCACTTTCTAAGATAAGTAATGTTATCTTCCATCCATAAAGACTTGATTACACAGAGTGCTAACCGAGGTTGGGGAAAAAAATGTGTGAATAAAAATACTTGCCATTTTTATTCTTACATGAAATACCTACAGAAGAATATAAAATACTGCTCAATTTTTAGTTAGATAACTTTGACTTAAATGTGTATCAGGGTCTCAAATATACTCCCAGTGATATATTTTCTACATTTTCATCTCTAAGTGGTCTGGCCTGCCATATAAAATGCAAATCACTAGATCATGTGAATTTGAAATTACAAGAATTCAATACAGTTGTCAACCAAATTTTATTAGTAGTTTAAACACCTTAGCCATGCCCAACCTATTGGGTTAGCTACCCAATTCTCTTATTTCTGAACTCCACCCACTGCCACTCTTTTCTAAAATGGCACCCAGTTGTGTAGGAAATAGGCTTATATGTCTTCATAGTAGAGAGGACTTGGAATCCTCTGCTTTTGCCCTGTGTTTGCTTTTCAGTAGCTTATCCTATTCCATCTGTAGCAAGAGTCACTTATGGGGTTGTCTCTCTCTCTCTCTCTCTCTCTCTCTCTCTCTCTCTGTCTCTCACTCTTTCTCTTTCTCCCCACCCCTTGGCCATAGCCCATACAGCTTCCTGGATGCCATAGTCTTAGTGGGTTGTCTGAGACCCTCTGAAATATTACCATACCTTCTATCATGACCTTAACCACCCCACCATGCTTGTACCCTGGTATTGTCTTGCTTTGGTTATTGTGAACTCCAGAGGAGACCTGCTAACTCTCAGCTGAGAGACTAGGCCATACAAAACAAAAGAAGATAAAGCATAAACTCAAATTAGGCCCTGTATTTATCCTTTGCTATGACAATCCACCCTCTCAATCTTGCTGTTTTAAACCCTAGTGATGGTGGGAAATTGTCTGTCCAGGACCCTCTTCCTAGGGTGGCAAGGCAAGAATTCCCACCCCTCTACTCAGAGCTACTTCCCCTGTCATTAAGCCAAACCAGGCAGGGATGATTGGGTCAAATATCTGATTGCCTTTTCTCCTTCTCTGGTTATGTCCTCCCTCTTTAATCTACAATTCCCTGGGTAAACATCTCCATTTCTCAATATCATAACCACCTTCTACCAACGATAACAAGCTTCACTTATGCAGGGTTTTTTTTTTCAGTTATATTTTTGCAATTCAATTTTGTGGCTATGAAAATCTTACTCGCTAGGTACATGATAAATGGATTTTATAATAACTGTTCTTAGCTTTAATCCCCAACTCCCATTCCTGAAGAAGGCAGAAAATTAATGTTCCAGTTATTTATGGCTATGTAACAAACCACCCAGACATTTAGTGATTTAAAATAACAATCATCATTTATTTTCTCACAAATTTACAATTTTGGCAGGATCTGGCAGGAAGGACGCATCTCTGCTACAGATGGAATTAACCGTGATGGTTTAACTGGACTTGGAGGATGCACTTTTAAGATGACTTGCTTACATGACTGGCAAGCTGGTGCTCAGCTGAAGCTATAGGCCAGGGATTTCAGTGCCTTCGGCCCTACCATGAGGCCTCTCCACAGTGGTGCTTCTTCCTCATAGCGTAGTAGCTGTGTTTCAATTAAGGAAGCAAAAGAAAGAAAAAGCTTAAGTCCCAGCATGGCTCAGAGTCATTTCTGCTATGTTCTGTAAATCCAAGTTGTCACAAAGCCTCCTAAATTCTAGGGCAATTAGGGTAGGGAATGACTGGGGGACATCAACTCTACCATTTGATATAAGTACAAAAACCTATGGCCATCTTTAGTTCATCATACTTGATCTATAATCTCCTGTTAAATTAAGTCATGCCTAGGCTTTAGAGGTTTGTTCCATTTAAAAGCAAATCAAGAGGTAGATCTACAAAAGATGATAGCATCAAAAAGTTATCAACTCCTCTCTCAAAATAGAACTATAATACCAAGTACAATTGTCAAAAGCAATAATCTAAGGGTTCTGGACATCAACCAATGGCAAAAACAAATTGAGAAGTGATTATTTCAGGGGGGCGTTGAAAGAAGGGAGAGGAGATGGGAATGGGAAAGACAGTAGAATGAATTGGATATGACTTTCCTATTGTTCATAGATGAATACATGACCAGTGTAACTCCACATCATGTACAACCACAAAAATGGGGAATTACACTACATGTATGTATGACATGTCAAAATACACTCTACTGTCATGAACAACTAAAAAGAACAAATAAAAAAATTTAAAAAGTGATTATTTATAGGAAGCTTCAGATCATCAGGTAAAAGAGTAGGAATCTATGGTATACTTTTCCAGGTTTTCTCCGTCTCATAGCTCAGGTGGTAGAATGTTGTTACCAGGGCAGAGCTGACAATAAAAAATAAAACCCAACAACTTCACTGATGGGAGGGGCTTAATTTACTTTTCAACAGAGGGCAAAAAATATATTCCCAGTTAGCCAGTTAGTGAAACTTGTAAATTTGATGAGCCTCAGTTGTGATTCCACTTGTAAAAGGCAGAAGATCTAGAGGCTACCTTTAATTTAACAGAAAGATCCTGAAAATGATAGAAGCATAAAAGGAAATGACAATTTTATCACACATCACTGGTTGGGATGCTCAGGAGAAACTGAGGATAGTCCAATTCTACCATGAATTTCTGATGATTTTGTGTTTGTGTGAACACACAGGATGAATCTGAGAAAATTCAAATTCTCTGCCTCTCAGTGGTTGATAGAAAGGCTCTAAATATATGCAAGAAAGATCTGGAAGTGCCTAACTGAATAGAAAAGGTTAAACAAACTAGAAAGATGCCTGAAATTTTAATGCACTTACCAACCTATCTAAAGGTCCATTTGTAGTTGGTGAAAGGCTTTTTAGATTCAAGCAATTAGAATAACAATAACCCACAAAGGAGAAATCAGAGTCCAGAATTGCTTAAACACATTATTCAAAAAAAATCTAGTTTGAAACAAACAACAAAAAACTGAGACATTAAAAAACAACAACAAAAATAAGAAAATGTGACATATATCACATATGCAGGAGAGAAATGTCAACAAAAACTAATTCTGAGTGAAGAAGATGTTGCATTTGGCAAACAGAGATGTTAAGGCAACTATTATGAGTACATTCAAAGAACAAACAAAGCCTAGCACATGCCTGTAATCCCAGCAACTTGGGAAGCTGAGGCAAGAGGATCCCAAGTTCAAAGCCAGCCTCTGCAATTTAATGAGGCCCTAAGAAATTTAGTGAGACACTGTCTCAAAATGAAAAATAAAAAGGTTTGGGGGATGTGGCTCAGTGAAAGTGCCCCTGGGTTCAATCCCATATGATTGCAATAATGAAAAAAAATAATAATACAATTGAATGAAGAAGCAAAAATTCATTTTAGAAAAAAAATGAAAATTTCAGAGTTGAAATCAAAGAAGAAACCATTCTTAATGATATATGAATTGAAACTATCCTATAGAACAGAGAAAAAAGATTTAAAAATTTAACAGAGCCTCAGAAACCTGAAGAACAAAAGCAAACATAACAAAATATTTATAAAGGGAGCCCCAGAAGTTGAGGAGAAAGAGTAGAAAAATATTTTAACACATTATGGAAAAGAACTTCCCAAGTTTGGTTTTTAAATATTGATATACTGATCCAATAATCTCAATGGCATGCAATTGAAATAATGACAGAGATTCATACCTAGACACATCATGAATACACTGTTGAAAGTCAGAGAAGAAAAGTTGATATCAGCAGAAAGAGAAAATAAAATAACTCATCACATACAGAACAATAATATGACTAATTGATAAATTCTCAATAGAAAGGACAGATTTCAGAAAGTAGTAGAATGAAAAATTCTAACTATTTGAAAGAAAATTAGTCAAACCAAGCCACAATATCAATAATAAAAACTGCCCTTCAACAATGAAGACAATATAAAAGTGTTCTCATGTTTTTAAATGAAAGAAATAAGTGCTACCAGAAATTTTACCAAGTTTCGGTCAGAAATTCTTCTGAAACTCTCTCAGGTTGAAAAGAAATAAACCCAGAAAGTAGCTTGAACTTCAAACACCCAAAATAGTAAAAAAAAGAAAAAGGAAAGAAAAGGAAATATAAAATAATATGAGAAATTGTTTTCTTCATTCTTATTATGTCCTAAAACACATAAACAGTTAACACTCTATTTTGTGTTTATAACATACTTACATATAGTAGATACAACATGTAGCACAAAAATGGTGAAGAAATAGATCTATATTAGAGAAAATTTGTCATATTTACTAGAATAGAGTTACTATATTTTATTGGAATTCAGTCACCTGAGGATGCCCTGATAAGTTAAAATGCATACTTTAATTCCTAGAGTAACACTAAAAATTAATTCAAAAAGATTTTAAAATCAAAATGGTACTTAAATAGGACACTAAAGATATGTTACACAAAAGTTGGAACAAAGGAACAAAAATGACAAGAATTATAGAAAACAAATGACAAGTGTAAGTACAAACAGTTTAATAATTATATTAAATATTAATGGCCTAAATACTGCAATCAAAAGTCAAATATTTGGGCTGGGGCATGTAGCTCAGTGGAGCACTTGCCTAGTGTGGGTAAGACTGGAGTTCTATTATCAATACCACAAAAAGAAAAAAAAAGTCAGAGACTGTTAGATTTTATTTAAATGGCACTACGTACACATGTGCTATTTATAGGAGAATCAGTTCTGATTTAAAGATAGACAAAGATAGATTGGAAGTAAAATAATTGCAAAAGATCTGCTACAAAAATTTTACAGTTTAACTACATATTAACTAGAAAAAATGACAAATAAGCACTTTAATAATAAACGATTACTAGAAATAAAAAGGGACATTTTATAATAAAAGAGTCTATATACCAGGAAGACACAATAATTATAAATGCACATGGGACTTTAAAAGAACCTCATAATACATGTAGCAAAACCAACAAAATTCAAGGTACATGCTTCAATAAGTGAAATTGGAGAATTTAATATCCCATTTTCAACAACTGATGTAGCAACATGGAAAATCATCCTGAATAAAGGATGATTTTGAATAGTAGCATCAGTTAACTTGACAACCGATGTTTATGAAACCCTGCACCCCAATACTGCAGGATGCACTTTCTATTCCAGAACACATAGAACATTCTCCAGCATGGAGCAATTTCTGGGGCACAAAATGAGTCACAATAAATTTAAAAAGATTAAAAATCACTTCAAGTATGCTCTACAGCAAAAATGGAATAAAATCAGACATCAACAACAGAAAGTACCGAGGGAATGCTCCAAATCCTTGGAAATTAGTGAACACAGGGTTCAAAGAAGAAATTTCAAGGGAAAATAGAAAATACTTTGAACTGAATGAAAACAAAAACAAAATATCAAAAGTAATGGAATAGAGGTAAATACATATTTGGAAAAAGAGGAAAGTTTTAAAATTTCAAATTAAAAGTTTGTACTTCATCTTAAGATAGAAAAAGATCAAATTAGAAAACAAAATAAGCAGACAGGAGAGAGCAATAAGAATCATCACAGAAAAAGAAAAAAAACAGTCGGAAAAAATAAATAAAAGGACAGTTCTTAACAGGGAACTTGAGAAGCATTGAGAAGTTTTAACTGCACTGGCCAAGAGAGAGACAGAAATAGAAGACACAAGTCACCAAAATTGGGAATGAAAAAATAACTCGATTGCTTATCCTGCTAAAATTAAAACGTTGGGAATATTATGAATAACTTAGATAAACAATTTAAATGAGATGTACAACATCCTAGAAAGGCACTAATTCTCAAGACTGACTAAAAGATAAGCTAAATGGACCATTAATGAGTGAAACATAAAATTAGTAATTAGAATTATTCCACAAAGAAAACCCTAAGTCCAGATGGTTTCATGCATGAATTCTATAAAATATTTTAAAAGGAAATAATATGTATTCTATTCTCCCCAAAAATACAGAAGGAAGAACACTTTTCAACTCATTCTATGAGCCAGCAACATCCTGATGACAAAGCTAGAAAAACACGTCATGAGACAACAGGAGACTCAGATCCTTTGAGAGCGTACAGAAAACATTAGCAAAATGAATCCAACAATGTGTTATGGTGATGACTAGTAAGCACTAGTAAAGATAGTCGTCACCACGATTCCTTATGGAAATTCAAATTAAAACCAAAATGAAACCCATGTGACTAATAGAATGGCTATGATCAAAATAGCTGTCAAAATCAAGTGTTGGCAGAGATATTGAGAAACTGGAACCCTCAAAGATTGCTGGTAGGATGTGAAATATTACAACTAATTTGGAAAACCATTTAGCAATTTCTGAAAAAAAAAAAAAGTAAACATATCATTCCGATCAGCAGTTCCACTCCTAGGTATCTATCCAAGAGAAATCAAAATGTAAGTCCACATATGTCCTCGTGCATGAATGTTCCTAGCAGCTCTATTCATATTAGTCCCAAACTGGAAACAATCCAAATGTCCATTAACTGGTGCATGGGTGAATGAAATGTGGTATATCTGCACAATGCATACCCTTCAGAAATAAAAATGAATGAATAATTAGCACATCCACAACATGAATGAACCAATTATGCTATTGAAAAAAGCCAGATGCAATAGACAATAGAATAGTGCATCATTCCATTTGTATGAAAGTTTTATTTTTAAGTAAACCTATAGATTCAGAAAGTTGCCTACTTGTTGCCTGGAGCTGAGAATTTAGATTAAGGACTGACTGTAAACCAGTATAAAAAAATCTTTTTGGAACAACAAAAAACAATTGTCTAAAGCTATTGTGGAGATGATTTCACAGCTCCATAAATTTACTAAATATCATTGACTTGTACACTTATAATGGGTGCATTTTGTGCCATGTGAATTATACTTCAATAAAGCTATCTTTGATAAAGCAAGATAATTTTATATTTTCCTTTCAAAGTTCCCACTTTCTCACAGGTTGCATTAGTCTTCCTTAATTAATATACCAACAGTTCAGAGGACTGTGTCTATAGACTCAGCAACCCTATACTGGTATTCATTAAAGTGTATCCATATGCCAGTAAGAGTATTGTCCACCACCTTTCCTCCTCTCATGAGCTGAATTGCCTGCTAACCCACAGAACCTCAGTCACAAGGTTAATAGTGCCACTGTTGGAGAGTGATCCACAATGCTGTTACAGATTTTCTTCTGAGAAGCCTTCTTCAATTAATCACTTGCATCCAAATTCTAGTTTCAGACTCTGCTTTCTCAGTAAACTGGCCTCTACCCCTGATATCCCATGCAACATTCCCTGCTTATTGACCCGACTCTCCTATTGTAGAGGCTGCATCTGTAATTTCCCCACACAGTGTCCCAGTTTGGACATGGCTCTCTGAATTTCTCTGCTATGTTCTCACGCCAAAATGATGCAGAATATTTTTATGACCTCTTCCATCTTCCCAAGCTTCACTCAAAGAATGAAACAGAGACTCATTCTATTCTTAATCTCCAAAATTCTAGGAGTAGAAATATGGAAGGAGGGTACATTCTAACCTAAATATACACACTCCCACTTCTAACCTTTGGCTATCTTCCAACATTTCCTCCTTACATGGCCTGGGGCACCACATTTTCTCTTTTACTTTAAAAACTAAGGACATAAACTTTGTTTTTTTAGCTTGGCTGGATCCTTTCTCCATTGGAAGAGTAATACCCCTACACTAATGGATATGGAGACAACAAAGTATGGGATTTTAAAATTACCTTGATTAATATCAAAGTATATTCCTATTATAGATGATGGCATATAACACACATACATACCACATGTCATTTTAGACATAGGAATGCATGACAGTTAACATGTTTAGTCTTACTCCAGCCCCCTTGAATTCTGATAATTTTGACATTGAACTAATTCCAAGGATACTTAGTGATTTTTCAGATCAAGACAGCGTATGCTGATTGTTTCAGCTGACAATATTTGAATGCTATTACATTCTTACTTCCTAACAGAATGAAAGTCAACAAATTGCAATGATCATTCTCTCTCTCGGTACTTCAATAGTACGGTTGAGATTACCACATGGAACAACTTTCCGAGATACAATAATGTGATGAAAACCACAGATGCTTTGAAGGTAGATAAAAACTTGAGTCCCGATGTTGCTTCTTTTAATGGACAGCAAAACCAAAACAAAATCTCCCTTGAGTGTTTTTCATGTAAATGAGAAGAGGTCCTTTTGAAAATTATACATGGCAAATGTATGTGGAAACTCAAAGCACAACATAAAAGCAATTTAAAGATTTTAAAGAAATAAGCTAACTATATGGTATCCATCATTTTATCATTCCATTGATAAAAGGAATAGGCATAAATTTCAAGGCATGAGCAAGAATGGGGTCAAGAGAAGATTTTGATGACAATGTAGTGTATTTGACTATGAGAGTTACAGGAACAAAGAGTTGTTTTATTTTCCTGCCATTATTCCAAAAGAAAAGGAAAAGAAAAAGAAGGGGTAGTTAAGATAAAGGCAATCAAGCCATATGTTTCTTCCCTCCTTTTTTAATTCGTTCATATTCTCTGGTTCAACTTAATCATCAAAGAAATTGAGAATTTAAAACACAAGTGAGCAAAGTCAAAGTAGGAACCAAATATAAAATAAAGGACCCAAGAGACATTGGATGGGGAGAATCCAAGTCCTGAAGATTCCACAGCAGGTATACGGAGGCCATATGCCACAACAGGAAGGGTGGATGTGACTGGATTCTGCCTGTCTCCACCCAGCTGCTGAGACCTCTGTGATCCTGGCACTGACATTTGTGAAGAAAGGAGTTGACTGAGGCCACAGGCACATCTACTAACATCTCAGCTTCAGTTTCTTATCAGCAGAACAGCAGCAGGGCTGGGAGAATGGGGAATAATGTGTGTGGAGGGCCTTGCATATATTAGGTAATAAATGAATCATGCCTCTAATTATCTCAATGTGTAAAAAGAAAACATTTCCGACCACGCCAGTCAAAATAAATGAGATGAGATACATTGCAAAAATGGTGATTTTACAGACAATTTTCAGCTTTCATATGCCATCTGTAGACATAATCGTTTTACACTTTCATTGTTGACACTAAAGTTTAAATTTGCTTGTGCTAAGAGGGCTTGCAAAGGATGAGAATGAAGGAGCATGAGGCTGTCCAAAATAACAGAAATCTTCTAATGCATGAGACAAACTCCTGCCAAACTATGTGAGAAATTCCTAAAATAATAACCTGCATTCCCACTACTGTAGAAATGGAGCTTTATATTGTTGTCATTATCTCCACTATTATCATTATCGCTGTTTTGTGAATCCCCTGACAGACCCATTAATCCCTAAGGGGATCTAATGGTATGAGTTTCACACTGGCACAATTCACCTGGAAAAGTTCTGAGCATGTTAAGTTCAGTTCACGTTCAAACTGAACTCTGAACGTCTCCCCACACAGAAGCTCCCTGCCTGGCTGTCCAGCCTCGCTTAGCTGACACCACTAACTTGGTTCCCCAAGCTCAAAATCTCAGATCGTCCTTTTCTTATCCCTCTCACTCAGACCTCGAATACAGTCGGTGCTCTATTCTTGACTATTGCACCTGCTAAGCATCTTTTGCCTTCCTTCTCTCTGTCCTATGTTAGTCTCCACTGACTTTATTCAAGACCTGAATAAGGAAAACCCTTAATAGTCTGTCCACTGTCAGCCTTTAAGATGCATATTTCAAACATGACCATCATATCTTATTTCTATGAATCTGCTCAAACTCTTAGAAGAGGGCATATACTATTACCCATCTGTTGTAAATGGGAACTAAAGATTTTGCCTAATATAAAGGAAACAAATGTGAAAGAAATGGTATGCCATCTCTCTAATTCTCTCTCTAGAACTCTCCAATCTAGGGTTGAAGGTAATGTTTGACCAAAGACAGTCTCTGAAAATAGAGACTATATTTGCCAGAGTATACTAGAGGTCACTTACTCTGAAAAATGATATGGATGATACTTTCCTTGGATGTATACCAAAATGACAGAAGCAAAATGTAATGATTATGAAAGATTCTACCTCCATTGGTACCTTTAAAAGTCTCATTTCTGCAAAAGTGGAAAAAGGAGAGAAAGGGAGTTTCAGGAGTTTGGAGGGAAATGGAACAGATGCTGTGGGCACCCTGCCCATGTGCAACAGCTCTTATCACTTCAGTACCCTCTGGCTGGACTGGCAACTCCAAGCACCTGCATTTCTATGCCTGAGGGCTGTCTCCAGCCAACAAAGTCTGCTTTGCCCACCTGTGCAACTTTCTGGATATATTAGGGTATTATCTTTCCCTGGGAATAATCTTCAACCAATTAATGAAAGGAATTGGTATATAAGTACTCCAGCAACCTTATCCCTTGGGTTGAATAACTGATTCTCAGGCTTCCCTTATGGGATTTAGCTTGATAATACACATTGTGTTGACTAATTTTCCTTCATTGACTCACCTCTGCATTCTCCCATCAGTGATTTCTTCTCTTCCCAAATAAAACAGGTGAATCTACATCTCATGAGCTGTTTCTGAGGCAAACCAAACCAAGTTTACCACCATCACAAAAAGAATTGATGACTATATCAGAAATAGCAAAAAATGTAGACTAAACAAACATTTCACTCAGTTCAGTAAGCAACTATTGAGGAGCCACTGTATCAGGAAACATGCAAAAATGATTAAGACATACAACCTGATCTCTAAAGAGATCATTAATTTCAAAAGTAGACAATTATCATTTTTTAAAGTGCAGTAATTAGTATACACAAGAATAGTTATTAAGCACAACAGAGGAAGCATTTTAAACACTGTCAGCATGGAGGAGTAAAATAGTAGATAACTTTACTGGAGAAGAATCACTGGATCCAGCTTTTCCCAGCATCAGTGGAAAGGGGAATACCAAATAAAGGAAATAAGGAGACCATTATGCACAGAAAAGAAAGATGTAGTCTCCTCCACCACAGGGGTTTGGGGACAATTTCAGGGGCTGGAAGATAGAATGCTTGAGATTTGAATCCTGAAAATAGTCTGAGTTAAAATCCCAGCTTTTCTACTTACCATATGTGACATTGGACAAATTAATTCACCTCTGTGTCCCAGTTTGCTCATCTAAAATGAAGATGCTTACTTCCTGTCTTTTTTTTTCATTAGACAATTTAATACAGACAAAATTTTAGACCAGTTCCTAGCATAGTGAAAGTGGTATAATTTATAACTGATTTATTTTCATGACTGATTAACTCACAGGGAAAGGTATAGGACATAACAAACAGAAGAAAAGTTATATAGGGTCTTATATTTCTTGCTAAGTAATAAAAGCATATTCCATGCAAAGGAACTCTTTCATTATCCTTCAGATTAAGAGCAAGCAAACTATGTAAGACCCAAAGGAAAATCCAGCCTACCACCTATTTTTGTAAATAAGTTTTATTGGAACACAGGTATACTCATTAATTTACATATTATCTATGAACAGCATAGTGGCTCACAGAGTTGAATTTTCTTTTTTAATTATCTAGGCTTTTACAGAAAAAGTTTGCCATTCCTAGCTATAGATGGAAGGGAATGACACTCGGTGAAGATCATGTTGTATGGAGCAAAAAAACCACAGGCAGTTAGAAGGCCATTCCATGCATAGAGATTAAAGTTGAGATTCCATGATCCTCAGAAGAGGAACGGATTGCTGTGGAGACAAAGGAGAATATATTAGAAGTTGACAAAGAAAGGGTAGAATAAAGGTTATAAACTTGCAGGCTGGAGCATATGCCTAATCTATAAACAAGTTTTATCATTCCTTAGTGATATTTTAAGTTAGTTGCCAATATTTAAAAGATATAAATAATAAAACCTGAATTTCTGGCTTCTATACATAATGTAAATTGGAAGATGTGGCAGCAGTTCACTTATCGTCCTGAATGACAGAATCCTCTCCATCACCAAAGCAGCTACCATGTTTATGAGGCACATGCTCTCCATGAGGTCCCTTCCTCCACCACTTCCCATGGTGCTTGGCTTCATTCATGTCATCACCACTCGGCCACTTGTGGACCCAAGGGCATAAAACATGGGAAAAGGGTAAATTTTCTCTTGAAACAGCTAGAACAGAAACAGTGATCTTGAAAGAGAGCCAGACCACTAAGAACAGACGAGAATACTATGGAAAGAAGTTGAGATGTAAGATCAATTTATTCATGAAGGAATAGAGATTTAAGATGGCAAAGGACAAAAGTGTTTAGGAGCAGTTGTGTTGTGAGCAAAAGAGCAGGGAGGCCCAGAACAGGGTAAAGATACTGAAGAAAAAGGATTGGGAGTTAGCAATGTTCCATGTGGTTGTTGCATGAGGTTGTCTTGAGTGACAACCATGGAAGGAAGTAGTCGGCTTCAAAGTCTCTGCAATTTTGTGAAGCTACTGTGGTTAGAACTAGTTGTGGGTACATTAGAGTTAGTGTGGTTTCAGGTTTTGCTTTCACAGATGCTGTCTAATAATCTGTACAAGTCCATTAGAATTGCCCCCAGGCTCCACTAGGGCCATGGTGAGGCTTCTATCAGGGAATCTCTAGTGAGAAGTGCTAAATTAGTTCATTAAAGAATGCTTGTGCTTGTTTTGAAGTCAAAGTCGTCTCTTTATAGTGGAAGAGGAAAAAGTCTTCTAAAACTGCAATTGCCTTTTATTAAAAGGTTGCAATCATAGATTCTTCCCTCTCTCACTGCTTTTTAAGAAATAGACTCCCCTTTTCCTCACTGGCACCTTAAGTACCTGAAGATGTGGATCTTCCTACCCTGTGCTGTGACTGCATCCTGGTCCTTCATGTGCCTTCCACAATTTTGCCTGTTTTTCCTTGATTTTCTATTCTTTACTCTAAGGATTCCCTTACCAATTAAAAAAGAACATAGGGAATATAATAAGGAGGGAAATGGTATTAAAACCCTTGGTGCTTTTAGTTATCCATGATTCCCTTTTCCACTATGAGCAACACTTCCTCAGTCTTATATAATGAAGCGTCTATGGCTGCTCTTCAGTGTTTGTCCCAGAAAAAATCCTATAAAGTCATATTTTTATGCCGCTAGCTGCTAGGAATAGCCACAAGGGAATGCCACCTCTCAGCCACAGCTGCCCAGATGCTGCAGTGGAGGATTTAACCTTGAAAAAGAAGAAAAGGCCAGAGCTGTGAGCAACTCAATAGGCAACAACCATGAACTGTATTATTGAGATGAAAAGATATTTCCATGTTTACATTCTTGACTTAATATGATTCCTTATCCAAAAGGAAATATTTTACATTTCAGAAATAACAAAGGAAGCTGTATCAGGTGCTGATGTAGAAATCTAGTGTGATGAGGTATGGAAAATGAATTCACTTACATTTATTCTACAAGGAATTATCAGTGAAGTACGAACTAGAGAGAGAACAGTGTTCAGAGAAATCATTATAAATAGATAAGAAAAGTATAAATAAGGGTAACCCTTTCTCAATTAAAAGAATTATAAACATTTTATGTAGTGATGCTTCTTTTCTAGATACATACTAAGATTCATTATGGTCTATATAGGCCCTGGAAGAAAAGTCTGCTTGGAAATGGATAAGTCAGAATTACAGAGGACATTTCAGAAGTTAATGCACATGGTTCTTAAGTGTTTAATAAAGTTGACTTCCCACAAAGTTTTAAGAAAGGAGGAAGGAAAAGATGAGACAGGAAATGCAAGTCCCTAAGGACTTCTCTTTTGACCCAGGAATACATGGAAAGGATGAGAAAGCACAAAATGCTGCTCAGGGCTAAATCATCATAGCTCAGACTTCAGCCAGAATTAGAAGTTCTTTACTTCATGGAAAAGAGGAGAGCTGTGGGTTTATATTTAGTCTTCTAAAAGCTTAAGAAACTAGGTTTTAAGAAAGTGGGGTTTGTTTAACTTTTTTTACCTTTCTTTTCTTCTTTTTCTGTCCCTTTTTGTTTTTGAAGATAGACTTAGGATGTTTTAAAATAACATATATTATACATAATGAAATTACATAGAGAGTCCACACCATTTTCTTTTTTTTTTTCCCCACACCATTTTCTAGGCATAGAAAGTGTGCCTCACTGGAGAAGAGTTGATGCTTTTCTCCCTATCTTCAAAAGTTTAAGGAACAAACTTTTGAGAGGGGGACGTGGAAGGGGTATAAAAAATGGTGGAATGAGACAGACATCATTACCCTAAGTACATGTATGATTACATGAATGGTATGAGTCTATATCATGCACAACCATAGAAATGAAAAGTTGTACCCCATCTGTGTACAATGAATCAAAATGAAGTCTGTAAAAATTTAACATAAATAAATAAATAAACAAACAAACAAACAAACAAACAGTTTAAGGAACATAATTTTCCTTATGATAAAAAAATTTGCTTTTTCTGTCATATAAGTCAAATTGAAAATTGTCTATGTGCTGTGTGTTACTTTCCTCTTAAATATATGAAATTTAAGGGAATAAAACAACCACTTATTTCCCCACTCAGCACTGAGGTCAAGGTTCAGTGGAGCATCACAATCTGTTGCAAGTAATTTGTTACTATGAATAGTTCAAAGTTTGCAAATGATTTACTTTTGTTTGTAAGTTAGAGAAAAATCAAGGTTGTCCTGAAATAGCTCCCACATTCAGCTGCATCCTGAGATCCTTTTCTGAGTGGCCTCATATCTAGGATGCTAGTGAGTGAAAGTCACTTATCTTTTTTATTTTTCCCCCAGGGGTAAAAAGTTGAAACGTCTTCATCAGACTGAGGGCAAACAGCAAAACATCCAGGAGATATTGGAAGCAAGGGGTACATCTGAAAGTTAATTATAAAAACAAGGCAAGGTGGGTATGCAAAACCATCCTAAATATGAAAAGTAGCATGGATCTGTGCACTGGGAGAAATCCCAGGCCCCTCTCTTGATATGAGTGGAGAGAGTGCATCAGCCCCAAAGGCAGGAAGTATTTGAAGAACTCAATATTCTTTGCCCCAAATGGCATGCTCAGAACATGCCCTTCTGAGTCTATTTGGTTTCATATGTTGGGGTTTTGTCTTGTTTTTTCCTCCTTCAAGGAGCCTGAGAGTCCAGGACTATTGACATTTATAAGTTCTATAAGTTAATCAAATGTCCTTCTGGTTTCATGAAATGTATTGACCATTTTGTTCCAGGTCCTGTTAGGAACCTGGATGTTTTAAAAAGAGTCTATAGACTGGAGGTACAGCTCAGTTGTAGAACACATGCTTAGAACGTGTGAGGCCCTGGATTCCATACCCAGGATCCCCCTCCTGAAGAAACAATTAATTAATGTGAGTTTGTTCCATAAAGGTTAATATACTCACTCTATGTGCTCAGATAGTCATGTTTACAAACGTAGGGAATTAAGGAGTGGAATTTGGAGTGTAGTGAATCCATCAAATGAAGGAAATTTTTTATTAACCCTCCTGAGGACTAAGCAACTGGTTTCAACTAGAAACAAGCCTCATACCATGACTCCTTGTGAGCAAATTCTGACTTACCTAGACTTCATTTGATTGGATGAGGTCCATTCACACTAAGGGAAACACTGTTTATTTAGTCAACCAATTGAAGTCTCATCCAGAAACACCCAGAAATAATGTTTAACCACATATCTGGGTACCCCATGGCCTAGTCAAGTCGACACCTAAAATTAACCATCACAGAGAGGGTGGGTTTTTTTTTTTTTCTTTGCTTTGTTTTCTTTTTGGCAGGGATGAAAAAAAGAACTTGTGATAAAATTACAGAACTAATTGCGTAGAAGTTTATTGTCTTGCCACTCTCCAAGCTCTTCCAAATAGTGAACTTAACAGTCTAACTTGCCTCAAGCTTAAAGTCTCAGCCTAGAAACACAGAGGTGGGTAGAATGATCTGCTTTCCCTTAAAATTCCTCTGTTAATAGACTGTAGTCCTCTGTTTAAGAGAAAGAATCAATAACACAGAAAATTCTAGTTTTAAAAAACAGTTAATAAATGTCACATTAGAAAGATGACAAATGCATATTGGACTACTTGCCTTTAATTCTGTATCACATCTCCGAATGGTCAACAATAGTGGGCCATACCTGGGGGAGGAGATTTGAAAAACTATGTGAGATTTGTGGGTGGGCCTTGCAATTGTTAAAGCATTAATGAATGGGATCTTTCTCCTAGAAGAGAAATGTAGGAGAAAGAGGGAACTGTTTTCCTTTTTTATGAAGCAGAATTCCTTTCTAATTCTCTGAGCCTTTTACTATAACTGCCTTAGCATGTGTTTTAAATTATATTGTATGCATGTGTTCCCTATAAAATTAGCCATCATGACCCATTGTTCCACAGTCCTTCCTTTCATCACATTTTAGAGGCCTGTGTTCCATATTAGCAAATAACCCTCAGGGAAAATTATGCATTTTCCATACACCAGCTTTGTTACATATTTGATAACACTTATTGTATATTTAAGGATATAGGTCAATATATAAAATTTTTTGAATAATAAAACAAGTGGCCAATTGTTTCCTCATGGCATACAAACCAGGAAGTCAAAGTGAATATATCTAACATCAATATCAAAACAGAATTAACAGCTCCACTTTTAACCCATATGTCCACAAATATATATAACTCCATCAATATGTTAACTAGAGTGAAGGCATATTGCCAACTTTAGAACCCACTCAAATTCCTTGGGTTCTGAGTTTAAAATGAAATTTGAAACTTTCCAGGTCCAAGGTCCTTTTTGGTGCTGTAAAATGTGACTTCCTGGTTGAAAAACTGAAGGTATTTGGACACCAACTTACTCACGCAAAATATGATAAGTGTGAATGAATCAGTAACATATGGATTGCATTTTCTTTCTGAAAATCCATGATTTTTTAAACTTTTTAAATAGAAAATTCATGGTAAAAACATGCAATGGATTTAGCCAACTCTAAATCATTTGAGAAATATTTCTAAGGCCTTTTCTCTCAATGGATATGTGGCAGAGTTTGCAGCCCATACTGTTAATGTAACTGTACTCTTTCCTTCACCATTGAGTTAATACACAAGAAAAAACAATTAAACCGCTGCTCAGTTCTCCTTCTCACTGATTTTTTCTCCCCTACTTCCTTGAGTACTCTGAAAAACTCTGCCTCATTTCTGTTGCAATGACATTGATGTTTTTAAATTAAATTGTGCTCCAAACTATTTTAAATAAAGCTCTAGGGAATAGCAGCAAAAGATACAGATTCCTGATGAAAAGAAATATGTTTGTCTGTAATTCAAAATGTACATCCTAAAGATAAGAGTTGCTTCCTTGTCTTCAATCCACAAACCATTAACCCATAAATCAAAATTAAATAGTACCAGGATTCCTCAGAATGACCCCTGAGTACTTAACCAGTAAAGTAAAAAAAAAAAAAAAGTTGTAAGAAAATAAAAGATATTACCATGCCTCCGATCTCAGTATATTTGTGTGTGTGTGTAAAATACCATTTTCTGTATTTATACCTCCTTATTTGAAATGTTTTCTGTCATTAAGTATCTTGAACTAGGCCTTGACATTAGCAAAAATTATTAGTCTACAGTTAACCCCAAACCTAAGTGCAGTTAAAATGGTCTGCCTAAATTATTTCTGAAAACAAGATTATACATCCATGCGGCCTTCTGATTGCAATTCTGTTCAGTTTTCTGGATTCTGAATGTTTATATCCCTAAGTTGTATGTATTTTCCAAGGTTGGTCAGGGATCTTTGCCAATTGCACATTTTGAGAGCTGTGCAATCTTATCTACTCAGCTTAAACATTACAGACATCTGGGTTTGAACATAAACCAGAATTTATTACTTAATGGATTTCTAATTTCAGAGTACAAAAAACAATATTCTATTTCTTCTAGGCAATAATTACCTTAGTATAGATGTAACATACCACCTATTTACTTGAGATTTCCATTTAAATAACACATATAAATAAACAGGCATTTTGTATGGAGTATTGAATACCACAGTGTGTAATATCATTTTAGGTTGTTCATATAGAGCCAAAAAAAGGAAAACTTTAAAAAAAATCAGACTATAATTCTCATATTTTATGCAGTAGTACAAATTCTACAATATTACATTAACATATATAAATCCTAACTCTGTAGACATGGATAGTTGCAATTCCCTGAACTGTGGCAGATTAGTCCATGAAGATTGTCTCCCAACTCTCTAATTACAATTAATGAATCTAATTACTATGATGACTTGAGTATTATGCTTTCATCATAAAACCTACTGTGTCTATTTTCAGTTTCCCATTTGAAAGAATATCACCCTAAAATTCTAAGGAATGATGGAAATTCCCTAAGGAATTTGAAATTCAACTGTAATAGTACTGGGTTTATTTATTTAACATTCAACAAGATCTATTGAGTGTCCTATGACCTCCAACTGTCTGGGGACTTTCAAAAGTTGCATAAATTTAATGCTGCAAGTGTCAGGATAGGAAAACACCTTTATGTTATAATGAATGTGATATTCTCTTTTATATTCCTTCATCAATTTTCATCTCTTGTCTTCCGTAGATTTCTCCCCACCTTCCCCCCCAGTTTAAGATGAAGATGGAATCTAGGGCCTCATGCATACTAGGTAAGTGCTCTGCCACTGAGCCACATCCTCAGCCCCTGCAGGTTTCATTATTTGCCTTTACCTTAATATTAGAAGGAAGATGACCATTCTGTTTTCCTAAATGAAATTTTATTTGAGTAAAGAGGAAAATAGTTTAAAGCATAACTGTGTTGAAATCACTTGATAAATTTTAAGTAAATTTTTTAAGCCTGAAAGGAATAGCCTTAATAGATCCAGGAAGCTCAATTTCTATTCAGTGCTTCTTGGTCAAGAAAAAAGTATCATTCAAATTCAAATGAGAAGCGCATCACCAGAATATTGTATTCCATTGCCAGACACTTCAAGTTAAGAAAGACTTCTATGCTTTATTTGCCCTGACAACTTTTGGTTTCACGTAATCGTGAATCAAGGTGACTATAATAATAAAATGTTTACAAATGATGAGTGTTATAATTACCACATTATAATAGCTAGCTTGCATATGCTTGTATTTATGAATCAACAAATAGAAGCATAAGTGTTATTTCCAATTTGTAATGTCTTCTTTCTCTTATTCGGCATCCTCCCGCCCAGGAAGAAGGTAGAGTCATAAAGTAATGGCTCAAAGCGATGCTGCATTCCCCTCAAAATGAATAAAGTCCTAACTGAGAAATCTATCCATGGGGTATAATACTGCCATTTAATTCCTCATTTAAATTATTCTTATCATTAAAGGTAGACACCTAAGAGTTGGAGAGTGAGGTCAGAAATAGATGACAAAAGAGCATACCTTCTAAAAAGGAGTGAGAGAGATATAATGTTGCAGATTCCTGGTCTAGACCAAGAGTCACAAACAGCTTCATACGGCGTTAAGTCAAAAGAAAGCCCTACAAAACACCTAGTTACTTCACTACTATCTAGTTTCTGTTAGATGGCCATCGGCTTCCATTTACACCAATTCCATAGCTGGAATTCCACTGCTTCATAAAAGCAGCTGAATTCATTTTTAAGAGTGTTAGCTATGACAAACTTGTTATTCTGTCTCACTAAAAATTCTACTTATGAGGATGTATTTTGCCTAGTAAAGTTAAACAGAAATCTACTCCACACATTATCTATCTCTTCAAGTCTATAAAAATAATCATCATGTCTCCTTTGTCTTCACTTCTTCACGTCTACCAGGGAAATATCCTCAGTTCACCTAAGTATTCCTCAGAGGACTTGGCCTTCGACCCATTCCATCATCTCTATGGTCCCTTTATCATTATTTTCTACCTGTGTAAAAAGTCTACCTGTGTGTTAGCAAGAATAAATTTGATTTTTTTAAAAATTAGCATACATATATGCCTACTGATGTATTCTATATTTATTTAATTTGGTATTTTAGAATTGCTAATGGACAATAGACATCCATCCATAAGAGTGACCAAATGTCCTCTAGGAAATCTGCTTATATCAGTAGGTGACTTGGGATAGTGGCTGAAGATAATTTCATATATTTAAAAGCAGAGACCACAACTACATATACACATACCACCACTACCACCACCACCACCCATTTTGCCATGAAAAAATATGATCTTAAGATAATGGCAGGGAACTCTAATATTGGAAACAAATCTACAGTCATAGTACACTGGTGCTGTGTGCAGAATACTGCTATCCCCTCTCCACACACATGTGCACATGAGGTCTAAATAGGAAAACATCATTAGAAATATTTCTATACCAATATTTTCTTTGTCTAGTGTTCTAAATTTTTAATTTTTCATCATGGCAAAAGACAAAGTCTTTTCTCTATCGTAACATGTGGCATCCCACAAGATAGCCAAGGTTAAGGGAAGAATCAATGTGCTTCATCAATTTCCAATATTCTTTGCTGGATTTTGAAAAAGAATCATTAGTTGCCTTGTACATGTGTGTAGTGGGTAGGGGGCTTGACTTTGAAGGCCAACCTCCATAAAGTGGAACAATGGGGGTAGAGGACTAAAGAGAACAATAGACTTTCTTTGGTCAACTACCAAAACTCTAGATGGCAGCATGTCACTGGAGTAGGCCAGGGAGCTATTTGTTGAAGTGTGGCTCATGGTGAGCACCAAGAGAGGTAGTGATGGTCGTCACAATCACAATCTCATCCATAGAGCTTAGCACTGCTTATCTAACCTAGACAACAACCAGTGGCCATAGGAGCAGCAAGCATCACAGCAGCATTCTCCAGGTCCAGAGTGCTGAGGACAGGAAAGTCACCAAAGACAACTACAGAATCGCAGGGACTGGAGGGAGTAGGAAGATGTCTGAGTCAAGAGTTGACTCACGTTTGGAGAATTCCATACAGTCAAACATTTTTTCCATACCTGGGACCCAAGCACCATCTCTCACTCCCATAGATAGACACACATATGAATTTGCACATCAGGCCACAAAAGATCATTTCTGCATCTCACATCCCAAACTTCTGTGCCATTATTAGACACCTAAAGAAAAGTATTCAATAAAAACATGGCAAGTAGATAGAGACTAGATTTTGGCCATTGGACAGATAAAGAGCACACCTGCTCAAAACTTTGGAAACATTGACAAACATTAAAGAAAGCATACTTGATAGGTGTGTGTACTTAAATTGATAATATTAGATACACAATGGTAGAAAACATAGTACAAACTTGTATGATCTCCCTTTTATGATCTCCTGCCACCCCAGTTTCTTTTTTAACCTCCAATCTCATGCCATAATATTTTTCACAATCACTTCACATTGTAAGCTCATTTAAAATCCCAAGACATTATTGATATATATTATATGAATTATTTTTAATATATAGCTTTTCTCTCTCATCATACAGATTTAATACCATAAACCTAAATGCAGGCAGGAATTGACTTTGAATCTGATTAAATTTTATCTTGGCAGTTTGGGTCCATTATTTGAGCTTAACAAAAAAAAGCTTTTCATCTTGATTTTTCTCTTCCATTATATTATCTATCAGTCTTATCATTGTATAAATGAGTTGATCTGGACCTTGAGGTCTGAATGGACCAATAACAAATAAAAAATGTTCTTAAGTGATTTTATTCAGTCTATTGAGTTTGAGGCAATTCATTTGCCTATTTCAAGTTTAATGAACACACAGGTTATGAACTGAGGCTTCATCTAAAGGCTAATAATGTATAGCTTTTGGAACAAAGTATCATTGGCCAAGGTTTGTAGAATCATTATCTATCAAATTATTCTCCTTATTTACTTGTGTTTTTATTAATTCGCTTATCTTTTATCATTTGTTTTCTTCATGTACTTTTAATCTTCTATGAGATTCTCTCTGAAATGTTTAACTGTTCAAAGGAATAGTGCAAAGAAAGAGAAAAAAGAATTGACTTTGATTCCTTCATATAAGGTAGGCTCTTTGCTCAACAAATTATACCTAACATTATTCCTCCCCACAATCTAGTACAAGATGTCTTGTTAAAGTACATTTTATATTTGAGGAAACTAAGATTCTAAAAAAAAATCGTGTGTCTTGGTCAAAATCACAGAATAGGTAAGTGGTGAATCGATGACACAAAACCAAGTTAATTTACTTTCAAAGATTGAGCTTCTTGCAGTCCACAGAGAGTATATTTTTCCTACGTAAGTAGACTTATGATGATTTGTTTTAAGACACTTTGTATTAAGACCACCATGAATATAAACAGGAGAAACAGCAGAAACAAGGCCTGCATTCCTGAATGGCTGGATCAGATTCACTTCTCCCCACCTCCTTCATACTACCGAGGCAACAGCATGGTCATGGTCAAGGAAAAGCCAGCGTGCTTTGGAATCAGGCACACCTGGCTCTGAAACCTGTCTCAACCTCTTACCATGGACCTTGCACAACTTGCTTTTACCTCTTTCTAAGCCTCAGTTTCTGCCCAGGAAAATAGTCATATTAACACCTAAACACAAGATTGTAATAATAAATTACATTATACCCAGGGTGGGTATTCAAAAAAATGACTTTTTTCATTTTTTTGCTGTCTCTCAAATTTTCCTTGAATGCTATTTTATGTATATTATGTCATTCTTGGGGTGAGTTTTTTTTTTTTTGGTGTGTGTATGTGTGTGTGTGTGTGTGTGTGTGTGTGTGTGTGTGATGGATCATTCATTGTTTCAATGCTTTTGTCACCTCCAAAACTCACATTGAAACAATGCCCAATGCAATTGTGTTGAGAGGTGAAGGCTAACAGGAGATGTTAAGATGCTCTCATGAAGGGATTAATGCCCCCATAAAAAAAGCTTGTAGGCACAATTCACAATAGATAAATTATGTAATCAACCCAGATGCCCATCCACAGATGAGTAGAAATTGAAAAACTGTGATACATATATAATGAAATTATGGCATTTGCTGCTAAATGCATGGAAATGGAGAGCATCATGATAAGTGAAATAAGCCAGACTCAGAAACTCAAAGGTCAAATTTTTTCTCTCATGTGTGGAAGCTAGTGGAAAATAAAGGAAAGGAAGAGGAAAGAATGGAATATTATAAAGATGTAGGGAAGATCTGCAGTGTAGAAGAAGGAGATCAGAGGCAGAATAGAGGGATGGGAAAGGGGAGGCAATGCAGAATGAATTATTAACAAACTCACATTATGTGCACCTATAAATATATCACAGGGAATTTCACCTTTATGTATAAATCTAAAGAACCAATCAAAAATAAATAAATAGATGAGTGAAAGGAAGTCTAGCGAGTAGAGGAAACGGGGGAGGGAGGACAGGAAGGGAAAAAGGGAATTGTGAACTGAAATCGAATACCACGCATGCATGATTCTTCTGGATGAATCCAACTAGTACGTGTAACTCTAATTCTCTAAAGTGGGTTTGCTTTCTCTTTTGCTCCTCATCCATGTAAGAAACTGTTCCTCCACTTCAAAGGATGCAACCCCAAGGAGCCATCTTGGTAAGACTTTCTGTTCTCTATAAATAATCCAGTCTGTGGTATTCTTTTATTTTTTAATACCTTTATTTTTTTTTCTACGTGGTGCTAAGGATCAAAACCAGGGCCTCATGCATGCTTGGTGAGCGCGCTACCACTGAGCCACAACCCCAGCCCTGGTATTCTTATATAGAAACACAAAATGACTAAGAACCTCTTCTTAGAACCATTAATGACTTTCTTTTCCTTCTCCATCATATCCTCTCTTCTGTGCCTGACTGAAAACCCTCCCCACAAGTCTTTCCTTCTGATAGACCTTGCCCTTGCAATTTAATGTTAACTGGATGAATATCCTCACTGACTTATGAACATACATTGTTCTCATGGAAGTCTCAGGGCTTTTGATGACTTTTTCCTTCCCTGTTCCTCTGCTTATTCATTCCATGAATCTTATGCATCATCAAAGACTCAGTTTTGGTCCCACCATAGTTATAGTTACTACAACTTTTATTGATTTATTCTTCCTTCTTTAAGTGCTTACCAGAGTAAATATTTATAGAAAAGAACTGAACTCTTTTCCAGGCTATTCCTCAGCCCTACTCCTCAGTCCTATTTCTTCTGACTGCCACAGCAAGGCTTCCCAACTTTATTTTTCCTAGTTCTCTGACCAATCTGGAGATCATGTCCAGAAGCTGGCTTGCATTATGCCAACTCAAACTGCACTTTTTTTCAAATGCCATCTGGCCCATCACAAGTCCTCTCAGGTCCAGGTCCCCAGACTGGCACAACTACTCAGGTTTCTACCCTGCTCTCTGGGTCTATTCAATGGCATCGCCAAGGTTGGCAATGTATTTCCAATTCATCTCTTCCCTAATGTTAGCTCAGTGAAAAAAACTGGGTCTCTCTTGTCTTTCAGATGATCCTAGCATTCAAAATCTTCTTGAAGCCTGTCTGCTTCAGGCATATACTTCTCCTTCTTGGTTATTTTGCTAATTTTGCCATTTGTATATCCTTAAAAACAGTCTTACCATAAAAGTAATAAATTACCTTTGCCAAGTGATACCTTGTAATAGGCACTGTCCCATGCATTCCACGTGTCTTATTCCATGCTTTAATCTTTACAACTGTCCTATGAAGTTTACTAGAAACAAAACTGGAGCCCAAAAGGATAAGTAACTTCTCCCAGGTCACACTGTTTATGAGTGATCTAGGATAGAATGCAAAGTAAGGCAAATGTCTCCAGAGCCTGTCCCCTGTCAGCCTCTCAGCAGGACAAAAGAATGAGAGAATGAGAAAGCTATGTTTATCTCATGCTATTTCTTAATAATACGGGACATGTGATTGATCGATTGATTGATAGATAGATAGACAGATAGATAGATAGAGATACATGACATGCTTCTCTGTAATCCCATATTCTAGATTATTTGCTACAGATTCATGGTATCATTTTGATTAAATGGCACACTATTTGATTTCAGAAATACTTCATTCACTTAGTACACTAGAAAACACTATGTAGTAAGTGGTGATTTTTTAAAGCTATGATGGAATGAGACTAAGTAGCTATGATAGGCATTTGTGCTTTAATTTATAATGACTATATGAAAAACTAAATCATTCTGCATCCATTCTCTGCAATGACCATATTATGAACACAGAAAACAAAGACCTTTTGTCTCATATCCCCAACGTCTAGTGGTACATACACCCATACATACACAAGCCATAAGAACAGGGTCTAAACTCTTAATGTTAGAGAGTTGGAAGAAAAATATTTCTGAAATAAAAGGGACAGAAGACACAGGGAAAAAATGGAAGATATACAAGAGAGACTTAGTACATAACCTCTCCAATAGAATCACCTGTACTGGCTATATTATGGGCAAGTAAACCTCAGAATTCTTGGGTATAAATCCAGAATAATAATTTAGATCTATCGTAATGTCTTCTGGGAAGGATAAAGAATCCTGTAAAATCCATGTTTCCTTTAAATTGCTTTATAAATACTTGTGCTCAAGCTTGTTTGAACTTGAGGCAGCCCTACTCAAAGTGTCAGCTCATAGTACACAAATTTAAATACTCCAAGGCATAAAGCTTATATTTACATATGCAAAGTTAAATTATAAATATGCAAAGGTTGATTTTTATTGGTTTTGTTATTAAGTAAAGATAGTGTAGAGGAGAAATATCTGGTAAATTATTCTCTTTGTTTTGCATGTCATCAGCGCCAACCTTGGTCTTCACTCTCACAGTGCAGACCTCTGCCTCTGGCTTTCAGAATGCTGTTCTTCAACATAGTATTATACCTAAGATGGCATCCCCTGAGAAAAGTGTGTTTGGTCACCTCTCTGTCCCCTGCTCAATCTGACAATAGCCTTTCATCAAATCCCCCCATTTCACAGCAAAGAATTTCGGAGTATATAAACACACACATTCAAAAATTCAAGTGAAAAAAAAACACCAAAAACCAAAAAACAAACACATGCACACACAAAACAAGCATCTGTATCCCTTTACCTTAAAACAGCCACATTAACACATCTGGCACTTGACTTTACCCATTTGGTAGTAGGAAGAGCTGAATACCAGAAAACCACAATACTCTCATTACTGAACTTACTATTTTCTTCCCTATTTAGTATAGGGCTAGGATTCCATCTTGAGTCTGAAATAACCCTGTGATGGGTTATATAAGCACAAAAACACATTGTCATCATTTGCTTCAAAACTTCATATGAACTGTTTTAAATCCTAGAAAATCAAGGAAGTGTCAGCAAAACCTAAATTTAGTACAGCATCTGAAAATCACAAGATGATAGAGTCTTCTCTGGAAAAGATGACTGAAAACACGGTTGTTCAGAGAAGTCTGTGCTGGGAATGTGGTAAGGCACACAGCTAAGGAACTTGGCCCTGATGATGAGGCAGGAAACTGGAGATGTCAAAACGTCAAAACAGCTCTGGACATCCAGGGAACTGGTGAGGATCACCAGGGAGGATAGGCAAGCAATTGCGGTGCTGTTTGGGGTCTGAGAGTATTAAGTACAATGAACAAGAATGGCTTTATTTTCTGTATTATTCCACAAAAAGTGGGAGCTGGAGGGGGAAGCAACTGAATAAAAAATACAACAAACTTTGATTGATAGCACTTTTATTGGAAACCGTTTAAGAAAGATGTGGTTTAATAGCCATTTGGGAAAAAATATATCAATTATTTGGGAACTATTTTGTTTTCCCACCTGTGAAAAAGTAATTGCACAGAATCTCAGATCTATCTTTATTAGCAGAGCTAGAGAGATAAGGACTGATAACTTTTTCCTGGTTCAGATGCTTCCAAAAAAATGTCAAACCGCACGAAATTTCAACAGATTATTTTCTACATTGGTGTCAAAAGCATGTACTGTTATCATGTGTAGGTTCCTGAGTCTGTTTGTGGTCAGAGTTTTCCAGCTGCAAAAGCTTGTTTGTCTCTGGCTTATTACAGGAAAAAAGGACTGCCATCAGAGTCCTAACAGAAAGCTGCCGAGCATGACATGACACAGTAGAGAGTCTTGAGGTCACTGTGTCTCAGAAAGAGGGTCCCTCCAAACACAACAGTTGAGCAATTCCTTTCACAAGTGCCATTTTGAAACTTATCCAGTCCTGGTTTGTCTACATAGAGGCACATGTTGATTGGAATTCATTGGTTTATATTTTCCTATCAAGATAAAAAGAGTTATAATTGAGCTCTGAGAAAGTTTTGCAGCGATAAAATGGACAATTTGTTTTAAATGGAAAGGAAACGCAAGCTCTGTTGATGAGTCCAGTTCATTGGAACACAATAGACCTTGTTCACTCTATTAGCTAGAGGGACACAGGGGCCATGACAGGACCAAGAAGATAGAAGCTCACATTACACAAAACTTACAGATTAAATAACAAAACAACAAACTTACAAATGAAGAAAGGCTAAAAACTATGAAAATGACACCATACTAATACAATGTCCTTAATGCTCTGTGTCACCATGAAGAGCTCTACAAGGTAGCCTTGATATCAGTAGTCATGCATTTGAATTCAGTGTTCTTTCTAACCCACAGAAGAAACATCACAACTCTCAACCTTACCTGATGTGCAAGAAAATGAAACAAAACAAAGTAAAACAAAAGTTTTCAAGCACTATGTGTACAGACTTCCATTTCTTTATGCAAGTGAAGTAGAACCCTCTCCCAACTCCCATTAGGAGAATAAACCAGAATGTAATTTGATGGAAAATCCATTTGGTTGCAAGAAAGAAAATAAAAGAACCATTCCAAACCAATTCATGGAATTTTCCTCCCAGAATTTTTTCTTAAAACTGAAAAATACAATTAGAATATAGAAGAAAGTATTTGGGCTTCTTCAAACAAAATGTAGGAAGCAAGAGGCACACAACAACATAGTGTTTATTAATGTCCCAACTAAGAGTCTTAGCTTTGGAATGACACTATTTGGATTCAAATCCTGACTTATCTGCTGTATGATAATGGGCATATTACCTAACCTCTCTGCACCAAATTTCTTTCTTTGAAAAGAGGAGCAATATGAAAAATTAACTCAAAATCCACTCTAAAAATCAAGTGACATGTTGTGTGTAGAGTGGTCAGAATACTTCCCAAAGTGTTGCTAATAGTTCATTCATCCATTTGTCTAGCTCATATTTATTAAATACCTACTCTGTGCATGTCGTATCCTAGTTGCTTAGATCACAGCAGTGAACTGAACAATGTCTGTCACTACAAAATTTATATTCTAGTGGAATTTAGCTATTATGATTAATCTATTATTCAAGAACCTATTAAAGTCATTTTAAAATAAATTCAATTTGTATTGAGAGTCAAATGTCATAGACATAAGGCAAAGTCGAGCACTCATTTCAATGATGCACTAATTGAGCCTGAAGAAAAGAGGGAAAGAACTAAAATAAACAAAAGCATGAGAGAAGATGCCTAAAAGCAGTATTTCTTTAAATTTTGAGGCATAAACATCCCTTTGAGAACTTACTAAAAACTGCAGATCTGTTTCAAATGAAATTAGAATATATACCTGATGACCAAGCAGTTACAGTCCCAAGTATTTCTTCCCCAAAATTAAAAGATATGTCCACAAAAAGGCTTAAGCAGAAATGTTAATAGGAACACTATTCATAATATCCAAAGAGGCAAAGGTCCATGAATATAAAAAAGGATAGGCAAATTATGATACATACATGTAGAAGATTACTGCACAACAGCAAAGAGGAATTAAGTATTGATAGATTCAGTAGTATGATGAATTTCAAAAATATAAGACACTAGACACACAAACAAGTACATACTGTATGATTCCATTAAGGCATGGTTCAAGAATAAGCAAGCATAACTTATAGTGATAAAAATCAGTAAGTCATTGCACTGAGTGGTAGATGGAAAATTGATTGGAAAAAGCCCCAAGAGAACTCTGAGTGATAGAAAGTGTTTATGTATTATTTTAAGTGGTAGCTACAGTAATGTATATAATTGTCAAAAATCTTAGAAGTCAATCCATGCATTTTATTACATATTATAATTATTAATAAAATAGGTCATTTAGAAAACTATAGACACTTCCCAAGATAAATATTCACACATTTAGCATAAAATCTTAGATGATAAATGGACCCCAAGGTAACATTTCCTGATACAAGAACTAGGGACTGAGTCAGTTAAATTTAAATGTCACTGTTAAAAATATGTATGCAGATAATTCAAGAAGAATATTCTAGAGAAAAAGCTTGGTCTAATTCTCTGACATTTCCCATACACCAATTTTATTTTGACATGTCTTCCTTATGGATAATCAAAATAAAATGTCGTACTTGATCAGAACATATTTACCATGAAGGATTTCACCATTAATTTTGAAAGGCATGTATTTGGAGTCGTTAACTATTTCCTTTAAAAGGCAGGTAGGGTAAAAAGAAAGTTTGCTGAGTGCATTAGTTATGAAGATATCAATTTATATCAATGCTTAAACACCATATTTTGCTTTCAGCAATATTTTAATAAGTTCTAAAGAAATAAGTGCTTGGGCCCTTTAAAAAGAAGCAATTTTCTGTCAAGGGTCTGTGGCCCAGGTCAAGCTATACATCTGCAAAAATGCCTATAGAGGCTAATAAGAAGCCCAATTGTATGTTAATTTCAAATTAGCTTTTATACTTGCTTCAGGCTTCAAAAGGAGCTGAGAGAAAAGAAATAGTTATAGGGAAGAAAATTACTTGTGATTAGAAAAAGACCTTCATGAGGGATTCGAATTTCTTTCTTACTTCTGATTGTAGCAAAAGGCCATGTAGAGGAGAAAAACAGACTTTTGGAGGGGGAAAAAAAAGGAAATAGAAAGAAGAAAACTAAATGTGAAAATGGTTGACAGGAGAAATAAAATAGTTCACAATGAAAGCTTGTACTCAAGACTTGGGGAAAATATTTAGGACTATGCCTAAGAATTGAAGTTTAATGAGAACATAACTAATCATACTGGTATGTTTATTTAAATATTTTCTAATTGAGCATTATTTTATAATGATTTCACTGGTTAATAGTTCTGCTTGCTGTTTTAATGAAGAATTTTGTTTTTACAAAGAGCATGACATAACAGGATGAATGTTCTATCTCATATAGGCCTGTGTTCAGTTTAGACATTTAATTACTTGGCCTAAGTCTATCAGCTACTGTCCTCCTGAAGAGGCTAGCCCTTATTTCAGGAATAGAACCCGAGAGTAATTTGTACCCATACACCCCTATTTCTCTAACCCAAGTTTAAAAAATAACTCGTTTTTTACAACTTACATGAACCATTAATATGGGTTCAAACTTTTAAACCACGATCCTCAGTAAGAGATACATTTTGTAACTGTCCACAGGTTCAAGTTGCTATACCAAAAATACCATGTATGGTATTAAAGAACATGAATTTCTAGGCTGTATGGTTTAAAGAATATGAATTTCTTTCTCCCAGTTCTAGAGACTTGGAGTTCAAGATCTAGTTGCCAGTGAATTCAATTCCTCAGGAATGTCTTTTTCCTAGTTTGTAGAAGAACATCTTGTTGTATCATCACATAGTTAGAGATGTTAATATAAGAAAGGAAGGTTTTCCCTATAGGACCCTAGTCTCTTTATCTTCTTATAAGTACACTAATATCACCATGGGGAATTCATCTCACAATCTTATCTAAATCTTGATACCTTCCAAAGTCTCCACTTTCTGATATAATCTTATTAGAGTTTAGAAATTTCCATATAGGAATGTTTAGGGGGACACAAAAATGCTGTCCTTAATATTCTTCATCCTTTGGCCCCAAATTCATATCCTTCTCTTCTATAAAATATTTTATCTCAACATCACCAGAAATCTTTCATCCAGCACTAAACCCTAAAGTCTCATGTAAATATCATTTAAATCAGATATGCATGAAATTCAATGTATGATTCATCCCAAGGTAAAATTCTTCTCCAAGTGTGAAATTAAACAAGTTTTGTGCCTCTAAAGTACAAGGGTAAGAAAGGAATAGGATTGGAGTCCCATTCTGAAAGGGAGAAATAGAAAGGAAGGAAGGAACAATCCCATTAAAGTCCATGTCCTAACAGGGCAAATACCATAAAATCTTAAGGCTCAGAACATGTCTTGTTGGATGATCCTCTCCACCATGTTATGTAGTCTACAATGCCACTACCACAATTCACCAAAGTAGCCTTCTGAGGGGGCCCACCCCAGCTTCTGTTGGAGACTGAAAAGTCTGACACGGGGCCTTCACTGGGTCCCATCGCCTTCCCCTAAAGTTAAAGCTGGCAATTTTTCTGCAAAGGTGGCTGATTAAGTCTGTGGTTCACACCTATACTAATCTCTTTCTCAAATGTTTGCTCAGCCTCACTCTTAGTGCCTTTTCCAAACAGGATTGTTCATTTTTGCAGTATGAATAGGTGGAGAGTTTTCCAACTCTTTAAGTTCTGGTTTCCTTTTGTTTAGAAATCCATTTGATTCACTTTTCTGTTTTCCCATTGTACTAGGAGTAGTCACGAGAAACCACCATGCACCTTCCACACTTTGCTTAGAAATTTCCTCAGCTAAAGATCCAACTTCATAGCTCACATGTTTCACCTGTCACAACCACGAGACATGAATACAATTCGGCTGACTTCTTTGCCATTTAACAAGGATTGAAACGTATTTTCTCCGTTTTCCAGCAACATATTCCTCATCCTGCTTGAGTCCTCATCAAGCTAACCCTAAACATCCATCTTTGTGCTAACATTCATACATGATTATTAATGTGTTCTCTGAGAAGATGGAGCTTCCTCTCCAGTTCTCCTCATTTCTTTCTGAGCCCTTATCAAAACTCCCTTTAAAAAGGTCTTTCCAAAGCAATATTAGCTTTTTCTAACACCCTCATAGACACACTCAAAAATGTTTAACCTAATATCTGGGCATTCTGTGCTTCAGTCAAATTGACATATAAAATTAACCATCACACATCATGACCCAGAACAGATGTCTGAATGTCACTGTCAAAAAAAAAAAAAAAAAATCACAGAAAGATCTAATCCTTACCCAATATGGCTCATTGTGTTATATTTTTTTTCTACTGTGTTTTTCATGCAAACTGTTATCAACCAAAATGATTCCACTGATGCAGTTCAAAAGATATATATTAACCAATTGTCTCTATGACTGATAAAATGGCCACACATGTTCTTTGATGACATGCTGGATACTGAGGTCTTTAGACTGAGACATAGTCAAGGGGGAGAAGTCTTGGATTTCCAAAAGAGACTTCCAGAAAGTTTGTTTAAAGCAGATGAGAAACTAGCAAGGTGTCTTTTCCCCATTTTCTCCACATATTCTCATGTTTATAGGATCAGGTTCCACTCATAGTATCCCATAGAAGAACTCAGCATCCTACTTTTTCTCACCTGGGTAATTCAATCTTTGGCAATTAAGATTTACTGCTTTAGCTGGCACAGTGGCACATACCTAGAATCCCAGTGGCTCTGGAGGCTGAGACAGGAGGATTGCAAGTTAGAAGCCAGCCTCATCAACTTAGAGAGGTGCTAAGCAACTCAGTGAGACCCTGTCTCTAAATAAAATACTAAATAGGGCTGGCATGTGGCTCAGTGGTCGATTGCCCCTGAGTTGAATCCCAGGTACCCCAAAATATAAAAAAACAAAAATAAGATTTACCGCTTTAGTAAATGGATGGAACTAGAGAATATCATGGTAAGCAAAATAAGCCAATCCCAAAGAATCAAAGACCAAGTGTTTTTCTCTAATATGTGGATGCTAATTCACAATGGCAGGGGTGGGGGGTGTGCTACGGAAGAATAGAGGTACTTTGAATTAGGCAGAGCAGAGTGAAGGAAGGGGAGGGGGTATGGGGGTAGAAAGAAGAGTAGAATGAATCAGACATTATTACCCTATGGGCATATACGATTACAGAACTGGTGTAACTCTACATCATGTATAACCAGAAGAATGAGAAGTAATGCTCCATCTCTGTATGTATCAAAATGTATTCTACTGTCATGTATAACGAATTAGAACAAACTAAAAATATTTACTAGGAAAAAAAGATTTACTGCTTTAATATAGCTATAAATTTAATTAAATATTTGTGATAGTTTTTGGTTACTCAACAACTGATCTATTATTTTTGTTCACTGTCTTTCAGCCTCTAATCCTCATTACCATCTTGACTATAAACAGTAAAGATGTCAACATAGGAAAGGAAGGTATTTCCCTGTAGGAACCTATATGTCATGGCGAAGGGCCAGAGCAGTCTCTGAACTGAGCTTATGTCTCTACAAGTATGTCTAAGGGAAGAAAGGTCAATCTCCCAGCATGTTCACTTACAGCAGCCGAAGGATTTATGACAGTGGGAAATGTAGAAGGACGGATAGGCCAACAGCAAATTAGCTGATTGTTGGTGAAGCAATAGGATACCCTTTATGTGCACACGTTCCAGTCCAGTGAGTCCTTCTTGTAGTGTGCAATAAAACCACCTCGAAGCCACCTCGAAGTCTGTTTAAACCAAGCTTCATGGTCCAATATGCTGCACAATCCTAGCCCCTAACACTGAGTGGGAAGAAAGAGGGAAGGAAAAGCAAGAGAGCCCCAAAGGAGCACCATGCAATTCAATCAAAGGTGGAAAGGGAATTATATGGGCCACTCACTATCAGTATTTTCCCATCAGGACAGCTGTTGCCACAAGGTCACATGGCTGATGAATCACAAAAAAAGACCCAGCAGAAAATGGTGGCACTGCAAGACTCTTACTTAAACACATAAGCACAAAAAATAGAGGAGAGGTGCTCCAAAAGGCATGACTTGATACTCGCACAAATTATAGTGTTCATTAAAAACACATGGTACCCTAACTTGTAGGGCTGTATGAGTCCTTAGTCTGTGTGTGGAGTAATGAGAAGTTCAGGTGGCAGGAGTCCAGTTACACTATCATGCTCCTCATGCTAAGCAGCAGCCCTATATCCAGTGCCCTAATATACGATGTTGCTGCAGTAGCACCCTAAATTATTACTAAATTGTCTGAATAATGCAGTCTCCCAGTACAGCTTCTCCAGAGGTCACATGGCCTCACAGCACTGACCTGAGAACTTAATAGCCATTCATAATGTTTCTATGAAAAATGTGTTCCAGGCTTCAAACAACATTCTTTCAGGCACACTTTCAGAGCACAGTCTGCTTAGGAACTGTCTCTACTGGTCTGTGATACATTTGTTTTGCACATGAAGTTTGTTTCAGACTCTCTCTCTCTCTACAAAGAAATTTTCTACTCTTGGAAGATGACTTCAAATAATAAATTGTCACCAAAAATGGACATGAAACTTTTAAAAAGCAGTTGGGAGGTGGAAAAGATGAACAAGCTGCAAACAAGTCCATTTTGGGAATGTTCTGAATGTCCTGGTTAAGACAGCTTTTCATATTTAAGGAAAAAGCATTCATCTGATGTGAGTTTCTCAGTTAATGGCACTTAATATAGAATTCTACTGTGTGAAAACAGGAAGTCAGGTTTATATGACATTAGCTTTAATGATACCAAACTGCCTGGAAATAGCACGTACTATTACAACTTTCAGACATTAAAAGAAAAACTACAATTTAGAAACTCCCTTCTAAAGTTTTAAATGAGGTCCCAAGCTTTGTGGACCTCCGAGAGCAAATCAGGGCAAGTACAGGAAATGTAGAGATCATATAATGGATTCAGGCATCTGAATTATATTAAAAAGTTGAAAAGATGCTTGGCAGATTCATTCCCTCCTTGTTACATGTCATAAATTCCAAAGTGTTGGTGTCAAACTGTGTCAATTGCACCCATTTATTAATATTTGGAATCCTGTCAATTAGCTTCCTCAACATTATTATCCATTTACTCATTTACAGCCGTCTAATACTAACATCACCAGCCACAGCATTCAGTCACCCCCTAAAACCATACATGCTCTGCCTCAGGGAGGTTTGCATCAGCCAGCTTCTGGGGAGAAGTGGGAGGAGGAAAGAGCAAATTGCAGGATCTGCTGATCTTGGATATAGGTCTCTCTGCAGGAGCTTCCAAATGTGTCTTTGTTTATGTTCTGTGCTCTGAGTTGTTGTGGGGCACAGAACTAAGGAAGAGGAATTTGTTGCCTCAATTAAAAAAAAATGTAATTAAGATGTGAAAGAAAGGGTAGGTGAAAGCAAAAACAAAAACCATCTCAGTGTGTTCTAAAACAAATATTTACACATTTGTGAATTTAAACATCATCTTTTTTTTTTTTCTCTAATCTGGCTTTCAGTCTTAGATGCAGTGGTTAATAAACCCCAGAAATTTTACAAAAATAAAAAGAAGAAAAAGACGGTATGAGAAGTGACACACACAATCCAGACCCCAAAACTTCCCTGCATAAAGCATCCATTACAATGATGCAGTGTTTCTTGGTTGGTAGCAAAGACCTTAATTCTCTACTTGGTGGAACTTATTGTGTCTAGCAGCAACATCATAATCCCTTGATTCTAGCTCAGCTCCTGCCATTTCCTAGCCATGCACTGTGTAACCCAACTGACCTCTCTGAGACTCAGTTTCGTTTTCTTGAAAATGGGAATTATAAGGAAATATTAAATGTGATGATTATGTAAAAGAGAAAAAGTAAAATGACTACACAATGCCTCTGAAATGCAGTTTCCTTCCTCTATGCCTGTCCCTCTTTAAGAGCTACATAGGCAGTTTTAATAAGAAAGTACATCTTGACCAGAATAATTATCCAGAGAGCATATTATTTCACTGCAAAATGGAAGTGCATTGTCCATGCTACTGGACATGGAAGAGTTAAGTGGGAACACCACTTTGGAATCCCAGTGGGAGGAAGGAGGGAAGAGCAGATTTAATAGACTCACACAAGCAGTCTTGGTGTTGTGCAAAGCAATAGTATTTCTTCTCAGACTACAACCAGTCAGGAAGTGATTCTCAAAGAAGTTTACATTCTGCCCAGCTCCCCTTACACTGCTACACAGCAGGAAACCCAGGATGCTGAATGCTCACAAGAAAGATGCCCGCATTTCCTGGAAGGATGGAAAGCAAATGAGCCTTATGCCACACATATATTATAAGGAAACAAACCTCCTTACATTAAAAGAAGCTCAATTTATATTAAGCCTTGAACACTCGCATGTGTTAAGACTAAGAAAGTGATGCAAATAATAATAAAAAGCTGTAATTCCTGTCCAACTCCCATTCATGTGCCATGAAACATTTTGAGACTAAAGCAAAAGTGTCCCTGCTCTCTCAGTCTCCCTCTCACACTTGCATACACACATCCATACACTCTCTGTATATCACATGTCACACGTATTGGACAACGTAAGAAAGGAAACTTAGGCTCCATCAGAACAGAGTCCTGAATTAGGCTGTGTTGTCACCACAGGCTTAGTGGAGAAAAACAGGACCTTTCAGAACTTTCTAACAGAATATTCCAAATCTGTTATAATACATCATGTTTGCCAGGTTTGTAACATGCATATAATTCCCTTCAGTTCTTTTACTCAGTATTTTCTCTTAACTAGCCTAAGGCATGGGCTTTGTTTGTGTTGCTAACTTTTAGACTCGCAACTGCCAAGCATATAGTAGGTGCTTATTATTTGCTGACTGAATTAATGAACTTAGCAAGAACTAAAGGGAACACTGCCATTTTTAATATACAATTACAATAAAATGTGTTAATTGAGTGAGAGTGGACTCACAGAGAATAGAACGGCCTAATGAGTATCTGAAGTTATTTCACATTATGGATTCAGTTATTTCCATTTAATCCTTTTGTTTTTTTCTATAGTTACTAAAGATTTATTTTGGATTTTTGTTTATGTGAATATGCTTCCCTATTGATCACAGTCAAACTTTTTATAGCCAAAGGTATTCAGGTTCTGAAGCTAGTGGTTTCCTTTTTAGAATACTGTCTCAACCAAGTCTATTTTTATATGTCTTGTTCTTACCAGATGAGTCAAGGCATATTTTGCAGGTTCAGATGGTCACATGTTAGAGGTATCTATGTGAAAGATAAAGGCATTTGTTATTTTTGAACAGGTATCTATCTTCACTAGGGTGTGGGTAACCAAATCCTTATCTTCCATGTACAAAAACAGATCAGTGATTTATGAATTCACCTAAATTCATCTTATACTAGTTTATGCTTCAGCCTGTTCTCTTTCCAGGTGATTAGTTCTACACCATCTTTCCCCTTCTTTTCAAAATAATGCCTTTCATTTTTCTTAGAATTAAGTATAAACAGTTCAGCAAAATGTCATTAACTCCCTCCTACAAAATAGCATAAATGCCAAAACTTTATCTTCATTCACATCATGACTTTCTTTGTAAAGCTTAAATATTTTCTCTACTTCTTTCCCCTTTCATGACCTTACAAGGAATGATGATGATTCAGTCAAATGATTTCCTCTTACAGAAACCACATTTTCTTCTCTCTGAGGTCATGCATGTTTAACCACTAAGTGACTGCTCATCATAACTCCCAGTGGGCGGTGCAGAGATGGGAGGGAGACATGCCAGTTGGTAGTCATTGTCCATTGTCTACATTTTTCATGTAGAAAGGCATTTCATTAACGATCTCCTAACTTTCCTTTTATTTGTAACAAAAATATCAAATGTAGTCCCTAACACCCATACCATTTGTGTCACTTAAAGCACATATTTGTCCAAACCTATATTATCTGCAACACCAAAAGTGAACCCTAATGTAAACTATGGCTCTTGGAGGATAGTGATGTGTCAGTGTAGGCTCATGGATGGGAACAAATGTACCATCTGGTGGAGGAGGATGACAGAGGGGATGGGCTGGATGTGAGGGAGGGCAGGGGGTATATGAGAGCTCTGTACTTCCATTCAATTTTCCTCTGAACTTCAAACTGCTCTAAAACACAGTCTATAAAAGAAAAATTCATCCATAAAACATAAATACATGGCACTGTTCAAAACATTTTGTATGTTTTATGAATATTAATATATGCAATCCTTATAACAAGATTGAGATATATACTTATGATGTAGTTACATCCAAGAAGTCCATCAAAAGTTGGAAACATTGTACCTCAAAAATGCATTTACCACCCCAACCTAATGTGCTTTACAGTTTAGCATCATAGTATAGTGTACAGTTTGGGTTTTTTTGTGATCATGTGACCACCTGGGAGATTTGAGTAGCTGCTGCCACCAGGCATCACAAAACAGGATCACACTGCATATTGCAAGCCTGGGAAAAAGAACAAATTTTGGAACTGAAAGCATGATTTCTACTGAATGTGTACATCTTTTCCACCATCATACAATCAAAAAAATTGCAAGTGAAATCACAGGAAGCCTGGGACCATGTGTATTATTATCTCCTTTGACTGACAGGGAATCTGAACTGAGAAAGAATAAGTCATCAGACCCTGAATGTCACAACTTGAAAGTAGCAGTTGCTGGCCAGGCTACAACCTAGGAAGCCATCAGTATTCTATGTACCTACTATTCACTCCTGACAACCAAGTATCTGTTCACCCATTCCTCCCTTCCACCCCAAGTACAGGGTTCTTCAAACTACCAGCTTTAGTTATTTTCACAGAAGTATTACATATCTTACATGAAATAAATAAATACATAGCTATATATTTATACTTCCATGGGTGCCAAGCCAAAGGATATTCTTCATTAGGAAAAGTGGAAGTAAAATAAGAAGCCATTTGAGTTTTTCAATTGCATCAAGATCAGGAAGTGGCACCACTAATTCTTGATATGTACCTAATTCTGAAATATTCCACACACAAGTTCATATAATTAATTTGGCAGTTTATTTTCCTGGTTATTCCAAGGTTACTTGGGAATGTTATTATTTTCCTCTTTTCCATTTTCTGTTTTATGAATTATCTGATGATGTATAATGTTTCTATAAACAGAAAAGAATCAATATTTTTAAAAGTTTAATCAAGAAAAAGGCATCTAAATTGTTTAGGTAACTGTAGTGACATAGAACAGAGAAGTTCTCAAAGGACCTAGCTGTTTGTTCTCAAAGTTCAAATCCTTTCTGGGGAGTTAGTTTCATGAAAATTATTATAACTACATACAAGCTTATGTTCTGAATATATCAGCTACCAAAAAAATGAGTTATTTTTTAGATGGAGTTGCTTGGATACAAGAATCCTAGAGAATACAAATGAACTTGGAGGAATTAGTAATACTTTCAAAACAATAGAAAAATGAAACTAAGAGTGAAAGAGGTAATTGAAATCTGTCTTTGATGGGAATAGTATCTAAAAGGAATATTTTAAGTATCTGTTGGCAGCTTTCAAAAATATTAATGATTACTGAAATGGAGACATGTCAACAGTACTGGGTGAACAAAAACCATCCCCTAATGAGGTTTTATGAGGTGAACAACTGTTTTGTACATTTTCTAATCTTGCTTTTTCTGTTTAAACTAAGATTTTTAAAAAATGGAAAGAGTATTTAAATGGTCATAGGAGACTTGTGGTGAATTCAGAATATGATATGATTGACCACTAAAAGAGAAATACCTTCTTCAACCTTAAAAATGAATAGGGAAATTAATAACTGGCATTCTCTACAGCATGTCTCTTTAAAAAATAAAAAGGAAGGAGAATATTTGCTTAGGATATAATGTTGATCTTCAATGTTGCCCTTTACAAAAGAGAAAAAATATGGACATAATGTGTTCAGAGAGAGTCCCAGATGCACACAGTGGATTGGGGTGCATGCCTACTTTGAGAGAAGTTTTCTGTGTAACCACAAGTGTTTGGGGCACTTCCAAGACACCCCAACATTTGACCCTGTGATTTCTAGCGTGCCTGGAGAAATGTGCCAGCACGTTGTTGTTTTTGAAGAGCAATCTGATTTCTGCTGGGTTACCCCCCTGGAATGGAAGACTCTGACCCACATGTCCCATCAGCGGTTTGCATGTTCGTTTTCAATTTCAGTCTCTTTCAATGGGAATAAGGTGAGTCACCTTGCATGTACATCAGCTGATATTCGTGTCGTGGAAACGTAAATGAATTGGGCTTGAAATTGAAAAGGTTAGGTGTGACTAAATGAACTTTGTGTGTACTGTTTTGTTTTTAGGTTTTTCTCTCCTATTTATCTTGTTAGTAGATTCCTGAGTGTTAAACTAAGACCATCTTGGGTGCTCAGCCTCTCTTCTGTGAAGCAGTTATTTGGAATGTACCCAACATCTGAGCTCCCAACTGGATCTGCCATTATCATCATTATTATGCGCCAGGTAGCACACAATGTGTATATTAATATTAGCTCCTGGAGACAGCCCTATTAATTTGGAAAGGGCAGAGACTGTCACAAATGCAGATGCCATCAGATACAAACAGGGTGTCTGAGAATAAAGGTCTGTCTCTTAACCATTCTGTGATATTTGCCCTCAATCACAATTGAAAATATGAAAATCATTTATTGAATCAATAAAGTAGAAATAAAACTAATTTTTCTTAGCTGATTTGATAATGACTAGTAGTCAAAATAGTTATTGAGCAGTTGTGAATGAAGCTAGTTTTTAATAATAGTTCCTCCCCTCCCTTTAAATGTAACAATAGATTCCTAATAAAGGAAAATGGGCAAATAAAGATTAGAGAGGAAAATTGCATGTTTTAGTCATTTCTGCTCATGGCCTCAGTTGAAATTTCCAGAAATCAATAACTAATAAGTTATGAAACAATCCCAGTTATTAGAGCAGCCTCAGATGGCTAGACAAAGGTTAAATATTTCATGATTAAAAGCACCAAAAAAAAAAAAGAATTCTCACTCAATATAAATATGCTACCAAAAACATCACTATATATTTTAAATTACATCTAATTTAAGAAATATTACTGAATATATTTTAAAGAGGTTTGTCATCAATCAAATTCAGCTAAGGTCATTGTATTAAATTCCAACTCTTTTTCATATGGAAGAAGTAGAACTTTATTAAGATTAATAAATATTAACATTAACAAATAAAGCTTCACTTTAAGATATTTAAATTTAAGATATTTAAGATATTTTGTCTTAGTTTGGGTTATTGTAACAAAACAACACAGATTGGTTGGCTTAAACTACAAACACTTATTTTCTCAGTTTCAAAGGTTGGAAAGTCTAAGATCAAGCTGCTGGTAGACTTGGCTCCTCATCCTAGCTGGTACACGGCTGTCTCCTCTCTGTGTGCTCAGATGACCTTTCCTTGGTGCATGAAAATGGAGAGAAAAAAGTCTGGTATCTTTTCCTATTTGTAGGAGAACATTAATCTCATCCTAAGGGCCCTACCCTCATGACCTTCTCTAAGCCTAATTACCTCCCAAAGAACCCAGAACCACATACCATCATGACGGAGATTAGACCTTCCATATACAAATTTGGGAGAGACACACTCAGTATATAACACATCCCTAGGAAAACTTTTTCACTTAGTGTAGATTTATCTAGTACTAGTCAGATTATTCTCTGATGAGAACTGACGGGGGAGTGGGCATGGAGACTATTTTTTCAGGCCTTGAGCTCACCACTAAAAGAGTCAGGAAAGGATCCCCCTTAAAGGAAACCCAAGGACTGAACAGCAACATGGTGTCCAAGGGTCAAGCATGAATTTCTTGAAGAGAAAAGTGGAAATACTCAGAGAGAGGGTGCAAGTAGAGAGAAAGGGAAGGGGAAGGAGGAACTGGGGTTTGAAATAGTAAAGGACACTGGGGAGGGTACAGAGTGATGGTAGGTAAAGAAGGGATGAGAGACATGGAAAAGGTCACAGGAAGAGAGGGAAGAAGATGAAGGAAGAGAAGATGGTATTACTTTCTCAACATTAACATTCCAAACCCAACACTTTAAAAATAATACCTATGATACCTGTCATTATATGGCTGGCTATGGATTCCAATTACCTAATGATTTCAGTACCATTCTCTATCTATCTTCCTCATGAACAAAATTCCCATTCTTGATGAAACTTAATGAACATTCATTGTGGATTCTACCTTCTCTGAATGTTCACCACCCCAAACTATAGATGTGATGTGAGGTGTCTCCCAAAAGTTCAGGTGAGACAATGCAAGAAGGTTCAAGGAGAAATGATTGGGTTGTGAAAGTCTTAACCCATTCAGTGAACTGATACCCTGGTAGGAATTAATCAACTGGTAACTGAAAGCAAGTATGTTGTGACTGGAGGAGATGGGCATTGGGGGCATGGCTTTGGGGTATATGTTTTGTATCTGGGAAGTGGACTCTATCTCTGCTCTCTGATCATCATGTGAGCTGCTTCCCTCTGCCATACTCCTCTACCATGATGTTCCGCCTCACTTCAAGCTCCAAAGAATGGAGATGGCTGCCTATGAACTGAGATCTCTGAAACCATGAGCCCCCAAATAAACTTTTCCTCCTCCACAGTTGTTCTGGTTGGGTCTTTTAGTCATGGTAGCAAAAAAGTTGACTAAAACAATAGACATAAGCAAATTTTCACTGTTAAACTGCGGTTTCTCACCCTATAACCCAATTTTACCAAATGTGAGTGAAAGCAGTATATTGTTAGCAACCACCTGTAATCCTGAAATATTTATCAAAGAAAAGAAAACATAAATGTCATATATGATATAGAAGACATACATCTGAAATAGTGATATGATTTGGGTATTATGTAAACGCTAAATGAAGCAAATTGGGTAACCAGTGCGTGCGTGTCTGCCATTTTAAGAAAAAGACCAAGAGAGGTGACATTGACCTAACTGGGTGATGGCTGAAGTGCTGACTGTTGCTTTTCACTATTGAAACAGTGTAAATATCAAAAGGAGAGAATTTGCCCTGCTGTGGGGCTGGTGGGAGAGCAGCAATTAGGTCTAATGGAATCAGTTGAGAAAAGGAACATTAGGCCTATTGGGAAAAAACTTCCTTCCAGTGTAAACTATTAGATAATGGAATCACCTCCCAAGAGAAATGCTAGAAATGCTATCTCTGAGAATAGTTAGAATTCAGCTGGACACTATAAGACATTCCATCACTTCAGGTTTTGTGCCCTTTTATATCTAAAGTGTTTCAGAGTTTTAATTGATGAAATATATTCAAATATCCTCTACAGGGACTTTGTATATATGTATATATAATGTATAGTAGCAGAGTAAATATAATACATAGATATATATGCATATATTTATAAAATGCATATATAATCTATAATGTATATACATATATATATACAGACATACATATACACATATGCATAGTTTCTCTGTAGTCCATATATGTGTGTATGTATATATGGAGATAGATTTTAAAAAAAGAGAGAGACAAATAGGGGGAAGAGAAAGAAACAGAGAGTTTGATACTCAAGGTTGTTTTATATGTTTCTTTTTAAACTTTCAGGTCACAAATGAAAGCACGAAAAACTGTGGTTGATGGATATTAAAGAATTATGCTAAGAAAGCCAGCCCCTCCATTTTGCTTGTTATACTAATGATACCCTCAAGAGACAGAAGCAATTCTTTTTAGTTAGTATTGGTTGCCTCTGAAAGTAAGCTCAATAGTTTATCTAAAACTCCAATAAAAGCAACAACAAAAAAGAGACGACAAATTTAAAATGTTCAAACTCTGTGAGAACTTAAGGTTCAATGACCTCACTAACTTTTTCTTGAGAGAAGAACAATCACTTTCAGAAAACCTATGCCCCCATGGAATGACGCAGCCACTTCCTCCTAAACATAGATCACATTATCAGTGTTGCCAAATATATCAACAACCACCTCACTGTTGAACACCATGTTTATCTAATAGACCATAACAGACAGCGAGAACAAGCACAGTTGGAGACAGCAATCTCTAAAAGTATTTTCCAAAGCAGTACCATTCCTTTTTTTTCTTTCTTTCTTTCTTTCTTTTTCCTTTTTCAATTAAGTGAAAGGGGGTTATTAAGCAAGCCAAAAGAGCACTATTTAGATATCTCCAGTGAAACAATTTCTTTCTGTTGAATTGTAAAATAATTCTGAGAGTCACATTTTTGTATCTTTACAGAGAAACTAGGGCAGAGAGGATGGAGGGACATGGAGTGAAGTTTATATAGAACATCCAATCAAATGTGTCTTGAATTGCATAGAGAAAATTCCTAAGGACCCCAGAGATAATTTATCTACTTTTTCCTCTACATAATGAAACAATTCAAAGCTGAGGATCAGGATGGACCAGAGAATATTTTATGTAACTAATTACAAGAAAAATAATATAATTATTCAAAGCATTTTATATGATTTAATTTCAGAAACAATGCATATTTGTTGTAAAATGTTCAGAAAATATAGCAAATAAAAAGGAGAAAATAAATCACATATAACCATAAAAATACAAAAATAAACACTATTTAGATTTTGGTTTAAGTTTTCCAATTTGATATGTTCTGAAAATAAAAACATTTTAACAACAAGAATAGAATCATCTTCTGCATATAATTTTGCAAATTTTGTGTCATAATTGTAATACACACTATATTTATACACATTATGTGTGAAAAGTATTTTTCATAGCAGTATTTTTCTGTACCATTTTAATCACTCTATAGCATTGAAGTTCTTCACTTACTTATCCAGTCTCCTATTATTAGCAAATGTTTACAATTAACAGTTCTGTGATGTGTACTCTTACACTGGACTTTTATGCATCTCATAAATCTTTCCCTAGAATAATGTACTTGAAGTGTTCCAAAAGGTAAAAAAGATCCCATGGATTTGTGATATAGTTAAATTATCTTCTAGAATGTTAGTAATCAATTTCCCTTCTACCAGCAAATGTGTTTATTATGGTTTTAGAAGTATCTTTTTGTTTGTTTCTTTTTTACAGAGTTGAACCTATCAATTCTGCTTTATACTTGCTTTCATGAAATAAGCCCAGTCCCAAGAAACCAAAGCTTGAATATTTTCTCTGATGTGCATAAGCTAATCCAAAATAAGTGTTGGGGGTGTGTTAAAAAAGAATAGAAGAAAGATCAATAGAGCAGAAAACGGGAATGAAGGGAAGGGAGGTGAGACGGGATAGGGAAAGACAGTCGAATGAATCTGATCTAACTTTCCTCTGTACATATGTGAAAACACCATAGTAAATCTCACCATCCTTTACATCCACAAAACACTAATTTTAAAAAAGAAAAGCTGCAATAGCATTAAGATCAGTTGAGTAGAGGGAAGGAAATGGAGGAAGGAAGAGAGGGAAGGGGAAGTACTGGGGACTGAATTAGAAAGAATTATATTCCATGCTTTTATAATAAAGTTAAAATGAATCCTATTGTTATGTATAACTAAAAAGAACTAATAAAAAATTTAGAAAATTAAAATTTATGTATCTGCATCATCATTTTTAGAACTTACAATGACAGAGTACAAGATAAAATTGTTATCCAATTTTCTCAGTAATCTATTAAATAATCCATCTTGTCCTCACTAATTTGATGTGCCAATTCATAAAATTATTATATACACACTATTCTTTATTTAATTTATTCTGTAAAATTATTATAAGCGCTTCTCCTGCATGTCTATAAAGAACCCAGGAGTAGCAATTATTTCACCTGTGTGAGAAATTGAGCAGCTTTTCATCTTCCATGTTTATGTATTCTCCATTTTAAAAAAAAAACTTTAAATATTAATCTCCCCTCAAAATCTTCATCCATGAACCAGTGCAGAAATCAGCACATCCTAGCAAGAAAAGGATATGCAGTAGCCACACTAGAGCCAAGAGCAAAGTTGCAGGTGAACATTTGTATAAAGGACTGTACCTATAGGACTGTTCTCCCTGACCTCTTTTGCCATCTTGTTCAAGTCTATGGTTCTTGAGTGAAGTCTCCAGTCCAACAGCATCACCTGGGAACTTGTTAGATGTCTAGACATACCGGATTGGACCTCGTAGGTGTGGGGCCAGCAACCTATACTCTAACAAGCCCCCCAGGCAGTGCAGATGCACACAGAAACTCAAGAACATGGATTTTTAAAATCATCAGAAAGAGACTTAATACAACCCAATAAAACATAAGCTGAGTTATTATTCTAAAGCAATCACTTATTGGGATCTTGAAAAATTGACATTTTTCTCCATTATTCTTTCTCCATTTATTGTGAATTTATTTATTAAACAGATTTATCTGCCCATATCAAGGATGACCACTGACTATGAACATTGAATAAATCCAACCACTTGCCTTTAAAAACTAAACAACTTTATTTATTGTCATTTTACCTTTCAGAAAACCCCAGAAACCTATAAAAGAAAATTAGACTAGTAGTTTTCTCATTTATCAATTTGGTTTTTTTTTTAATCTATATGACTAGTTAAATAAATCCAACTATTTTGTTTCTCAAAATTTAAGCTTTTTTGGTAGATAAAGCAATTCTGTGGTAACTTCCAAGATAAGATCTTACAAAGATAATGCTAAAATTATTTTTCATTGAATTGGAAATTAGAGGGGGTCAGACACGGAGTCATAGTAAAACCATCAGGAAGAAGCCCAAGGAAGGCAGTACCTGCTGGAGAGAAGAGGTGACTGAAATTCAACACCTAACAGTCCCCATGAAAAGATGGCAGTTACAATGAAGGATAACCAAAATGATGAAGAGGTTTGTCTCTGAAGTGAGAAGGGCCAGATGAAACATAAAGATAGAAAAAGAGTAACAACCTAGGAGATTTGGGGGGGTGGATATAAGTTTTGAAAGCCAAAAGCAGGATGATCTTGTGTGTTCAAAACTCAAAAAGTAAAAGATAATGTGTTAGTCAGATTTTTGTCTCTGTGACTGAAATACCTGACGAGAACAACTTAAAGAAGGAAAGACTTATTTTGGCTCATGGCTTCAGGGGTTCAGTCCGTGGTCAGCAAGCTCCAAGACAGAAGCAGCATGGTAGAAGGGCATGACAGAGGGAATCTGCTCTGCTCATGACAGCCAGGAAGCAGAGAGAGAGAGACAGGAAGGGGACAGGGACAGACATAGTCCCCAAGGGAACACCCCCAGTCACCTACCTCCTCCAGCCATGCCCACTCTCTACAGCTACCACTCAGTAGCCCAAATTATTGACCCACTGATGAACTCATTGCCCTCCATATCCAGTCATTTCCTAAAACCTCAACTCTGTACCTTGCTGCATTGGGGACCATGCTTTGAACACAGGAGTTTGGAAGGGTCCAGATTCAAACTAGAATACATACAGTTTTTTTTTTTTTTAAAGAGAGGCAGGATGCCCTAACTGGTAAGTTTGGTTTGCACTAATTATGTTAACTATTAGTCTCTCCTCTAAATCTGTGACTCTCCTCAGTGAGTGAAGAGGCCACCTTGCCGTGATACAGCACCTCCATCTCTCCTCAGGACCCAATCCCACCCTGACTACACAGTACTTCTGCATCTCACTCAAACAATTCTTAAAATAACTACAGGGACCTATGCTATTTTATAATCCAGTACAAACTTATGAATGACATCATGAGGTAATTCTACTCAGCTGGCTCCAAGGATAAGAGGAGCTACAGAATGATACAGAAAGCTCCAGAATGTTCATGGGAGAAATCCAAAAAATATTTTTTAATCTCTGGGAAAAACAAAAAAAATGTTCTTCACAACTCAAATCTGACCATATTCCCTTATCAGCTTATCCCTCTTTACCTGGACAACTGCTGCTCGTTCTTCAGATAAAAGTTGTGCTACAAAATTGATTCTATTTGGTGGGACCGGCCAAATTCTCCTCTGAGAGGCTCTCCTGGCTCCTGGTCTGTTCTTCACAGCATTGGCCACAATCATAACTTTACATCACATTTATGTGACTGATGTCAATCCATTAACTCTCCTTGACTCCTCTCTGCTTTTCTGTTTTTGTTCATTTTTGAGTCATCAGGGCCTGCCCCCCTGCCTAGTACAAGGTAGGAGTTTACAAAATATTCACATATTTGTTGAATAAATACATAACTGTTCAGATCCTTGAACAAGCAAAGCAAGCCCACTGTCCCTACCTTTAAGGTCATTTTACTTATTGTCATCTCCATCTAGAAAATTCTTCTCATGAAATTCATGTCTTGTTCTCAAGCCTTTTAGCAGCATTTGTCCAATTATCAATGGACAACTTCCATCCTACTATTTTAATCAAAAGCCACGTGCCCATAGCTCCTTCTTTTGTGGTGCTGGAGACTGAACCAAGGGGCTGGTGCATTTGAGGCAAGCACTCTACCAACTAACCTATATCCCCAGCTCTGCCTATAGTTCTTATATATATTTGTTTACTATTTATTTTCCTTCTAGTAGAATAAATCTCTGTGAAAACAATAACTGTTTGCTTTAGGGCTATTGTTCCAGATCCATACAGTGCTTGAAAGAGTAAAAACAAGAAATGTTTACCTCTCCCATCTTAGAACTGAAGGAGGCCCCCACAGAGTGAGGCACAGTCTACCAAACTGATTGTGGGGGCCAAAAGATAAGTATACTACCTATTTCAGAGCTGGAGTGACAAGAAGAGAACTGGCTGGGAGAGAGAACACAGGGAGCTAATAATGTGTGCAGACTTAAGAATGGCTCATATCATTGGCTATTGTAACCAAAATAGATGACATCCCAAGATTTAGGGAACTGAATAGCATGACTGGTCAATGCAGGAGATACTTTTTCAAATATGAGCTAATAATGTAATGCTAATATGTATAATGCTAATATGTATAATTTACTCTTAATTAAATGCAACAGCTTTCATAAGATACAAGTAATTATGGTGGAATAAACAAAGAGGCTGCTTGGTCCCTACACTAGGTAAATCCAGTTACTCCCCTCACCAAAGTAGGTTCATTATAAAATTCACAAAGTCACTTCTTTGTGAGAGTGGTCAGTGGGGAGGGTATGGATATTGTGTACATTGTTTGGGATTGCCTTCCACTGTGGCTAAACTGGGTTCTTCCAAAATCCATATACTGAAACACCATTACCTCAGATTGTGACTTTATTTAGAGATTGGATCTTTAAATATGTAATGATGGTTAGGTGAAGTGATTGGGATGGACTCTAACTCTGTTTCACTGGTGTCATGTGAGGAGGGGATTAGGGCACACACAGTGATGAAAGAATAATATAAGCCCAGGGGGAGGGAGCTAAGAAGAAATCAGTCCTGCAGACACCATCTCAGACCTCCAGTCTCCAGAACTTTGAGAAAACAAATCCAGCCTGTGGTATTTTGTTACATCAACTATAAAAAACTACTACATTCTCCATTTGAAAATGTTTTAATTTAAACTCATGAACTAAGTAAAGTACACAATATCCCAAAGCCTATTTGTTGATTTACTGAATGAAAAGAAAGAGATTGCCAAAGTTAAAATAGACATCGCATCAGCAAATATTAACAACAAAGTAAAAGGACCAAAATGTTTAAAAGACATTTACTGGGGAAAACTCTGTGAACAGAATCATGGTTCTCTAAGAAAACGCCATAGAAATTCCACCTCATGTGAACTGGCATCTGAGAGGACACCTTTATTCACACTGATAAAAGACAAGACACAACTGGACACACCGGGGAAAAAGTGTGTCCTAAAACAATTGACAAGCAGTAGAGATTTGAGAAGTCAGAGTGATCATAAATAAAACTGGCAAGAAGCTGTATATCATAAACTTGATACTTTTAAAAATAACTCATAGAAGTCTTAGAAAAAAATGAGACTAAAATATGAAGTGGAGGCAGGAGAGCAAAGAAAAAAAGAGAGTTATTACATAATGTCATTGATCCAAGCCAAGGGCCCTCTTTTTAAAGGTCTAAAGAAATAGATGAAGTTTTAACATGAAATGCATTGGACCCAAACATTTTAAAAGAAAAAACTAAATTTTTAAATATATAAGGGTTTACAAATTTTAATATGATGTTCTCCAGTCATCTGTATCTTCTATATCTAGGCTGCTATGTGTCAATTTTATGTTATCTAGGTCAAAGAACATTTTAACATATTTGATATGATGAATGTGGTACATCCAAAAGAAAAGATCCAAAGATATTTAAAGGTCTTAAACTTGCTCCAGAAAAAGGTGACAAAGCAATGAAGGAGGGGGTAGGGCAGAAACATGATAGCTTTGTGAGTTACAGAGTCATAGGTTTTCTAACAATTTATATAGGTATTACCAGATAGTCATTCCTACTAGAAAACATTGAGGGATGTAATGCCCTCAAATCATTATGTAAGCTCCTTACTTTTTGGCATTACAGTTGCTAAATTATAACCCAAAGGCATATTTTTGCATCAGCAATTTGTTGTTTTAAAAGTACAAGGTTACATCTAAATGATGGCAGATAAACAATTTCACACACTCAGTGAAAGAAATCTGCTATCAGAGGGAAATAAAATCCTTCATCAGATGCTTGGCATTATGAAGAGAACACTTTTTCACTCTTTCAAGAGATTAAATCACTGCTTCCCTTAGAAATGACCTAATAAAACATATCAAGTTGCTCACCTCAACATGAATCCATTGCTCAATAAAACATGGCCGTACTTGACCATTTAAAAACTGTGTTTCTGGGGAATGCAAATAAGTAGTCATGTTAGTATCTTCAGAGAAACTTCTTTAACACTTCAAATAGAATAAAAGTCTATTGATTAACACTTAATTAAAAAGATAAAGCAAGCCAATGTGATTTCACACTTGAAAGAAGAATTATGACAACTTAATTTAATGCCAAAATAAGAACTTTATTTTTAATAGAGTAGTATGGGAATGTTAGGGAGGGCACATCAGGTAGTAAAAATCAGGATGTTTATCATATTGATAGACCACAATAAATTTTTACAACATTCTGCCAGCAAGGGAAATCTGAAAATAAATTTGAGTAGAATATATAAAAGCCTGAGTTTCAGTTCGCAGAAGAGGGAAATCGATTGTTTAACCATGAAAATTAAAACCATATTTTAAATTTCCCATCATTAAATATTCCAATGCCTTACAGTATACATCTTGTGATATGTATTTAGGTATTTCTTATGCAGTACAACTGAATAAATTCAGTATCCTAGAGTTTTCAGACAATATATCAGATTATGAGTTGTACAATTAGTTTAATTATTAGACAAATAACTCATCTTCTTCCTTGAAACTGAAGCCATCATTTGGAATAAATCTATTACATTGAGTTGATATACTTTGAATGCAAGTATCATCACATTCCATCAATATAAAAGATATTAACCATGATGCTCTGATTCACAGATCAGCATTTGTAGGGTCAAGGAAATTGTGTAATGAACCTGCACTGCTAATGTAGGAAATACTGTCAAAAAGTAACAATGACCCATCAGATTTTATTACTATTTGAAGATGGTGGTGCTGGGGATTGAACTCAGGGCACATGCTAAGCTATACTTAATCACATTTCTAACTCTGCATTTTCAAACAGTGAATTTGAAAAATGCAACCAACGTGCACATGCCAAACCTTAAAGATGACCCTTTTTCAGCAATTGCACAGGCTGAAATTCATCTTTGAATGTGTCTATTTCTGGTATACTTTGTTGGATATTCAAATGCAAAACTGTAGTCCAACCAACTTATTGATTTGGAAGCTCTGGAACTCTAGCTAGTGATTGAACTCTTCAAAGCCAAGCTTCTTCACGTATAAAATGACTATAATTGTACTTCCCCTCTTCATCTCACAATAAGATAGAAGTATCAGATAATAGTATTATGAGTAAAAATTCTGACTCAAATATGAACCAGATGCTCCTAATGGATATATTACATTGGGCTAATCATTTCATCTTTAGGGGCCTCAGTTTGGAAAGAGCAAAAGCAATAGTAATAGCATTACACATGTGTTAGGCACTAAGTACATGTCAGGCAGTGTTGTGTGTGTTTCGAATAAATTAACCCATTCAGTTCTTAAAATGTATGTGAATGCTCTGTCCCCACTGCCTCGCAGATTTCCAGGTACATAGTAAACATTCTGTTGAATGAAAGTTGAGTAAATAAAATGGAAAATAATGATTTGAAATGTAAGATTTGGTCATTATTTCTGTGTAAGAGAAAATAGCTGAATTTCCTTCAATTACAAGGAAGAAAAATAGGAAAATCTCTTTATAAATAACACAAATGTTAAATGGTGTGATTTTTTTTAATTTTCTTTTGAAAATGAATAACAACAGTATGTGAAAAATAGAAACATAAGCAACCAATAAATACATGGAACAGCCCAGACAATCAGAATTTGCTATTAAAATTGATCTAAAAATTAAAACAAAGTTTCATATGTGCTTATAGAAACCTTTAAATTGAAGGCACCTTTCTAATTTTTTCTTTAGTGATGTCTGGTTGTTAGTTAAAGACACTGTAGAAATGGGCAGTTAACTGGAAGGCAGATTGTACACGAATAACTTAAGGAGAACCATGATCCACTTTCAGGATTTAACATCAAGAGTGGCAAGAAGGAATAATTATACTGGAATAAACACACACACATAAACACACCAAGAGAGTTTGAAAACATTTAATGGTAGTGAAGAGTTAATTATTTAATTCTAACCAGGGATAAGAGCCTTTTGGTAGCTATCACTTACTGCTGTAAATCTGCTGAAGTTTGCATTTCCTGGCTGCTGGCTCTGTTTATTTAAAGTCATTCTGAATGCTCTGCTAGAAAGGATTTCAGTGGTGCTGCCAAATATTCACTAGATTAAAAATGTGCTCTGCTGATAATATTTTTATAAACACAGCAAACTGAGCAAGAGTGATGTTCTTTAGATATCAATTTGCTGCTCTTCCAGAGTCAAGCTTTCTACTAGGTCTTATCAATCAACAAATTTTATTCAATTTGGTTATTTCTGGCAAAATGTACTAAAAACCTTACATCAAAGTCCCCTTACAGGTTAAGTGCTGAATTAGGCCTCTCTCTCTCTCTCTAACTCATAAAGCCATAAGAACAATTTATCAGTGTGAATGTTGGAATATCTAGTTATTTGAAAAATATCCATAAAGAAAAGATAGGTAACAAATGACATAATATCAAATGTGACTGGTAGGAAAGGATTTAAAATATCTTCTCTCAATTCTAACACTCAGGTAGAAGTTGCTTTCGCCATCAGTAAAGCAGTCCTAGTTAAGTCTTGGGCTTCCATTATCCCCTTAGATGTGTCCTGGGATGTAAAAACCACAGGAGTTTCATAAACACAAATTTTGCTTACAATAGGTTTCATTAGTGGAAGAGAGCAATCTAAACTGAAAACTAAGAAGTAACTTGAAAACAGGAATGGAGAACATACAATAAGAGATGAAGAAAAGGCAATAGAAAATCAGGTAAGGATGTCAAACTCAAGAGGCTAAAATGAAGCGCAACCTCGAAGACATAAAATAGATGAACGTGATAACGTTGATAAGTCCTCCCTCCTTTCTCCAACCCAGGACCTTTTCAAGTGAAAAATGAGTTACCATGCCCCAGAAGATGTCTTAGGTCTTGGCCTCAAAATAGGCCAAACTGTCACGGTCCCAAATTTCATTTGGAGATAGGATGGAGAATTTTAATGTCATTTTAATTTTTTTCTTTTTCACTTTATAAAATAAGTATGAATTAATATTGTAAAGAGCAAAATTACCTGATTTTTTTAAACTAAATTTTAGGCTTTTGTAGGGTCACTTTATGCTTTTCCCCCAGTCTCTTGCCTTCATTCTTTCTAGTTAGAGCCACTTGGAAGAGCACAAAAGAGTAATTATTTCAGTCACTGAAAAGGGAATGATGTTTTTAGAGTAAGTTCATGAGAAGCTTCTTCATTCATTCCAAGTATTTAGACTTATATCTAGTAGCTGCTACTAGCTTTTTCACAGGACCTACTAGGATAGAACAGGCATGGCCTTTTGACTTGCAACAAAGATAACTAAGATATCCAGTCATGTCTCAATTTATTAAGAGAGAGAGAAAGAGAAAGAAAGAGGGAAATAAATTTAGAAAACAGATAAAATTAATTCCATTTTTCTAAATATAAAACTTGAGATATAACAGAACAAATGATAAGAGTCAGTTCAATTCAGAGCAACATCATCTTGAGTTATATTTTTTTCTATATTTAGTTAATATGTTTTACAAGTTATCCCCACTAAGTCTAAGAATATTGACTATGGAATGTTTATAAGCAGACATGACCTAATTCCAGTCCAAAATCACCACCACCATGAACAACTTTTTATGAAAGCTAAGCACCATCCTTACTTAGAAAAGAACTTCAAGTGCATTATTAACTGGGATTCAGGTTTTTTGCACTAGAAGGAACCTAACCAAAGCCAAGAACCAAAGGATTGGGAGTTTCTATCAGGCTCCAGGGAGCAAATTCATCATGAAAAATGAAGAAGTCCAGCACATTGAGTTAGATGCTGGAATAGGGTCAGACAGTGGCAGGAGAGGATACAAATAGCTGTTATAAAAACCCTATTGTGTAGAGCCCTCTAGGGCGTAAAACTAGGTAGGGTAAAGCTTAACAAAACTAATAACACTTTTAATCCCAAGCTGTGCTGCTGTGGAGACCCTCTGAAAGAGCCCAACTCAGCAGACAGAACTAATTCCCTACAAGTTGCCAGAGGGCAATGTGAATCAGGCCCAAGCAGGGTATGGCCGCACTACCTCAGGTGGTGGCCAAGCAAAAGTAAGTAGAGTTCAGCCTTGAATAGCACGTCAAGTGATCATGGCAGCCCTGGGGAATGGTAGAGCTCAGCCCAAACACAGTGACAAAGTGACAACAAGACCAGTGAGAGCTGCTTCCATAGCAGACTAGACCAAAGACATCAGAGAAGAGAGGAAATCATGATAGTAGTCCTTGCAGTATGGAACATAAAAAATAGCCAGACAGTAAATGCCCAGCATGTGTATCTAGATATCATGGCACCCACACCTAAAAATGTCTGGGAGTGTTCAGAAAGGAGAGAGAAGAATAGATGTGAGATATTGTCAAGATGGTATTGAAAAGATTCAGGAAGCAATGGGAGAATGGTGCCAAGAAAAAGGGAACACTCAAAGATGTCAGTGATGTCTTAAATTAGGCCCTTGATGGAGTGCTGAGTGAATGATTTTTATAAAAATTAATATTGGAAATATATATGTAATTGCTTGTTGACGTCAATGTCATCTGGTTTTCAGATTGGTACATATCTAATCTCCTACTCTTTCATCTCAAACTGCTTCCTTTGAACTTTTGTGCATTCTCCTGGGTAATCACATGCAGAGCATTGCTGTCATCTCAGACTAGTCCTCTCTCCTTGTCATTCATATCCAGTATCTGAACTTTCTAGATTTCACCTTATCAGTGCCTGATATTTGTCCTCTTTTCTGCATTCTTACTGTGCACTTTATAAAACATACATCATCCATACCTCTTGAGGGTTTTAAAATAACTTTTATTGGTCACCCCTTATTCACAGTTTTACCTTCCATGTTGTTAGTTACTTGGGTCAACTACATGGAAAATTCCAGAAATACACAATTTAAAGTTTTCAATTGAATGCCATTCTGACTAGTGTAATGAAATCTCTTGCCGCCCCACTTTGGCCCACCCAGGTTGTAAATTGTATCTTTACCCTTTGTCCAGAATATCCACACTATATGCAACCCAACCATTAGTGACTTAGTAGTGATCTTATTTATCAGATACACTGTGGCCTATCACAGTGCTTGTGTTCAAGTATTCTTTATTTTACTTAATAGAAGTCCCAAAAGCAAGAATAGTAAAGCTGACAATTCAAATAAACCAAAGACAAGCCATAAAATGCTTTCTTTAAACAAAAAGGTAAAAGTACAATAAGATATTTTGAAACAAAAGATAATTTTCACATAACTTTTATTACAGAATATTATTATAATTGTTCTATTCTGTTATTATTAATCTCTTACTATTCCTCATTCATAAATTAATCTCTATCATGGGTATGTATAGGAAATGTTATGGTTTTGTCTGGGACTATTTTCCATAAAGCTCTTATGTTAAGCAATGCATCAGTGCTCATTGGGATATGAAAAATGTAATCTCATCAGTGGATTAATCCATTTGATGGATTAATAATGTGAATGAACTACCTGGTGGAACTTTAGGCAGGTGGGACTGGCTGGAGGAGGTAAGCCACATACCTTTGTGTTTCTGGCTCCCTGCCCTGCTTCCTGGCTGCCGTGAGATGACCAACTTTCATCTGCCATGCCCTTCTACCATGATGTTTCTACCTAAGAACCATCCAGTGAGAGAATGAACCTCTGAAACCACAAGCCAAAATAAACTTTTCCAAGAATTGAAATCAGCATACTATAAGCAATGCATGCAAACCCATGTTTGTAGCTTCAGAGTTCAAAATAGCCAAATGATGGAACCAGCCTAGGTACCCATCAGTGGATGAATAGATAAAGAAAATATGCTATATTATATATACAATGGAGTTTTATTCAGCCATAAAGAAGAATGAAATCATGTCATTTGCATGACATGACATTTGCATGACAGGAAAAGGATGGAACTTGAAAGCATTATGTTAAGTGAACTAAAACTCAGAAAGGCAAGGATTGTATGTTTTCTCTCATATGAGGAAAACGGAAAAAATGTGGGACCATTTCATGAGAAGAGAAGGGAGACCAGCAGAGTAGAGGAAGGGGACCAGTAGGTGGGGAGGAAAGGAGGGGAAGGGGAGATACTAGGGAATTAAATTTATCAATTTATATTGTTATATACTCTGCACGTATGAATATGTAACAACAAATCCTAGTATCACGTATAATTAAAATACAACCATAAAAATTTTTTAAAAACTTTTCTAAGTTGTTCTTGTCAGGTATTTTGGTCACAGGGATGAAAAACTGACTAACACAAGAAAAAACATTGTATATAGCATATATCAGGGCTACTACAATTCATGATTTCAGGCATCTATTTGGGGGTCTTGAGATTTATCTCCCACAGATAAGGGGGAGTTATATTTTGCTAATTACCCACAAACAAGCAGTAATCAAACTTCTTTTCTGATCTTCTAGAGTATAGAACTTTTTGGTTACCTCTTCTAAGGCCATAATTGCTTTATATTTATAATTTTTACAGACATCAGCTCCTCCATAAGATTGTAAGTTTGTGTCAAGAATCTATAAATAATTCATTCATTTTAGACAGATTCTATGGTAGCTACAGAATAAATATTTGTTTGAATTAAATGAGCAGAAGAAAAAATGAATAAATGAAGATCTAATCATATATAAGCCTAAATATGCTAAAAATAATCAGCGTCCATTTTTAGTCTAGTATCTTTAATTATTTACATTGACATTTATAGGGTCTTCATGTAAATATACATTGCCTTCTCATTCTCCTACCTACAGATGTTTAGGAGTATTTACTAGTCAGCTTTTTGTCACTATAATGAAATACTTGAGATAGGGTAACTAATGAAGAAAACAGGCTTATTTAGCTTATGGTTCTGGAGGTTCAAAGTCCAAATGGCAGAGTGCTGCCTCTTAACTTCAAAACTTCATGATATATTCAGAAAGAGCAGGAAGGTTATATCCAGAGTCAGGGAGCACAGAGGGTTGGGCCAGCCCAGGGTTGCTCCTTTTATAACAACCCTTTTGTGAGAACTGAAGATACTTTCCAAGAACTACCTTTGGAAAGCACACCCTTAATGACCTGAGGTCTTCTGAGTAGACCCTACTTCTTAAAGATTCCAAAGCACCTTCCAAAAGCACACTCTCAGGACCAAGCCTCCAATCACGTGAGCCCTTGGGAGATACCCAAACTATATCCAAATCACAGCCAAAGATCTATATGCATATACCCACACATATGCATTTTGCTCTGCTGTTCCAGTGAATCAGCCTATAACAGTAGTAGACTTCTTCAAAAACCTGAGCTTCAGTTCAGCTCTGCCAGTTACGAGCCATATAATCTGGCTAAGTTACTTTACTTCTTTAGGCCTCTGGCTTTTCTTGTGTAGATGATTTAATTTCTAGATTTGTCCTGAGGCTGAAATGATACGAGGAGTTAGATAGTGTTGTCTGTTCAAACTAGATCCCAATACTTTGTAGCTTTTTAACAATTAATGTCTGCAAAGTGGAAATTGATTGCACATTTTCTTTTACTTTTTATCTCTTCCTTTTATTGCTTTGTCCTTTCCTCCCACTCTCCTTCTTTCTATTTGTTCAAACTACTGTTTAATTTACTCTATTCGAAAAAAATATGGAGCCAGGAGCCAAAGATTTATGTTATGCAGTTTAATAGCTGAGTGACCTTGTGAAGCACACTTAATGTTTACAAATCTCAGTTTCCTTTTCAGAATAATGAAAAATATGAAAGCCATAAATATTTATTAATCTATATCGTTTTTATTAAGTTAAAAAAAATAGCATGAGGTCACTACGACTGCCCCAGTTGTTCCTAATACCTTCCTCTGAGATCTTGCTCTTGACTTTAAATATAATGTAAACAGGATTTTTCACAGGTTGTATTCCTTCTGAAAAATCTGAACCTGAAGTTTTATTTTAAATTCACAAATACCCATATGAAGCAATTCACTTAATGGAGTGGAGCATCGATTGGCAAGGCTAGTATACGACAGTTTCAAAGCAATTCATATTTACTTTGTAATGCTGGGAGTAACTATACCTGAACACTGATACCAATATATTACGGGAAGTAACCAAAAATTCAGTCCCTGAATAATGAAAGCACCCGAGGCAGAATGACTGAGGAAAAATAAGGTTTCCACTTTAACCATTTTATTCCATGACTCAGAATCTTCCACAGTCTTCGGTCTTCTAGAAACAGGTGGAGCTGGTGGGCATATGGCAATAAAGCACCAGCCAGGTTGAGCCCTATCTTCACACTGCCTCAGAATTAGTACAAATGCTTCCTACTCTTTGCTGATGCTCAGAGAAAACAGAATCAAATGAAAATTAGCAAAATGCTTCAAAGCACTTTATTATTTAGAGTATTTAGTTTCATCAATAAAATCTGAAAATAGGAGCTGTCGGATATGCAAATATTCAAGAATTGGCTAGTATTTTGCTTAGCTCTTCATCATAAAATTTTTGCATGTTCTGGCAAATCATCCTAGCTGAAAGAAAACTAATTTCCACAAACTGCTATTTGCTATATTCTTCCAAAAGTCTGTCATTACCACCTGTACACATTAGCTAATTATCTCCTGTCTGTTGTTTAAATAAGTGTATTTTGTTTACATTTATCTGTACTGCTAAGAGATCTTCAAAAATAATTGATTATGGAAAACTCAATTATAAAAAATAGAAACTTGTAGAAAGTAAATATAATTAAAGGGGAAAATGGTAGCTTAAAGAATTGTGACAGCTTAAAGGATTGTAAGGAAAAAAGAGAAGTGAAAAAGGACGGACCAAATGGGAAGATATATTCACATGTTATCCATTTCTGAAAAGGAGTTAAATTTTTTGAATGAGGCATTTTTTATGAGGTGGAAACAAGCTCACATGGAAAAAGACAAGTTACTTTTTTTCATAATTTATGTCCATTTAGAGTCCTAGATTTGCATTAGACTGCTATATAAGTAAGAATTATAATCTTATTGTGTAAAGACACTGAGATATCTTGGCTACTTTTCAACACAGCCATAATTAAGTTCCCTGAAAAATACAATAATTAAGTTTTGATTCATAAAGTGAAAATCATAAGTGCCATAGAAGTTTAAAACAAATGAAGATCTGTTAACACTGAAACATCATGAACTCTAATACTCCATAGAGATCTGTTTTTTCACACTGTGCTTTTAAATGGAGTAAAGCCATTTTCTTAAAAAAAAAAAATCTGGAAAAGAAATTGAGGTGGACTTTGAAGGTAAGTATGTTGTAAATAAGTAGTGAAGTTGACATTGATCTAATTATACTATTTAACTCTAAAATAGATTTGACAAATATATCTTTTCTAACACTGTAACACCACCTAGATCAAGCTATAGAATATTACCAGGACAGAACCAAACAAAAACACCCTTCCTCATGCCCCTGCCTCAGAAGTAGCCACTATTCTGATGTCTATCACATGGGCTTAGGTATGCCTTTGATCTTTATATGAACAGAATCATACATAACATATTCTTGTGTATCTGACTTCTTTCATACCATATTATGTATTTGAGGTAAGTCCATGAAGCATATTGCATTGTATAATTTTACCAAAAGATGTTCATCCATTCAACTGTTAAATGTATATTGGTACTGAGTCCAGTTTTCAGCTATTAGAAATGATACAGCCATGAATATCATTGTACATGTTTATATAAATATGAACATATTTTTGTTGGAAATTGAGACGTGAAAATATTACAAGTCACAGGCTATGAGTATAACTAGCCTCAGCAGATAATGTAAAGGAATTTTCCAAAGTAGTTGTACCAATTTTAACTCCCACTGTATATTAGAATTTCAGTTTCTCTACATCTGTACTTGTGTTTGGTATTGCCTGGACTTTCACTGTTTCAATTTCAGTGATTACAGTGGGCAAATCCTAGATTCTCAAGATGGATATTACTGTTCATCTCTGATGGCTGATGATGTTAAATAACTTATGCTTGATAGGCAAATGAGTGTCCTTTTATGCAATACATTTCCTGAATCTCTTGCTGATTTTTAATTTGGTTCCCTGATGTCTCTACTCTTTGTATTTCTTAATATGTTCTATATAGTAGTGCTTTCTCAGATTTATGTATTGCAAACAGATTCTCCCTCTCTGTGGTTTGCCGTTTCATAGTCTTAATGAAGTTTTGTGATGAAATTGTCCTTGTCAATAATTCCTTTATGGTGTTTCAGGGCTTTTCTGTCCTCTACTGAAATTGTATCTCAAATAAGAATTTTTCTTACACTTTCTTCTACAAATTGTATTCATTTATTATAAACATCTAGACTATAGCTGCTATAAAATTAATTTTACGGTTTGAATTTTTTCACCCCTGAGAATATCTAGGTGAAACTACCCCTCTTGTTTAAAACACTATCATTTTTGTATTGCACTGCCATTGAAAATTTGTCATACATGAGGTTACCATATATGTGTGGGTATATTTACGTGTTCATTACCACACTGCATCAAGTATTTTAATTTTAAAAAGCTTGACATTTGGGGGCTGAGGATATAGCTCAGTAGGTAGAGTGCTTGTCTTGCAAGCACAAGGCCCTGGGTTTAATCCAGCACAGAAAAAACAAAAACAAAAACAAAAAAACCTTGACATTTGGTCAAGTAAACTCTCTAGATTTGGTCTTACTCTTGGCCTTAGGACTCAGCTACTTTTCTCTTGTCCTTTGCATTTTAATGTAGAATTTCTAATATTTTTCTTTTCTAAAAAATTACCTGCTGAGGTTTTGACTGAAACTTCAGTGAACCTATGGATCAGTTTGGACAGAAATGTTTCTTACAATAGTGAGCCATCCAGTCCTTGACTACAGAATTTCCCTTATTTATTTAGGTACAGTAGTTTTAAAGATTTTGATATAGAAATATTTCACTCCTTCCACAAAATCTATTGCTATGTATTAGGTGTTTTTGAAGATACTATGAATAATGCATTTAAAAATAGCATTATCAAATTGTTCACTGTTAACATGTAAAAATACCATTTTAAAATATATTTTCCAAAAATTATAATCAACTTTACTGAAGAGTTATTTCCATAATATAAAGTGTACAAATCTTATGGGTATGGTCTGATGAATTTTGATAAATATCTATATCTGTTTGAACCACACCACAATCAGATTGTCTATTGCCCCTATAAGTCCCCCAATGCTTCTTCTGGTTTCAGCTCTGACATATAAACTGATTAAATGTCTTCATTTCCATCATTATAAGAAAAATCTGGAAAACCTGAACATAAATGCCTTTCTTTGATCATTGGAGAATTGAAGTCACAGGACAGTTACCCCAATATCCGGATATCAGGTACATTCAGAGCAACACAGCTGAGATCCCTGTACCTGGCACAGTCACCTCCAAAGCTGTACACTGGCAGGCACATTGAGATGATAATTTTGAGCAATTAATTATTGGAGACTCAGTGTGGACCACCATGAGAATGAGAAATTCTTGGAGCTGGTAGTCTTAGGGGACCCCGATAATTTCATTGTCTTCACATCTGAGAATTCTACTAGTTACTCATGTAAAGGTAAGACAAATATGCTTGATAACTCACACAGAGAGAAGGAAGAGTAATCATTATAAAATATACCCAGAACTTTCTCAAAACAAAAGCAGACTTTCCAGGTATTTTCAGACCTTTATCCTGGCTTGGGGAAGGAAATTCCTCCTACTCCAATCCTCTCCACTGTATGTTTTCTACAAGTGTTTTAGTCAGCTCTTTCACTGCTGTGACTAGAGGGTCTGACCAGAACAATTTTAAAGGAGGATAAGTTTATTTGAGGGCTCACGGTTTCAGAGGTCTTAGTCCATAGAAGGCTGACTCCATTTCTCTGGGCTCACAGTGAGGCAGAACATCGTGGCAAGAGAGTATGGTGGAGGGAAACAGCTCACAACATGGTGATCAGAAAGCAGAGAGAAGGCTCCACTTCCAGATACAAATATATACCCCACAGTCACACCCCAATTCCCACCTCTTCCAGCCGCACCCTATCACTTCAGTTACCACGGAGTTAATCCCTATCAGGGGATTAAATCATTGATTGGGTAAAGATTTTTACAGCCCAATCATTTCTCCTTTGAACCTTCTTAGATTGTCTCATATGTGAGCTTTTGGGGGACACCTCACATCCAAACCATACAACAATAAACCCATTTTAAATACATAAGCAAAGACAAGAGCAAATGGATGGAGAAAGACATACCATCCTAACAGTAACGAAAAGAAAGCTCTTGGACAAAGTAGATTTCAGAACAAGAAAAATCATCAGGCCTAAAGAGCAGAGTTTTAAGGACAAACCAGTCAGTTCTCCACAAAGACATAACAATAGTAAATGAGTATGAAGTTCACAACAGAACTATGAAGGAAACTGATAGAACTGAAAGGCAAAATAGACAAGGCCACTATTACTCAGGGACTTCAACAGCCTTCTGTCAGATACTGATAGATAAAGCCAGCAGAAAATCTGTAAGGATGACCTGAACGGCACCATCAATCAACTTGGATATTCCCTCCAAGAGCACAATTGTGCACAGAGAATCCTCAAGAGTTCACAAGAATATGCACCAAGATAGACCATATGAAGGCCACAATACACACATTAACACATGTGAAAGTACAGAAAGAACTCAGTTTTGGCCAAAGAGATAGGGAAGACATCTACTAGGGGGATTTGGACAAAGTCTTAAAAGGAGAGGGACATGTTTGGAGGTCTCTCTCTCTCTCTCTCTCTCTCATCAAGTATTTTGCCTGAATATAAGAGAATTTTCTTACTTATTGTTCAATATAATCAAATTCAAATCTTGAATCACCTTTGAATTCCTACAATAAAATATACATAGTGATAATATTTTATCCTTTTTATATTTTATTGGATTTAATGTACTAAGATTTTTATTAAGTGTACATGTATTTATACTTATGAAGGACATTGATCTGTATCTTTCCCTTCCTGGAGAATCTATTTTGGTTTTAGTATCAAAGTAATGCTGGTCTCATACAATGAGTTGGGACATGTTTCCTCCTCTGATTTTCTGAAAAAGTTAATGTACAATCGGTGTGGATTTTTCATGAAATGTTCAATAGAATTCACCAATAAAGCTCTTTGGGCTTGGAAATTTTTTCCTAGAGAGGTTTTTAGCAAATGATTTTGAAATATACCTAGGGTCAATTTGAATTTTTCTCTTTTTCATCTTGCATCATCTTTCAGAGTCTGTGTTTTTCAAGGGATTTGCTCCTTTTGGTTCTCACTGTTATTTCTCTTTCGTCAAATGTTTTGGGATCACTTTGCTCATGGTATTAGCTTATTCATGTAAATGTATATACATGAACACATGAATATATATATTTATATACACATACATGAATAAGCTAATACCATTTATACATTAATATATATACACAAATATATATTTATATACTTATATATTTATATGTAATTATCATGATGGCTCTCCTTCATTCCTTACATTGGTAACTTTATCTTCCTTCTGATTTTTTTCCTGTTCTACCAATCTAACTACTATACATTAATCAAGGTCATTGATTTTATTAGTTTTTCTCTATTGTTTTCTATTTGATTAATCTAAGAACTAACTTGTATCATTTCTTTTTACTTAGTTTGAACTTCCTCTGTTGATTTTTTTTAAGGTGGGAAATTATTTTTTATTTGAAATACTTTTTTTTCTTTTCATATATAAGGATATAATGCACAAAATTTCCTGTAAATCTTATTTTATTTATAACCCACAATTTTTCACATATTGTATTTTGATTATCACTGTGCTCAAAATGTTTTTTCAATATGATTTTTTTCTTTGTCCTATCAATTATTTATAAGTATGACATTTAATTTCTATATACTTAGATTTTTCCCAATTTTTGTTATTGGCTTTCAATTCTAAGTTTTTAAGGACTTTTTCCTTGATTTACCATCTTCATAATTATTCACTATGTACCATTAGAAGAATGTGTATTCTTCTATTGGTTAAATATTCCAAAAAATATCATTTAGATCCAAGTTGGTTGATAGTGTTGTTCCTATATTCCCTATCCTTACTAATTTTCTGTTTACTTATTCTACTAATATTGCAAGATGAGAACTGAAGTCTGTATAACAATGAATTTGACCATTTTCTCAATTTTGCATTAGTAGATCATATCCTTTGAAGTTCTTATGAAGGGCATATACATTTGGGATTGATATATTTGTTTATGATGAAATATGAAAAATCCTCTTCATCTCTGCTGATATTCGTGTCCAGACTCTATATATTTTCTGATATTAACATAGTCACCTTTAGTAATATATTTATATTCTTTTTTTCATGGTTGACCTAAACTTTAATATATGCCTTTTATTTCCCACCATTTACCTTAATTATTACAGCACTTCCCTTTTAATGTAAGTTCCATCTTTCAATTCCCTCTCACAATCTTTTCATTATATTTTCCTTATACCTTTTTACTTCTCAATGCTTTGTAAACTTTGAAATACCTTGCTTTTATTTTTGTTTTAAGCCATTGTATTTCAAACATCTTAGACTATGAGAGAAAATCCTCTCATTTTTTCATTTTTGGCATTTTAAAATTACATTTTCTGAATCCAACTTTCCACCTAATGTTATTGTCATTCTTTCTGAAAAGCAACATGAACATTTTTGTAGTACAGATTTTTTTGGCAATTCTCTGTTTTTGCTTTTCTACAACAAATTTAAGTCTTCTTAAACTATAAAAATCATTGTTTTAATTCTTGATAGAAAATTATGGATTGACAGTTTTGATTTTTTTAAATACCCTTTTGTTATATCCTTCAATTATATTGTTCTTGATAGAACATCTTTGGCCATTTTCATCTTCATTCCACTATATGGAATGTGTCTGTTACAAATTTCAAAATTTTCTCTTTATCAGGATTTCCTTTTTTGTTTTCATCAATGTGCTTGTTATTTTATCTGTAGATTATTTTCAACTTTCTAGGTACACAATCGTGAAATTGACAATCCTATGTTTTACTTTAAAATCCTAATTAATCTTTCTTCTTGGTTTATTATAATGGATAAGATCTTCATTATAATGGTGAATAAATTGGTAATAGTTGATCACTTTGTCTGACATCACAAACCCTCTTTGTTTTATTTTGAAATGGGGTCTCAGTAAATTGCCAAGCTGGCCTTTACCTTCTGATCCTCCTGCCTCAGCCTCCTGAATAGCTGAGATTACAGGTATGTGCCATCGTGTCAGGCATGATTTCTAATTTTTTAAAGAAAATTTTGACTAGAAACCATCATAGTCCAAATAATGACCAGAGAGACAATCATGTGATAGAGGTATGTTCAGCTCTTTGAAAGGAACAACCAAGGATATCTTTCTTCATTAAAAAAACTGGGGATAATATTCTTACAATAGGCTTTGAGTGATGCAGACACCTCAATTTATCCATCAACTGTAATTATCTGTATTATAATAGAAAATTCACAGAGTAATTATCTAGTTCAACATCCTGATAAAATGCTAACATCTCCTCTTCAACATGTCTCATAAATTTATAGAAAAGCTTCACTGGAGTATTTCCGGAATAAGAAGTTGCATTGTATTTTTTAACTTTTCTTAAGAAATGCCTTCAGTAACTGACTCCAAAAGCTGCATATTGTCCTCTCTTGTTCAAATATGTAATTTTTTCCTAGGCAGTCCTTCAACCACATTCATTTTTTATAATTCTGTTTGGTTGAGTGAAATAATTTTAGTGGAAGTTGGGGGACCGGGCAGTGGTGTAAACAAAATGGAATTTTAGATTCCTCTCAACTAAATACCTAGGTAGGTGGTCTGAAGCTGGTATGGTGCTGGTCAGTATGAGGAACACTAGATCCTTATTTCTGGGGCTGGGGTTGTGGCTCTGTGGTAGAGCACTGGCCGAGCACAATTGAGGCACTGGGTTCAATCCACAGCACCACATAAAAATAAATAAATAAAATGAAGGTATTGTGTTCATCTACAACTAAAAAGAAATCTTTAAAAAAAAAAATCCTTAATTTTCATCATCCAAGCAAGCAAGACCCTAGTGGTCCAAATGGCAGCATCTGCCATGTAGGTAACTGGGCTGGAGAAGGTCATAAAGAGGCTGATATTTTATAAATCCTGTCTTACAAGGAAGCATCCCAGAGGCGGCCAAATGACATTTCTACTCACTTACCTGCTCATACCTGATCACGAAGGAGCTTTGGAGCTGCGGTAACCACCTATTTTGTAGTGCGTTCCAGCTGGTAATCTTTCTCCAAGCTCCAATGATTCACTGATACGATGACTCATCCAGTGTAAGTCTATCTTTCCCTCATGTGTCCCTTTGCACTGTTTCTGCTACTACTTACTTCTCTCTCTTCTTATTCTCCGGAATAAGAAGTTGCATTGTATTTTTTAACTTTTCTTAAGAAATGCCTTCAGTAACTGACTCCAAAAGCTGCATATTGTCCTCTCTTGTTCAAATATGTAATTTTTTCCTAGGTGACTACTGAGTACTCCTGGAGTCTATTGTCCCATGATTTTGGAACTGTCTGTAGTTCTCTGTCAGTACCACTGCCCATATCTCTCTTTATATGCTTTAGATCGAAAATTTCTAACAAAAGTACATTTTGATGGTTTTCCATAATTACCAGTGCAGTATACAGTGCCCCTTCTGGCCAGACTCTCTGCTAGTTCATATCGCAGTGTCCTGGCCAGTCTGGAGAGAGCAGCTTGCAGCTTGGCATTCAAATTTCCTCAGGGCATAAAAACTGCTTTTATATTCCACATGTATTACAAAGGACGTATTAAGAAGGATGTGTAGTATGAGTTTTGTTTAGTTTTCTAGACCACAGGTAATCTTCCTAATAGTTTTAGCATAGAAAATTGAAAAGAAAAAGACACTAATTTCAGCCTATTAAAAATCACTAGCCAGATGTTGTAAAAAGAACCACTAATGAAAGGTCTCTCTGGAGATTTTAAAAGTTTCTTTATATTCAACCTAATGCTCTTAAAAAGAATATCACATTTCATTGACATACAAGGCATTCAAGTTAAATTAAAAGGTTTGAAAAACACCCTTCTCTGAATTGAAGTCTAAGGCACTCTTTTTGAAGTTTACCTATTTTCCTAGGAGGACTCTCACTGCCCTCTACCATAAACTGAGTAATTTTTCCCAATTTGAATTGATGCCATTCAACCTTTTTAATTAGATCTATAGTTGGATGCTCTGTTCAGGTGAAGCTGAGTCAACAGTCACATTAAGTTTGTTAGGGGACCAGGAAGCAAGCAGTTAAACTAGAAGTGAATCTAAAAGGCCAAATAAATGTTCTTTTGTTCAGAAATGAGGAGTAGGGATAAGGGAAAGTAATTAAAGATTTTAAATGGTAGACTTCACAAAAATCAGTTGCCAATCGTTTTCTATGTACTAGAGTCAAGAAATAATTTATGGATAAAATCTGGGGAGACCAAATTTAAAAGAAGCGAGATATTCAACTTGATTCAAGTAGACACAGCATAGTTGTTACAACCCCAACTCCACGAGTAACTCGTGTTCCATTTTTTTCTAAAACCAACTAATTTGCAGTTAGAGTTTTCATTCTGAACTATTGCCTGCAAGAACTCTCTTCCTGGGTATTCATAACAAAATAATTCCTCTCCCCACCCCCCAGCTGATTCTGATGTGATGAGGTAACTTTGAACAGTTGTGAGCATAACTCATTTTCCTCACTGCTGGAGAAACATGAGTTGCTTGGGGGGAGGGGGAAATGCCTTTTAAAAAATTCAACACTCAGTCTTGCTGCACGTTCTTACGTTAAAGGAAAATGAGGGAAGTTTTACAGTTTTCTTTCTCCTTTACTCTACTTTCATGTTCCTGTAAAGGGGTGATTAGTCACTGGTGGTAATAAGAATAACTTCAGAAGACTGGCTTATTCACACAGGCATTTGGGAGAGAAGAAAGTTGGAGAGATTATAAAGATTCAGAATCTGACCAAGACAATAATACTGCAGAAGGTAGAGAACTTGAAGTTGGAATCAGAGAAAAAGAAACTTTTGTAAAGAATATCCAGTGGTACATAAGGTATTCTCGGGTAACTTTTGCATCTAGGCAAGGAGGTTCTGCTCAGCTTTTGAAAAATTCTTTCTTGGTTTCCACATTGTATTTCCTGGATCTTAAAATGAGCTGTAGATAAAAATGATAATAATTAAGATATTGAGCAGGAATGAACCGTGCTGACAACTCTCACAGAGAAGATGTCCCCTACCAGAGTAAAGTCAGAAAGTTACATTGGCCTATGCATGGGAAAGTGACACTTTTGTGACAGGCCTTGCTGATGTCATGTAGGAGTACCTGAGGATACAGAACTCAGGCATTTTTATCTTCCCTTGATTGGTCTGATCACGAGCCTAGCAGGAGCATGATCGGGAGCATTGCGGGGGGGGGTGTTAACAGCTATTGGCAAGTTGTAATTAGTGAATGTCTGTTATAAATGTTTGCTTGTTCTGCATTAAACCAAGCCTGGTCTTCAGAACCCGAGCTCCCGGCGTGGTGTTAGCACCATCACACTCATCCTCCTTACCCCCACAGGCCGCTCCTGTTCCACTTTACAACAATGTCATAGAGAGAAAGTCACTTGGAGATCCAGGGAAGTCCTGAACACCTGTAAGTCCATATTTGCTTCTGCAAACACTTATCCTCTGTCTGTGAACCATTATTATTTCCTCTCTACCTCACACCCTGCCATGCCCTGTCACTCACAGGCTTGCTGATTTTGGCCTTTCCCTCCCTTCCCTGAAACTCTTTTTCTTATCTGTGGATATATCTCATCATCTTAGCTTTCCCTTCTTCTTTATGTCTTTTCTGCCCAGTAAATGTTCCAATGTTCATAAGTCATGCAAGGAGAATAGAACTTGGACTTACCAAGTAATCTAATTTGGTTTCTCTGATCCTCTCTGCCCAAATGACCCATACTGCACGCCCTTGACATCATCAGACATCTTCAAAGTGTTAACATGGCCTCCCAAATCAGCAAGGGTACTCCAGGTGGCTGTGTCTGAAGACACCACTTTGTCATAAACTCTGAAAAAAATGAAGGTTAAAAGAGCCTTTTCAAAAAATGCACATATCTGGAAGGGCCAAAAGAAAGATAATTGTCAATTTGTCTTTCTCTTTTTTAAACAAGTGGATAACTATACATTTAGTTTAAAGGAACAACATCTTCTCATGTAAACCCTGTAGTCAATAACACATCAAAACGACCACCAAAACCTTCACTAGGATGGTTTCAAAACACAGCTATTTTGTTCTCAATAAAATTTCACATTACTTTGCAATTCCAAATGTTCAAATTTCCTTTTAGGATATTACATGCTAATAATCTTCATATGAAATATTTACAACTTTAATATTATAGGTCATTACATTAGATTATTATTGCATTGTCATAATATATGTTTATTACTAATTATTGCTCAACTCCTGTTTAAGAGAATTTTCTGTAACCTTGTCCCCCTAATAGAACCATCTACTCTGTATAGTTTACTTCGCCCCAGGAGCAACATAGTAATTATAGCTAGATATGCTAAAATAAAAATTATGTTTGGCCAAAATATCCCCAAGCCTTTTTTAACTTTATTTCTTTTAAACAAAATACTACCATTACTTCTGCCAAGGGGTTTGCAAAGAAAAGATGGTAAATAGGGGTGAAAATGAGAACACAGGTCTCCAGACCAGGGTGCAGTCCCAGTGCACAGAGCCTTGATTCAGACGCACAGTGTAAGTAGTATCTAGTAGCAACAGTGGTCAGGGTTGTACATGTTAAGGCTATGTGCTAAATTTAAACAAGTAAAGATTACCATAGTCGTGAGCAAAACAAAATTAGAGCATGGACAACATCAGAATCCCTCCTATTAAAACCTTGCTTCCCAATTGTGTTTGCAAAACCACTGGTGAGCCGCAAGATGTAATTAAATATTTTGTGGGGGGAATAAAAAACATCCATAATCAAAAGGTTTTGGAAACACTCAGGGAAAGAGCTCTTTACTCTAGAACTTCATTGTGTCCTTAATATTCAAGTCCATTTTGAATCACCAAAAGGGTGATAAAAACACAAGTTTCCCAAACTAATTGGACTGTAAAACTCCTTGATTACAGAAAGCATACTAACATTCCCTGAAACAGAAGTGTTCCAAAGAATTGTCTGGAAAGTGCTGGGTTTGAAGTTTAATAGTAATGGATATCAAGTGATGCTATTCATCAAAATGGGGAATTAATGTAAAAAGGGCTAAATATAAAAAGTCTAATTTAATCATAGATTTCCTAAAAGTTTAATAAAAAAGCAAATATAGTTCTTATTGTTTATTTGTACTCTGCAACTTAAATATGAGCATCTCAAAGTTCCAACCACTTTTAGAAATATTGTTGTTTAGGGGGATATCTTGCCTTTCTTTCCACATGCTTGTTTTTATAATAAAATGTTGTGTTAACAATTAATTGACTAATTGTAAAGAATTTGTGTCTTAATCCTTCCATCGGTCTCTCCTAATGCTTACAAAATATTTTAGATTTTTCTAGGTTCAGTTTTACTAAATGATGGGTGGATAAGTAGAATGGACCAAAATGAAAAGATTGTTTGGTATCCAAACATTTATTAAGAAGCAACTCAGATTATTTTCTATACCATTTTTAAGTGGGAGATTGAAAATTCCTCTATGAGTACACGGAGCTTCTTTTTCGTCTCAGATGGCTAGAATCACTCCTTTCTGCATTCTTCTGCTTTATTGGCCTCCAATCTGAAAACTCAGGATCTCTTTCAGATGTAGAGCTGCTTTACAAGCATTGAAATTGCTGAAGCAGCTTATTCTTACACAATAAAGCCTACATATAACATGTGTCATTCTATAACCCTCATGCTAATCCAAAATAAATAGAAATCATACATGAACTGAAATCTGACCTGCTCCTTGAAGCATAGCTCAATGGGAAGGCAGCGTGTTTTAAGACATTTACATTAAAAAGAAAGGAAATAATTTCTTTTCCTGGGAAAACACTAATTTTAAGTTTTCAAGACAGTTAAATTTCATCCAGAACATTTTTTACATACATAAGTATTGATATCAAAAACACGTATTTTTTTTTTAATTCGACAATCAAGTGCTAATATCTGCAACTTTCTTTAAGGCTAAATAAACGAGGAAGCCATCTTGTTTTCCACATCACTGGCTCCCGCATGCTATAGAAGATCACCATGACAACAGGAGCGGGTTTGCCTGGTGTGAAGACAACAGTGTAGGCCTCATTTCCTAAATGCATGTTTCCACTAAAGTTGAATCACCAATTAAAAGACTCTTTTCTGTCCTTGGGGGCTTCAGAGATGCAAATGGTGCTGGGAAGGCTAGCTGGTCAGCTGCTACACCTAGAAACTACTCTGATGATCTGAAATAAAATGATTCTTGCTTAAATGTTTTTAAAAATACAAATGTAGGTATTTCTACATCACACTGAGCTGAGAATTATTACTCAAAACCAGTAAACTTGCTTGAAATTGCGAACTACTATCCTTTTTATAACTTGTGATTCCTCTTAAATCCTCAAAAAAAAGACTCTTCTGAATATGGTTTTATGTCTTGTTATCATATTATGAGATACACAATAATGTTAACTCTTCCATTTGGGAACAAGAAACAGAATTCAAAAATACGAATTAAGGTAGGCTTTTTTATTTTTTATTTAAAAATGTATGATGATTACACAAAAGGAAAATTTAAACATTAATCTGAATTTCTTACTAAAGAATGTCTTTATGATTTAAAGCAGGAAATACAAAGTAAGAATTTTTTCAAAGCCCCAGACTCACAGAAGTGTTTTCTTCACATGTAGGAGTTCAGCCTATAATTGTCGCTCTAGTGAGTTTTGATTTTAAAAAAAGAAATGTGTCTCTATCAGAGGTAAATAAGAACATAGAAAGTTTAACACAAGTATTTTTGAATAAATATCCTGATTTTTAAAAAAGATCAGTATTATTCTTTGTAAGCAATGTTAAATAACTAGTATTTTCCACCTATATCCCTAATCTATCCTACTGAATGAACTTTTACTTTCCACAGAAATACAGCAACTTCATAAATGCCTATTTCAGTTTCGACATTTTACCATCCTTATTTACAAATGTAATATTAAAAATACCAAATCACGTTACTCCATATACTGGTGATTTTATATTTAAAAAGGGAAGATATATAAAGTGCAACAAAATTAATTACAAAATTAAAATTACACATTTCCATTAATAGGCATATGATAAAGACATATGCTATTAAATGGTGCTATTTAGGAATTATGTGCACAAAATTAATAATACACACTAGCCAATTTTCTGTAATGTGTGTTTGTATGTTTAACTGTTTCTTTATATAGCTAATTAAATGTTTGTTGCAAAGTCTCATGGGAAGCTCATTTGCATATACCTTCTTATAATGACTATACACATTCTCACTAACTATTGCCTGATGAATAGATATTTCACAGATGCCTGTCAGGGACACAACAACAAACTATGGACACATGTCATTATTACTGTATTTCATCAGCACATCTCTCTAGGTTCTATCTGCATGATTGGACTCATTTAGGAATCACTCTTGTGTTTATGAGTGGTAATCATGGTAGCATTGCATTTTGATTTTTAATGCTTAATTAAAATAAAAATTTGTTCAGTTTTATATTTATTTAAATGCATAGATATTTTAATGTGAATTCACACACAATTCATATTTTAGGGGAAAATGTTATATCAGAAAATGAATTGTCAAAGTCAGAAACTGAAATAAAAATGAACAAAAACATAAATGGTAAAGCTTCTTTACACAGCTATGAGAATTATATAAGATAATCCACATAAATAAAATGCCAATTGATACTAGGTTTAGAGTAAGCAGGAGTTTCTTTCCAGCTTTTTCTTTAGAATAAAACAATGTAGAGTGACCTAAAAAGAGCAGTAGATAACTTATGAAATTAATTATTCAAAGAGACTCCCAAGGCACATCAGCATGTATCTGAACAAAGACTGTTTAGTTTGGGTGTGATCTTAGTTTTGCAGCCAGGCAACATTATAAAGCAGAAGTCATTACTCCTCCTTCCACTTCCTGTGAATAATTGGTGTGCTGATTAATAAGCCTTTAACACATTCAATTAAATTTTTTGCAATCTAAATATTGTTTTGCTACTTCTTTCACATATTTCTAAATTCTTTAAATATCTGTCCTCACGGATGTTCTTAACATCTCCAAATTTAGCATCATTGGTAAATTTAACTACGTACTTTTTTCATCCTTTCTTTAGATGACTAAAGGTATCTAAATTAGGGGCTGGGTTGGGGGTGTAGCTCAGTGATACAGCTCTTGCCTAGCAGTCCCTGGATTTGTCCCTCAGCTCCACACACACACAAGAAAGTATTTTAAATTAAACAATGACACACCCCCCAAGAGCCCACGATGTCTTGTCATGTTATGCATTTTAACTCACAAAACACCAAAATCACCAATGATGCTTTTAAAAATGCAGAACTTATGTGGATATTTCATTTTTGCCAATGGAAAGAACCCAGAACGTTTCTTGCTAGAAAACATCTACAATGCGTAACAGCTATGGCAGTCATCATTTTGATAGCTGATCAAATTTTATTAAATCAACTGGACTAAAATGACTATAGACACTTATAGCAACAGTTTTATGTGCAAATGTGTAAAACCATTTTGAACGTGCATATGTGAATCAACATACATGTCAAAGCCATATGTCAGAGCAGATGTACCAACTGCTCAGAGTGGTCAAATGGCTCTAGGGAATAAAATCATGGGAGAAAATTAGGGAGACTTGCATTTTTTCCCTCTATTTGTATGTTTTATTTATACATTTAAAGTAGTGGAGGGGCTGGGGTTGTGGATCAGTGGTAGAGCACTTGCCTAGCATGTGTGAGGCACTGGATTTGATTCTCAGTGCCACATATAAATAAAAGAATAAAATAAAGGTCCATCAACATCTAAAAAACTTTTTTTTGTGTGTGGTGCTGGGGATTGAACCCAGGGCCTTGTACATTCAAGGCAAGCACCCTACCAACTGAGCTATATCCCCAGACCTAAAAAACTGTTTTTAAAAAAAGTAGTTGAGTTCATTTATACATATTTCATGTAATATACATTATATAAAATATGTGATATATTTTATATACATATGTATCACATGTAACATATTGATATAACATATTATATAATATAGATTACATAAATTATAACTATATTATGTATAATATACACAGGAGAACATACTTGCATATCCTGTTCTTATCATCTTAATGGATGCCCCTCAAATGTGGCACTAAGTCCCTGAAAGAAGATGGTCACTTTTGAAAATTCAGGCAAATTTTCATTTTAAAATAACAAATGAGGGTCATCTGGTCTGTCAGGAAATATATCTTGATAATATTATACACAGGGCACTTCACTAGGGTGCGTGGAATGTAGACTTCTGTCAGGAAGCAGTGTAGCTTAGTGGTTAAGAGGCAATAGTATGGCCATAATGGCTACCAGCCAGATGGTTTTAAGCCCAATTGACCCCTCTGAGCATTAGTTTCCTCAACTTACAAATGTATATCATAACACTACCAATTGTAAATAATTGCTGTGAGGATTAGATGAGGTAATTTTTATAATTTTGTAAAGCATTTAGAACAGAACCTGGCATTTAGTATTTTTTAAGTGATAAATTCAATACAAAATTCTTGAGAGATGTTTCCAGCTGTCACAGGTCCTTTTGGAACAAGGAGAGTTATAAGCAAGCTAATAAATAAAATACCATAAATGAATGTAAGTATATAAGTAAATAAATACATACATACATAAGTAAATAAAAGGCAGCAGCTGAATGAATTGTAATGAATGTTCTCTTAATGTAGTTTATGTTCTAATTAAATGGAAAAACAAACCATGCAAGTTGTGGGCTCAATATGCACTGTTACAACTTAACACTCATAATTTCTTCCCACATTCCCATAATACCTTGTCCAACAGTGGTAGAGACATATGTTTTAGAATTCAGAATTTTTCAGACTTTTGAAAGATATCTTGGTGCTCAACTTTAGATTATTTATCAGAAGTTTGAGTAGTACCATGTTAAATACATCAGTACAGCTGCAATAAAATTATTCATCTCCTGTCAGTTCCAGTGAAGTTTTTTTGACAACTGAGATCAGGTCAGATCAGGATCAACATGGAAGGAGGAAAGAAAGAACTTTTAGTTTTCACAACTTGATGCATTTTGGAATTGTGAAAAAGGCTTGTTGGTCCGTGTCACCCTCTGTTAATCATTCCTCTCTTACTAATACCCTTGCCCCTTCCAAACAATTATTCTTCAAGGCCCAGCTCAGATATCATCATTTTAATAGATTTTCTCTGAAAACCGTGATATTTTCCTGGGTCTCATGAATACTTTGAGAATCTCGAGCTGGGTATGGTGGCACATACCTATACTTCCAGCAACTTGAGAGGTTGAGACAGGAGGATTGCAAGTTCAAGGCCAGGCTCAGCAACTTAGTGAGGCCCTAAGCAACTTAGCAAGACCCTACCTCAAAATAAAAATTAAAAAGGGCTGGGGCTGGGCTGAGGGGGTTCAATTATGGATACAAAGAAAAAGTAGAAAAGAAAAGACAAGAAAGAAGGAAGGAGGGAAGGAAGGAAGGAAGGAAGGAAGGAAGGAAGGAAGGAAGGAAGGAAGGAAAGAAAGAAAGAAAGAAAGAAAGAAAGAAAGAAAGAAAGAAAGAAAGAAAAAGGAAAGAAGGGAAGGAAGGAAGGAAAGAGAGAGAAAGAAGGAGGGAGGGATGGAGGGAAAAGAAAAGAAAAGAAAGAGAGAAAAATCTCTCATTGTTTTGATAGCATTGGCCACTAATCGTTTACTTAAATGTTACTACCTCTTAATCAGTAAAGGTAGGATTTTGTCTTACTCTTCTCGCTTTCATTTGTAATACTGTATTGGGCATATGGTGAATATGCAGTATTTGTGGTTGTGTTAGTCAGTTTTTCATATCTGCGCCCAAATTACCTGACAAGAACACTTAGAAGAGAGAAAAGGTTCATTCTGAGTTTTTGGTTCAGCTTGGGGACTCCATTGCTCTGGACCTGATGTGAGGCAGAATGTCATGGTGGAAGGGGATGGCAGAGGGAAGTTTCTCAGCTCATGGCAGCCAGAAAGTGCGGGTGGGGAGGAAGTGGAGAGAGACACAGTCCAAGAGCACACCTCAGTGACCTCCTTCTTCCGGTCATGCTCGACCTACAGTTAACACCCAGTAGTCCATTCAAATTATAAATCCATCAAATGGATCAACTCACATATGAGGTTTCAGAACTAACAATCTAATTATTTCCCTTCTCAGCATTCCTGCTTTGCCTAACACAAGAACTCTTTGGGGAACATTTTTAGATCCAAATCATAACAGTGATAAAATAGAGTTAACCTGTAGCCATTTAGAATCATAAGATGAGTACACAAATATTCAAAAATCACCCATCAAGCTTTTAGTAATAAGAATTCTATAAAATGGTTCAGACTGAAGTTTGTAAGCGAATACTCAGAAACACTCTTACTCCTCATAAATAGGTTGAGGAGAGTATTTAGGAGATATTAATTAAAGAAATATGTTTATGAAAGGAAATCCAGGCCTAAGAAGCATCTTAAGGAAGTGTTCCAAGTGAGCTAGAGAGAATGATTCATGGTGGGAGCAAATAGGATATAGGGCCACAAAAGAAGGACATCGCCAAATTGGAGCAAACCTGAAACTCTATGGTAACAGAGTCTGTTTTTATTCTCCTGCATATCAGACACCCATATTTTTGTGCTCCTGCATTAGACAAGGGGAAAAACCAGTAGAGTGTAATTGAGCAATAAATCCTTCTATGCCGATATGTTATGTTTTGGTAGGCAAACAATTTATACTGACTAATAAGCAAAACAATTTTTAGGTGGATGGTTGATGAAGGAAATCATTGCTCATTCCTGCACAGTGAACCATGAAAAACAAGTACAGGTAAGTTGATTTGACTGTGAGGCAGTAAAATCAATGGGAAAAAAAAGCTAATAGTTTTCTAAAGAAAAAAGGTATAATTGATGGATGAATTTAAAAATGCTTTTAGTACTTTATTTCAACTCCAGGAGAAAAAAAAAATACTTTCTAATTTGGTGAAAATTAGAAAGATGGTATATGATTTCCAAATAAAACAGGAAAGGCAATGTACAATTGTGGGAATCTTGGCTTTGTTGACCCTCGTTACAGAAATACTTTCTTTAAAAAAGTGCACAGTGTTTTGTTAAAACCGATGTTATATATTTCTATCACCTTTTGTTTTTCAAAATATGTTGTTGCCTCCAACATTAATGATTTCCTGTTAGTAAAAATTAGTTTTAAAAAAAACACTTTTTATATCCAGAATGATAAACTGAGTACAGGTCTGGGCTCTTCCATCATGTGATTTTGATAAATCCATCGTAGAAACTACCCATTCTAATATCCTCCTTTGACCTATCATGTAGACTCGATATTGGCCATGAGAGACCATTCCATTGACTCTTACAGGGCTTTCATCTACTGGATTTTCTTATTCATTTATGAATACTCCCCAAAGGTAATCCTTTGAATCTGTATTCCCTGCTATAGTGCCCATTTGTTCATAGCCAGCTGCAAAGTTCAAGGTAGTGAGAGAGACTGAGGCACTCCATTTACAATTAAGTCAGAAGCAAGACAAAGGGTGTACTATGAAGATGGCAGGAGAGGCAGACTTCACTGCTGAAACTTCACGTTTTCTGTTAAATTATGCACATGTGGAAATGCATTCTTCAAATGCCAGCCCCTTGCAGGACTTGACTTCACAGCAAACAGAGTTGACCCTCAGTTAATCATGAAGTAGCATAAACCAAAAGCCTGGCTCTCCTAACCACGCCTGGTAAGTTCTACCTTAACCTACCTGACCCTGTTGACTCTTTTGAATCACCCCCCACGTTTAGAAACCATTTCAGAATCTTAGGTAATACTTTAAGAGATTGTATTGTGGAGGTACTTAGCAAAAACCATATACTAAATTCACAAAATAAATTCTTTTCAGCTGCAACAATAATAAACATGTATAAACAAATATTTGCATTAAATTAGCCAATCAGCTGAGGTGGTTCCTTATCTTAAGTAAAAGTTCATGCTAACCTTAGAAGTAATAACACCAATAGGTTAAAGATCCATTGAACTTTTAACTCTATCCATATTAGCTTTATTATTTGATTGCATATGTTTAATTCATATTAAGTTCATATTACTATAACTGCCCCAAATCCTTTTTGAAACAAAGAGAAATAAAAATAAGCAAATCTTGATTTACAAAATTTAATTGAAGCTACATTCAGAAAAATGTGATCTGTATTTTAAAGTAATATTCTTGTCGACCGCTTCAGTTGCTTTCTTATATAACAAGTAAAAGGCCCTGAAACTTTTTAAGCACAATTTGTACAGTTTCAAGAATAAGAAGGGGACCCTATGTTTACTATGTCAAAATACCCTCTACCAGATCTAAAAAGAAAAATTTAAGAAAAATGAAAAAAAAAAAGAGTAAATATATTCTCATGGCCTCCATATTACAGATTCATAGTTTTGTTGTATTTTCTTCTGTATATATTTAGCACAAGGTCATCCTCACCCTGGAGTCTGAATAATTTTATGATGATTACATGGTTTAAAGTAATCAGAGTTTGTGAATCCTAGCAAAATCTCTCCCTTCCCCTGCCTTTCTCCATCTCTCACCTCAACACAAAGACACACAATACACATAGACAAGCACACACACCTGCAAAGACATAACTCTGTTAACTCATGTGCATCCTAACTTCAACCTAAAAAGATTAAGTGGTGACATATTATTTTAAAATGCATAACTATAACAAGTGCAAAAATTTTCACAACAAAATAATAACCCAAAATATTTTTAAATGCTAAAGGAGAATCCAGTGAAAGAATGTATGCACAAAATCCTACCTGAGGAACACTGCTGTTATTGGGCCAAGTTCAAGTTCATCATTTCCTAACAGCCAAAGCAGAGACAACATGATGGATTACAGACCTATCATTTTCTACAGAAAGCACACCAGTTCATCACCAGAGACAAACCTTCCTAGCCCTGAGTTCAAAGATGAATTTGTCAAAACCATCTTTATATAAGGGACAGTAAGCTCCATAATGTCCCCCACAGCAATTTTACAAGCAATATAGATACGTTCCACATGGCTATTCCTTATATTGCTCTGACACTGAAGCCAAGCGCATTTTAGAAGTTGTATAAAGTCCTATAAAGGCAGTATGGGAAGTAAAGTTGGAGAGGGAAAGGGAAAGTCGGCAGAGAGGAAAGGCTTATGTTTCAGCAACGGGGTTTAATACAGGTTTGAGTTTAAACAATAATGAAAACTGAAAAGTTAATATTTTCTTATAATATATTGCTCAAATATCAGTGTCTCCTCTGAGCTTCTGGGGGAAGTTTTTTGGCACGTCATTTAGATGTACTAAGTTGTTGTCAGGCTGCTAGATACATAGATAATAAAGATAGGCTATTATTGAGTTAAATTATTATATATTTGCAATATTAGCCAGATCACATACACATAATGAAGTCTCTAGACTGAATTCATTTTGTGTTGTTTTGTGTTTCTCCAAAAAAACAGCTCTGTATTTTGAATAAAATACTTGGTACAGGCATCCAAGTTCAGTTCTATAAAGCATTGTACCAGGCTATATGCATAGTTTGTGTGGACTCTTAAACCCTGGCTTTACTGGTGTGTATAACTGGTTTCATGGAGATATTAAAACATCAGAACTATGTTTCAAACATCTATAATTTGCCTAGAATAAAGATAAGTGTTGGATATGCAGTCTGTAAAAGTAAGTTAATTGCTTATCACTTACAAAAGGAGCTATTAACTTGAGATTTGAAAGTGTCCTTAGTAATAATTGTAACTGGACATTGTGAGAACTGTGTAGTTAGACGGGATTATTCTCTGACAAACATTGGGCAAGTGCCTTAATCTCTGTAGCTTTAAAGGCTGTCTGGAGGATGACAGGTCATAGGGAGTAAGCACCAGGGCTGCAACACAGCACACATAATATTTAACCAATCAATCAATCAATAAACCATAAATGTTACACATTTGACTATTATAATTTCAATTTCAGAATTGAGTCCTCCTTTCTTTTCAGAGAATCAGGGGTTTCAGCTCATTCTACAAACTATTTGCCAAAAGATTTATAGTCCCTTAATGCCAAAAATTAAATAAAACATAATGTGCTTATAAAAGGAGAAATTAAGTATCTAAGGCTGCAATCAAACTTCTCACTTTGGCCCATATGTGAACCACATAAATCATTTGTTTTATTGTATTCACAAACTATATAGTACCTGCATGTTTTTTTCAGATAGATTTGAATAAGTAGACTTAATGAAAATGATCTAGAACAATTTCCTGAAAAGAAACATTTCTTATATTTTTATGATAATTTTTGAAAAAAATTTTCAAAAAATTTTTTTCAAAAATTATCATGAGTTAAATTTTTTTTAAACTAAAACCTGGTAAATCAGTTGATCTGGGAACTGCTGCCATGGATGAAATCCCTTTATTTGCTGATGGTGCTTAATAGACCATTCGCTCTCTTTCTGCCATTAACAGGTGAAGCCTCAAAATGTAAATGAATATTATAAAACGTAAAGAAACATCATAGAAAGCCAAGAAAATACTAGGAGAATAACACTTTGCAATAAATTTATCATGTAATTTTGCCAATTTCAAGTGTGTGTGTGTGTGTGTGTGTGTGTGTGTTATGCATGTGTGTGTATTTGTATTTGAACCTAAGATACTTAATTTCTCCTCTTATTAGCATATTGTGTTTTACATAATCTCTTTCTCTTCTATATAAATGAAAAGGACTATAATTCTGCAAATCAGCTGTGGTTTTCCTTTTATCTTATTTACTACTCCAGGAAGGGGATGGTATTAACTCTCATGTATCTGTTTATCCTTCCTCATGTAAAGGCTGGGTGGTATAGCCAAGAAATATGGTGTGCCAAATTAGATCAACCCGTACTTTAATTCTGGTTTCTCTTATCTATTATTTGAGGAACTCCAAAAACACAGCTCACATATAAACCTCTTTAAACCTTGGCTTCTTCATGTGCACATAGAATTGATAATAACCGTCTCCTTGTTTAAAGTCAACTCTTCTATTTTAGTGGAATAAAAGAACTTTTCCTTCTCCTTTTACATGAATGTCCCGCTATATAGAGAATTTCACAGGATGAATGAAAGCTCAAACAAGCTTTAATGCCATCTTTTCCCTCCAACATTGAAAGGGAGGAATTTCAGTCAGGGATGAATGTTAAGAGATACCTGTCTTTACTACTCCAGGCACTGATACACCAATGGAAAAGGAGGACTAAGATGTATCTTGACAGCCATTTACCCTTAGAAACTCTTTTCTTACAAGTTGGAGAAATAACTGAACTCTCAAGAAATTCCCAGAAGAAATGCCCATCCTACCAGTGCCAATGTGTGTCCTGCAGTTCAGACCATCTAAGAGAAAGGCCCTGAGTAATGCCCCAGCCATGAAGGCCTGATGGGCCTGGGTGGCATTGGCTCTTCTGAGGCAGGTAGAGATGGGGAGGCAGCCTGATCATATCCAGAGTGAGGAACCATTGAGGGGTGAAGCTTCGCAGTGGTAGCCTGGGAAGATCAGGCCTAAGGTTTTTCAGTCAATTTCAGTCAAACACACATTTTTAAATAATAGCTAAAATTCAATCCCAAATACACATTGAATCCCAAATCACACAAAAGTGTCATAGTCAAATGTCTCAGGCATTTTCTATCCAAATTCTTCAGCTTTTAAATTCCTTAGATACTAGTATTATGACTAAATAAAGCCTCATTACAAACTGGATTCTTTTTGGAAGAGTCTAGATCTCAGAAAGAAGTTGTCCCAGAAATTCATCCAACATGAGAGTCAAGTGAAATATTGTATGAAAAGTGTGTGACCCATCCTAGAACATGTTAGCACCTTTCTGTGGTTAACTCATTTCTCCACTCTGATCAAAACAACAACAAAAATGTCCATTGACTGTCTCCTCAGTGGCAAGTGCTGGGCTTGCTCCTGGAGCTGAGCAACAATGGAGAAAGACAAGTCCAGATGTTCGTAACTGTATGAGTCAGTTTTTTTGCTGCTGTGACTTAAAGTTCCGACTAACTTTAGAGGAGGAAAAGTTTATTTAAGGGCTCACAGTTTCAGAGGCTTCAATTCATAGATTATCAGCTCCATTCCTCAGGGCTCTGAGGTGAGGCAGCATATCATGGCAGAAAGTGTGGCAAAGTGGCTTACATGTTGATCAGGGAGCAGAGAGAGATCACTACTCTCCAGATACAAAATATATATCCCATGCGCCACCCCCAATGAACCACTTCCTCCAGCTACACCCACCTGCCTCCAATTACCACTCGGTTAATCCCACTGGGTATTCATTCACTGATTATGTTAAGGCTGTAACCCAATCATTTCTCCTCTAAACCTTCTTGCATTGTCTCACATGTGAGCTCTTGGGGTACACCAAATCTAAGTCATAACAATAACGATGGAAAATCTGGGTTTGACTTTTGCTTTAAACCGTATCTTCCAGATATGGTCTTGGCAGTGTGGTTTGTTAGAAAGAGCACTTTTAAGTTAAAAGAAAAAAAGTGTGATACTTTTTCTACCATTAATTAGTTATGATTTTGGAAAAGCTATGTAATACTCCAGATGTCAATTTCTGTAGAAAAAAGGTGAACACTGGGCAGATAAATTCTAAAGCCCACCCCCTTTTTTCTGAGCACAAGTAACCACATGTATCAAACATGTGACCTTGGATATGTTTGTGCCATAGCTCAAACAACCAATTCGCTCTCTCTTTTGAAAATGCTACCACTCTTGCTTTATTTGTAGTTGGCTAATATTGGCACAAAGTTTCTTCCCGTCCACTTAAAGCCATTTTCCTGTGGCAGAACAGTCTGCAGATCAAAGTGACTAGTAAGACTTAGAGTGCAGTCATTGACAAACGGGTCTTGGGGCACTGTCTCCAGCAGTAGACAGCTGCTCAAAAGCTGTCTACACCATGATTTAACACTGTGAACCTGTTTTGAAACAGTTCTTTCCGACACCAGATGTCTAACAATGGCTATTTTCACAGGCTTTACACTGGCCCTGCAAAGCTCACGCATGTCATCTTGCTCCAAAATGTGCTATATCAACAGCATGGCTCAACACCATCTCCTATCTCAGGTTTCCTGAGAAAAGGAAGGCACTAGAGTGAAGCAGAGGCTCCACTGGATTGATGGGTATGTCTTGGCCTTATCTAGATTTCCCCATGTTTCAGGGTAGTTTTTGTGCTCTTTGGTGATGCTGAGAACAGATTGATGCCAATAAGCCATTTGAGATAAGAACTAATTGGAAACAGAAGGTTGAAGAATGATTATGTTGGGAATGAGCGAAGGGGACAGACAAGTAATTATTCAGGCAGAATTTCTTTACACAAAAGGCAGATGGAAGAGGGAACAAAATTCCAAAGTCCCTGGCAGAAGCAAGCAGCTGCACATTTCTTTTTTTGTGGAAAAGCAAACAGAGTGATTCACTGGGTCTGTAATGGGCTCCAGGGATCCCTTGGGATTCCCAACATGTTGGCAACCCACAGCATGTAAAATAACTCAGTGGAATCAATCTAGTTCACCTCTTCCACTGACTCTAATTGTGAAACACATGATGTGAGATTTAAGGGAAAACTGAGGAGAAACAGCCTCCGGTTCATACAGGAAACACAGAGGGGGTGCATTGCAAAGAAGACAGGAAACACAACTCACCCACATTCCACATTCGTCACGAGCTGTCAATCAGATTTATCTGAACATTGACATTCATTAATATGAACTCAGTACAAGAAGAAATCAGGGAAAGTAGAATTTTATAAACTATTCCTTTAAATTATCATAGAGTCACTGGGTTGCAGCTAAGTAAAGCTGTATGATATCAGAACGGTGATTTGTTTTGGAAAAGACAAAGACAATAATAATTAGTAATCAGGATAGGAAACTGAGCCTCCCAACATCCCCCAAAGCAAATCCATTAGCAGCAGCCTTATTCAGCAAGGCTGATTTAAAAGCCATTTAACACTGTATTGCATCAAAAAACACAAATAAGGACAAAAAACTTTCTTCATTTTCCTCTCAGGCCCGAATTATCTATTTTGTGGTGGGGAGATATTGTGATATATTCAGTCAAGAGTGATTTAAGGACAAATTCATTTTTAAAACATTTAAGGATATCCCTTCCAAAAACATGATAATCAAAAGGAACTCGAACTTCCCGTTGACTGTGAACATGAAGCCAAATCCCAGGCTGTACAGTGATGAGATAGGTATTCATATCTAGAAAACTACGGAGAAAAGAAAAAAGTAGAGAGATAAAAACCTCATAGGAGAGAAGAGCCATAATCTGATAATAATGGATAAGATAAAAGATAAGCAGTACAATGATTAAAGGAAACAAAAAATGGCAATAAGAGATTTTAGAACAACAATAGATTTCAGAATAACAGATTTTAGAATGGGATTAGGGATGGACTTTTCAATGCTTGATTGGTTTAGGGTTTTTCAAATGTGATATTGAAGTCCATCCAATTACAACCCCTTTCCTACCCCCAACACTTTTTCCCTCTCTTCCCCTGCAATTTCTGAACTCCTTTCTGCTTCAGAACTATACCTAGAGTTCTTCTGTTGATTTGCTCTCCTTGACTTTTCCTTCTAGCTAAATCACATCAATCTTCCAATCTCACAGGTTTTCTTGCACTTTATATAATGAAATTTGCAATTATTTATTTTATTTCTCATTGGTTAATGTCAGTCTTCCCCACTACATGGAAAGCTCCCTTTGAGAAGAAATTTTTGTGTTCACCATTTTTCTATCTAGTTACCAGCCAGGAGTCTGGCACAGAGTAAGTGCTCAATAAAATTGTGAGTCTGAATTCATAAATGCCATCCTCAAAATCTTTCCTAGATCTCAGGGGGTAAGAAAATGGTCAAGCATAATAAAGCTAGATCAAGGGACTGATATTGCTGGGCATGGTGGTGCATGCCTGTAATCCCAGTGGCTCTGGAGGCCGCGGCAGGAGGATAGCAAGTTCAAAGCCAAACTCAAAATCTTAGCAAGACCCTGTCTCTAAATAAAATACTTAAAAAGGGCTTAGTGAGTTCAATCCCTAGTGTTTAAAAAAAAAAAAAGTGGGGGGCTGATACTTAGAAACAAAAAAGTAGGATTTTAAAGAGGAAGTAAGCTGGATGTGGTGATGCATGCCTGTAATCCTAGCAAATTCAGAAGCCAAAGTAGGAGGAACACAAGTTCAAAACCAATCTCAGCAATTTAGGGAGTTGCTATATCAAAATAAAAAATTTTTAAAGGGCCAGTGATATAGTTTAGTAATAGTATGCCCCTGGGTTCATTTCCCAGTACCACAAAAAATAAAATAATAAACTGAAATAAAATAAACTCTAAGTAAATTATCATATTGCTAAAGTGATAATAAAAATAATATATGATTTCTGTATATATTATATGTGACCATAACAACACTAATAATACCTAGGACTAACACAGCACTTGGTCATGTGTCAGGTACTACCATGCAAATCATATTTACATTAATCCATTTAATCCTCTTGACACCCAGTGATGTAGTTACTATTACAACCCCCACCTTAGAAATGAAGGCACGAGGCACAGAAAGTTATAAGACTTACTGAAAGTCATAGAGCTATTAAGTGCTAGAAATTGCACTTGTAAGTTTCTCCAGAGAAACAGAACCAATGGACTTATTTTAAGGAAATGGCTCACGGGATTGTGGGGGCAGAAAAGTCTGAAATCAGAATCAAGTAGTATGGAGATCCAGGAAAGAAGAGTTAATGAAGTTCAAGTCCAAAGACAGTCTGCTGTCAGAATTCCCTGTTTCTCAGAGGAGGCCAGTAGAGGTCTTCAACTGAATAGATACGACCCATTCATGCTGCCCAGGTAATCTGCTTTAATTGAAGTCTACTGATTTAAAATTTAATCACATCTAAAATGTATTCACAGCAATATCTAGGTCGGTGTTTGATTACAACTTTGTACCTTGGCTTAGTCAAGTTAACATACAATTAGCCATCACAGAGCGAGGATACAAACTCAGTCTACTCTAACATCCAAATGCTTAATGAATATATTACCTAGGCATTTAGACTACAAAGATAACTGAACCATTTCATCTCAATTTCACTGGCTGTGTGAAGTCAGTGTTAAAGTCGATTTTCCTTAGTTTTGCCAGTCAGTATAAGTGTGACTTCACACTTATCATAGGAATTTGTGTTTGTGTGTGCCTGTATGGGGAGGGTGTGGGGGATGTTTAAAATACTGGATCATTTTTCTTCAATGATTTTCACAGGTAAAGTAGTCCCTCATTGTAATGGGACACTGTTGAGTATCAAGATGACAAAAGGCACAGCGTAGGATTTTTAAAATAGCATTCTGCTCTTTGTCATTTTTCAAATGAGCTTTAAGTGGCAAGGAAAGGGCCGAGCACTTCAAAGACATCCATGCACCACAGTCCTCCAAAAAAGTGCCGTAACTAAATTACCTGGAATGTTTTCAAAGCAGAATGGTGAACAGAAGTGACAATCCCAGAATTAGACCTGCGATCCTGCCATGAGTGACCTTTCAGCAGAGCCAGTCGTGGACATCCTGAATGCCCACACATCTCCACATCAGCATCGCCACCAACTTCTCTTCAAAGCTAATAGTTCAAGCTTCGTGTTCCTGCCTTGGAGTGAAGTAGTCCTGCATCTAGAACATCTTGGCTCAATACAACATGGATCAGCTATGGTAAATATAGTGGGTCATGGACATACGCTCATGTAAGCAAAGTGCAATTTATCATTTATAAACCACCATGAGCTTTCCACATCCATAAGAAGGGGTAACATTTCCAGTTATGTATGTAGACACATTATAGAATACTGGGAGATGCATTTTCAGAGACTCGCTTCTTATAGAACAGCTTTTTCTTTAAAGTAGAGTCTGGCTTTGGAAAAGATGGCCACTAGAGACTTGGAGTAAATATTTACAAAGACTTTTTGAGAGCTGAGGATATCAGAAGCTCTTTGCTCAGAACTTTTATCCATCATTAAGGTAGATGCCCTGGAGCCTGGCCGTGGAAGGAGTTCTCCTCTGCCCACAATACACCCGCTGTTTGGAAAGAACCACAGCAGATCTGATGTGTCGGCACATCCCAGAAAAATAAGACTCTGCAGGTCAGTTCCTCCAGGGCAGAGCATCCAACAGAATGACAGCTATATCAGTAGCCAGAAATAGACATCAGTGAATCTAAAGCATTCAAGTTAAAGAGTCTAAATTGAGAAATCAAAATTTTATGTATAACTAGAGGCATGATAATTGATGATTTGGAACACCAGGAAACAATGTTTACATTTCAAACACAGAGAGCTTGATTTTCCTGGCATGAACACGAAAAAGACAAAAAGGATATGCACAGTTACACAGGCGGAAACGTGTTTCCACGATGAACATTTCACTGAAAATGACAGAGAGCTTCTGGGAAAACCTGGAGTTCAAGAGAACTGAGTAGCAGGAAAGGGATGGGCACACAGAGATGAGGCTAAAGGGGCAGCGCCGCCCTTTAACACCCAGAGAGAATCACATTTTATTGTTTTTCCCTTTGTCTGGTCCCTGCAGCGACTCACAGTAAGGAGGAGAAAGTCTGTCTGCTGTGTCCCCCCAAAAAACAACACCATGATAACACAATTCTGTGGGGCTAAACACCAGAAGAAATGCAGATAAGGTCAAAGAGGATATTATGGAAAGGATGTGATAAATATATTGGGTCATGAGAGAGCATTAGAGAGGAAGAGGTGAATTGTGAAGCTGGTCAATGGAAAAGGGGAAAAAACAGCAAAAAACATTTGCCAAGGGTTTGTATAAACAAGAAGCGGAAGTGAAATGCTCTCCCAAACACTCAGTGAGATATGGGAATAAACAGAGTCACTAGCCATCTGAACAGAAAAAGAAGTGGCAGGGAAGGGATGCTTTGGGAAGAAATATCAACAGCAAACTGTTTTATAAAGCACGCCCATGCTCCAGAGCATATTGACCTCATTTGGTGTGCAGGTGGCCTCATCTGAGAAGCAAAGAAGTGTCAGGAGGAAAACAAGCATGCAACAGGGCTTCCCCAGGACAAACTGGAGGGGTCGTTAATATGCGCAGCAAGTGGTAGCTGAGCCCCCTGAGTTAATAGGATCCCCAGGTAAAATAGCAAATGAAGGCCCAATGAGAAAGGCAAAGGATGGGACAGGCACTGAAAGAAATGCTGAAGTAATAAAAATAAGAACCAGATTATACAGTGGATTAGAAAGAGGAAGTATTACATTTTAGTAGAAAGAGGAAGAAAAACACCTGAAAAATAAAATAGGAAATGGATGAGAAGTGGCTCAACACAGAACACAATTCTCAACTCAGTTCACACAACTTCTGCAAACTGGAGACAATTCAAACAAGACCAATTTTGAAGTCTGCTCCTTTCACACCTACCACTTCAGGCCTCCAGCATTTTGATTTGTGTTTCTACCCCTGAGCTGCTAGGACAGGATCATCTTAGTCACAAGAGGAGCAAGAACACATTTCCAGCTTCAGGTGGTTCTCAAAGTCAGGAAAACATCTTTGCATGCTACCATTCTACCAGGTCAGTGCTCTGTGATCATCAGCAAGTCCTATCTACTCTTTGTTATCATTCGAGTATTTAAATATCTGAAGCCACCGAGATGAATTTTCCACAAGAGAATAGCCATTGCAGTAGAGTTAGTTTCCTTGGCTTTCAGTTTAAATTCTTTTCATTTACATCCTTGTCTTCTTTTCATTCCCAGTCTCATCTTGCTGGCAATGAGGGTATTCTTGGATATGTCCCTGCCTTCCACCTTCTTAACATCTTGAAAAGGCACATTGCCTGTTACCATAGTGTGTGTTTAACCATGTCTGAGCCAAAGGGCACATATGTGGGTTTTTAATCCTTATTAAGAAAACTGCTTTTTGAAATTATAAAAATATCTTTCTCCTTGTTTTGTTTCCAGCATATTAATATATTCTCTGCCTTCCTACTTTCTCAAAATGAATAGTTTGAAAAAGTGTCATCCATAAGCCAGAAGCAGGTTGGAGGAAGAAGCATTTTTCCCTCTACTATGCCCACTCCAATATTTTAAAAGTTTATTATCCTCCACATTTGTGGAAAGGCACCCAGTCACATTTCAATCCCCCCTGAATGCAATCTTGCATGGCTCAAGATTTTGCAATAGTTTCGACAGCATGCTAGAAATTAGCTTTTGTGGTATTGTGTGTGTGTGTGTGTGTGTGTGTGTGTGTCCTTCTAAAAGGAAGGTGTTCTTTTCACCTCTTTGCTGCAGCAGAGAATGAAAGCCCCTACAGTTTACATTCGCTTTGTCAGCCCCGTAAGCAACCATCTGTTTCAGCTGGGGAGTGCGATCTGTCAGTTTTGTTTTAGGTTGTGATGCAGTGGCAGGAGCTGGTTCATTGTTGTCTTCTTAGAGAACCGCAAAGTAATTAACCATTCCGGTACTGGCCACAAAAGAGATGGCCATTCTCAATGTTGGGCCAGATTTTTGCTTTCTCCAGTGCTGGAAGTACTACAAAAAATTGAATAGCTATTCATTGTGTTTCATTGTTCCCTAAAGAGGCAACGTGCTCTTTGTTATAAAGGCAACCTGGATTTTCCAACATACCATTTCATTTCAACATCCGGTGCCACAGACGGACAATCAAAACCTGATGGTGACGAACACCATGAGAGGCCTTATTCGCCCACACGTGAACATGAACTGTCTTTCCGGGAGATGGGAGGTGTGAGCTGGGGTCCAGGGAGAAAATAGGGAAGAAGAGTGGGGTTTGATATGATTGGGATGGACGCTTTCCTGATTGAGCAAAAGTTCATGAGGCACAGTCCTAATAAATGAAAGGCCTGCGGAGAGAGATCAGAGCCAACAGGTTTTATACCCCACTGTTTCTCAGATTGTCCCTTTTTCTTTTCTGTTTTCTTTTTGGTCTTGGATATGATGCTCTCCCTCTTTTCCCATCCATACACTGTGCCTAAATTAAATTCTGAATTAGAAGATGTTGAAAAACACCTCTAAAATGATACCCGGAGTAGGTCTTAAACACGTTTGGAAGGGATCAACCTTTGAAGAGAAAATTCTGGAAAAATGGACAGTTTATTGTTTTGCCTCTCACATTAGGATGTCTGAGACTGTAATAGACATTTATGAAGTTAATGGAGCTGATTAAGCATAAACTCGGTCTCTATTTCCAATGGACTCTTCTGTCTTTACACCAAATTAAAGAGCTGGATGAAACCGACTATCAGATGAGATGAGAAGATACCTGCAGGGATGTGAACTAGGCATTCCATACCTGCACCCATGTTCACCATGTGCCCAGAAACGGGGTTGGAGTAATTAGGTTCTCATCTTCCCAACGCATCCTGTAAAAGTCATTTCGTCAATTTTCCTGAGAGCTTACTAAATTTCTTGATTTTTCTAATTAACATTTATTATGCTTTCAGTAATAACTCGCAAGATATTTTACTTTGCAATTAAAGCAACTTCTTATTCATTAATGAGAGTAATTAATCCATGTCCTCTTCTCAATGTTCCTTTCATAGATCCTTCCACTCCTCTTCCCTCCTCCCCTCCCCCGCCCCGCACTGAATGTTTATTGGTTTTACTTTTCCTTATAGATTCTTAGTTACCCATGTTCTGGGTCTTGTCTTCTGATGGTTTCCTTTTTTAAAAGCTGTACCCATAAAGAGTTTTGAGGTCTAACCAAAACTCTGAAGGACAGGTATGTACACTTCCACTCTTTTAAAAATAAGACTCTTTTAATTAGGAAAGTTACTGTGTTTGAAGTTAATCTTTTGCTCAACTCACTTATTTCACCTGTGATTCTCTATATGACTTCAAAACTTTTGGAATCCTACATTTGTGTAATTAAAATTTTAATTAGAATTATGTGAATGTTTCTGGTGCCTTATCTAAGTTCAGTTTTAAAGAATCCTTTTGCTCCTTTCATAAGGAGAGAATGTCCTGGATCTGCCCTTGATACGTGTCCAGATCTGTGTAGCCAGGTCTGGTGGGCACAGTATTATGGGCATATTGCCTCAACAGGTATCTTTGTCCTGCTTCCTGCATCCAAAATGATAGAATAGTAGAAATCACTCTTATCAAGGTACAGTCTTCTAAGAAACACTGAAACCCAGTAAAGACCAAGGTCTTGGAAAAATTGCAAAGTAAGTGTACTTGAACTTGTATGTTTCTAACCTGTCATTAAAATTCAGTATCCTGGAAGACAGGTTCAATACTTTATTCAACTTTTTCATTATTCCATTTCTTCCCATCTCTAAGTCCCAGTGCTTCTGGTCATAAAGAAGACCTCAGTGTAGAAACCCACAAAAGCTCTAAGATACTTGACTGTACCTTCTCTCTCCCTATTTCCCAGTTCTTCTCTAGGATTCCCAAACAGAATCCCCCTGCAAATCTGCTCTCTCCAAGGTTTCAGCATGTTTTCTCCTAACACATAAACGGTAAGGAAAAAAAAAAATCTTGTATACTAATGTATCCTATACTTTAAAATACAGAATGGAACAAGGAAAAAATATATATTCTTGAAACAGAGCACACTTTTCATTGTTTCATTTATTACTTCACAGTGTGAATCTCCACAAGCCCTTTGCCATTACAACTTCATGAAAAGCCACTTCTTTTTGTACAAGAAAGTGATACATGAAAATCATGCTCTCATTCTTTACAACAGAAACCTAGGTTCCACAGGAAAGTGTCCACCATATATGAAGTGTTCAAAGGAAAAAAAAATTAATGTCTTCTTTCAAGATAAGAAATATATTTCAAAATAATTTGGATTAGCAAAGGATTAAGTACACATATTCTACTAAGTCCAAGAAATACTATGAGATGAATGTCCAATATCACCTTTGCTAAGTATTAAAATTAACAGTGAAGCTTAGAAGGTTCTAGACTCTTGAAGGAGAACCACCTTAGTTGATTTTCCTCCCTTGATCTTCAAATAAATTGAAATTATTACTGTTTACTATTCCTGTAAGTATTAAACCAAGGTTTTAAAAAGAAGGAAGCATTTTCACCATTGTTCTCCCTGAGAAAAAGCATCAACACTGATAATGTGTTTTCTGAAAGAAAATCTTTTGGTACAGTCAATAAACAAGATGAAAATTATCCCAAGCCTCTCCCAGTTTAGTTTCTATATTAATATGTGAAATATTGATTTGTGATATGACAGAAGAGTCCCACAGACTTTGAAGACTTGTACAGGAATGGTCTAGTGAAGAGTTCACCAAACTATGGCCCTCTGGTCGGCTGCCTGCTTTTTCAAATACAAAGTTTTACTGAAGAATGGTCATGCCTTTTGTTTACTTATCTTTTTAAAATTTGTTCTTTTTAAGTATACATGACAGTAGAGTGTATTTTGACATACCATACATACATGGAGTATAATTTCCCATTCTATTGGTTGTGCATGATGTGGAGTTACACTGGTTGGTATTGATATATGAACATAGAAAAGTTATGTCTGATTCATTCTACTGTCTTTCCCATTGTTTTTAGCCATTTTCCAGGTACAAAGGCCCCCCTTGATCTTCTAACAGATCAGGTAGTTGTTCCTAGCAGTCATTGCGTTTCCAGGTAGGTAGCAGAAGGAAGGAAGATGGGGCAGCTTGGAATGAGAACTCTCTGCATGAATGTTCAGGGTGGGAAGTGTTGATCTGACTGTCCATAACAAGAGACAAACACATTAGAATAATTGCCAATAACTTCATTTCTATTTTTATCGGCCATAATTATTTACATGTAGATCTCCATTTTAAAAAATAAGGTTTAAAAACAAAAATGGAAAGGAATTTATTGATCCAAATCATCTGAGACCAATGAATATCTACATTTGTCTAGTTTATGTCATCTCTGGATAAATGAGGTTAAGGTACCCCGTTCCAGATCACACATATTTTCTATCCAGGAAAATAGTTACTTAGTTCTTCTTCAACTTCCAAAAGATTAGAAAAATGCCTGCCCTAGTTGTTTATTGTTTAGGGTTTTTTTTTAATTTTTATTTTTACAGACTGCATTTTGATTCATTGTACATGAATAGGGTACAACTTTACATTTCTATGGTTGTACACAATGTAGATTCACACCATTCATGCAATCATACATATACATAGGGTAATATTGTCTGTCTCAGTCTACTATCTTTCCTTTCCCCACCTCCTCCTGCCCCATTTTCCTCTACACCATCCATAGTTCCTCCATTCTTCTCTTGACTCCCCCTGCCACCCCGACCACCATCTCCCATTTATGGATCATCATCCACTTATCAGAGAAAACATTCAGCTTTTGGTTTTGGGGGGCTTGACTTGTTTCACTTAGCATGATTTTCTCCAACTCCATCCATTTACCAGCAAATGCCATATTTTTATTATTCTTTATGGTTGAGTAATATTCCATTGTGTATATGTACCACAGTTTCTTTATCCATTCATCAATTGAAGGGCATCTAGGTTGGTTCCCCAATCTAGCTATTGTGAATTGAGCAGCTGTGAACATTGATGTGGCTACATCACTGTAGTATGCTGATTTTAAGTCCTTTGGATATAAACGGAGGAGTGGGATAGCTGAATCAGATGATGCGTCCATTCCAAGTTTTCTAAGGTATCTCCATACTGCTTTCCAGAGTGGTTACACCAATTTGCAACTTCACCAGCAATGTATGAGTGTGCCCTTTTCCCAATATCCACGCCAACACTTATTGTTGCTTGTATTCTTGATAATAGCCATTCTAATTGGAGTGAGATGAAATCTTAGGGTGATTTTAATCTGCATATCTCTAGAGATGATAAGCACTTTTTCATGTTTGTAGATCACCTGTATATCTTCTTCTGTGAAGAGTCTGCCCAGTTCCTTAGCCCATTTATTGACTGGGTTCTTTGCATTTTGGGGGTAAAGTTTTCTAAGTTCTTCATAAATTTTGGAAATTAGTGCTCTGTCTGAAGTGTATGTGGAAAGGATTTTCTCCCACTCTGTAGACTCTCTTTTCACACTATTGATTGTTTCCTTTGCTGACAAAAAGCTTTTTAGTTTGAATCCATCCCATTTATTGATTCTTGCTTTTATTTGTTGCATTCTGGGGGTCATGTTAAGGAAGTCTGGTCTTAAGCCAACATGATGAAAATTTGGGCCTATTTGGTGAAAGGTCTCAGGTCTAATTCCTAGATCCTTGAGCCATTTTGGGTTGAGTTTTGTACAGGGTCAGAGATAGGGGTTTAATTTCATTTTGCTGCTTATGGATTTCCAGTTTTGCCAGCACCATTTGTTGAAGAGGCTATCTTTTTTCCATTGTATGTTTTTGGCACCTTTGTCTAGTATGAGATAACTGTACTTATGTGGGTTTGTCTCTGTGCCTTCTATTCTGTACCAGTGGTCTTCCTGTCTCTTTTGGTGTCAATACCATGCTGTTTTTGTAACTATTACTTTATAGTAGAGTTGAAGGTCTGATATTGTGATACCTCCTGCATCACTCTTCCTGCCCAGGATTGCTTTGACTATTCTGGGTCTTTTGTTCTTTTATATGAATTTCGTGATTGCTTTCTCTATTTCTATGAGGAATGTCATTGGGATTTTAATTGGAATTGCATTAAATCTGTATAGCGCCTTTGGAAATATGGCCATTTTGAAAATATTAATTCTGCCCATCCAAGATGCCAGGAGATCTTTCCATCTTCTAATGTCTTCCTCGATTTCTTTCTTTACTGTTCTGTAGTTTTCATTGTAGAGGCCTTTCACCTGTTTTGTTAGATTGATTCCCAAGTATTTATTTTTTGAAGCTAATGTGAACGGAATTGTTGTCTTCATTTCTCTTTCAGAGGATTCATCACTTATGAATAGAAGTGCATTAGATTTATGTGTGTTGATTTTATATCATGCTATTTTGCTGAATTCATTTATTAGGTCTAAAAGTTTTCTGGTGGAGTTTTTTGGATCCTCTAAATATAGAATCATGTCATGGACAAATAGCGACAGCTTGAGTTCTTCTTTTCCTATTTGTATCCCTTTAATTTCTTTGTTCTGTTTATTTACTCCAGCTAGACACTTACTTGTTGGTTCTCTTTTCAGTTGTGCTCAACTATGTGGACCTGGCTGTAGTACAAACCCCAAAACAACTGGAACCTGGCAAAAGATGAACCTCAAAAGGAAAGTGCAGACTGCAGCATATGAAATGAAAACAAGCAGTCACAGAAAATTTTACCACAACGAGTTTATCAGCAGAAATCAAAATGGTGGGTTTTTACTTATTGAGCCAAAAACAAACAAACAAAAAACCCGTAACAACAAAAAAGCCTGAATTTTGTTACATAATAGTGTTTCTGTTTAGATTTTTTCCATGTACTATAGATTATTAATCTATAGGGAAAAGATTTCATTCCAATTCTAAATTCCTTCAGTGATTAGAAAAACACCTTGGTAAGTGTGGCATTTTGAGATCATTGGATATATTAAAGAAGATAACAAACAACTCTGGTGCTTACAGAAATAGTCTTTCTCATTAATGCGTCAAGCATATAATGGCAAGTGTTTATGAGGGAATGTTGGAGGATTTCATAACGACATAGTGAAAGCGTGTGTGAGTTGCTCCAGCTCATAGGCTCACAAAAGACAAATCAATCACCTGTGAATAGGTAGAGTTGTTCAATCCACTGGACAAGAACAGTGAGGTGAATGTATTGAGCCTAAGGAATAGATATTTGGGGAAGGAACTCATCAGTATTTACAGATCAGTGGCATTGCCACTCTGCAAAACATTTCTGTAGAGTCACATTGTGTTCCAAATACTTGTCTCTCAAATGCTTCATGTTTGGCCTTCTGATTGGCAGCTGATGAATCAGACCTCCTGCAACCACATCCTAATTTGTCTTAATATGTCCACAGAAACAAGCAGAGGAAGAGGAGGCTCTTTAGAGTGAAATAATCCAGCAGGGTTTGGAAATGCTTCACTCACTGAACAATGACTTTTGAAGACTCACAAGGTTGCTGAACTGCTTAAGTGACCTTTTTATACAAATGTAAAAAATAAAGACAATTGTTCTAAGAATTATATTATTCTGTCTAATTCAAAGTTTCAGCTAAAACTTAAAAAATTTGTAAGGAGAACAACGTCTAAATGGAAATATAAGACCAAAAGAGGGGTTTGCTTAGTTATTAATATACCTACTATGGGAACACTGCTCTGGGAACATCCTGTGGAAACCTTTTGAAAATGATAGATTATCTCATAGAAGGTGTTGTTTACAGTCTTTGAATTTAAAATCTGAAGTTAGTTGAATAAACAAGCCTATTCCTGTCTTATTATGGATTTTTCTGGGAAATATATAAGAACTAGAAGCTTCTTGGTGACCAAATCATTTTGAAATTCCATAGAGATGGTTGCTTCAAAGAATTCCACAACAATATACATCAGACTTGACCAGAATTCAGTAGAGATGGATCTAACAGAAGGCAGAAATCAGACAAACTGGGTACAAGTTTGAACCCAACTTTGCAGACACAGTAATTATGGCTATAAAAATAAACTATGGTTGGGACCAACTTTAAAAATCAGTGTAAATGTGTTAACAACTAAAAATTACAGGCAAACTGTCAACATCTCTGGCATATTCCATCATACCTCACATAGCAGAAATAAAATAATAGAGATGAAGGTTTCTCTGATTAAAAAAAAAAAAAGAGACATCTTGCTTACTTGCTTGGACCAATCAATCCTAAGTCTTTTTCCTATTACGGCAGACTTAATAAAACTTTCTCAGAAGGCTTTATATTGGTTTGAAATGATAAGAGTATAAATGTTAATATAAATGTATAAATGTTAATATCAGAACTAATTAATAATAAGTGGTAAATCAATGTAAGAACATGGAACAAACATACAGTTCTCAAACTATTTTTCACTATTTGGCCCCACAATATTCCAGTTCTCCATGATGATATATTAACTCAGATCTCTGCAAGCATATTCTTAAATATAATGCTACTTTGTTACTATCTGCTTTACATGTTATTACACATCTGACATATAAATATCAACAGTTTTTGTTTGGTGTTTCATAATTGATTCCATTGGAAACAAGTGCAATAAATTTTAGAGCAACTGTTGTTTTCCTTTTTCTCCAGTTACTGCATTTATTTCACTGTTTCCTTGCTGTGAATGTGATAGATTGTCTCTTTCACACACACACACACACACACACACACACACACAATTCAGTTTTCTCTCACTAAGAAACAGTTTCTCTTGTTTTAAAACTATTCAGGTCTACCAAAGTAGTATATTTAGATCATTATTAATACAATATATGTTCTTATGATACTTGAAGTAATACAAAAATAGCTATTACTAAGTGTATTCTATTTGATAATTGAATTACAAAATTAACCTCATGGGATATAGAATAAAAGACAGCAATTATCTATAACAAGCTGTAATTCCATTACGGTTTTTAAAAAGTGAAATTAAATCTAAGTTGTATCCTTAAAACAAATAAACAAACAAAAAGAAACCTTAATGGTTAGATCACAGTGTTCATACAGAAATAAAATATTCACTTGATACATTGATACACATTGTTGATTTAGAAAATTTCTTTTTGTTTCTTCTCATAGGCTCTTGTGTCTATATTTTCATTTATTGATGCCCACTTAGGCCCTTTGTCTTTTGCCATCTTAAGAACTCAATGTCATGGAAAGCAAATTTATTCTGTGATCATATGAGCGACACTACCCATTCTCCAGTGGTGTGTGCAGTAAGATTCACCATGAATACATTTGTAATGCTGAGCAACTTCTTGACATCTCCATGCCTCAGTTTCTGCATTTTCAAAATGAACTAGATACTTTTTAGCTTCTTTTTCAGTTCTGATACTGGAAGGGTTGTTTAACTTGCCAAAGTATTGATATTAGTGGTGTGCCAATAACAAGGTTGAGAATAACCTCACACAAAGAACCACTAGCATGATAATTTTTATGAAAATCAGACAGCAGTAGCAGGATACAAGGATGTTTGCATATAATAGAGGTTTTGTAAAATGGAAGGAAAAAAATGTAATGAGATGTACTTTGCCAGTGCTGTCAAAGCTGTTTGGGACACACAACACAATCCGACTCAAAGTGAGTGCAATTAGCACTGTCATCATTATTGAAGGTCTTAATTTCTTAAAAAGCAAGACCATGACGATTTCTCTCTGTCACATCAGAATCTACAACAGAGCTCCTTATATAGTAAGTGCTATGTAAATGTGCTTTTAATCAATCGGCAGAGGGTGTCTGAAGATAGACACCGACAAACTTGGACACAAATATTAAGCCACTGATAAACATAAGCAGAAACCCAACAAACCCAACAAGCAACATCTGTTTCTTTGATATAAGGAATAAATGTGCTGGACTTGCAAGGTGGAAGAAATCATCGTGTCGAAATTAGCCTCTAGGTCAACAACCAAATGCTTATGACTTCGTCAGGAATAGAAGCTTAAGATGTAAAAGACAGCCAGAGTGTTGGATGTCTATATTATTGTTGCAGATGACTCTAAGTGCCATTTTATAAGCCCATTAAAAACTGTCAGGTCTCCCATGACATATTATATTCTCATAAAATGACACAAATGCTAAATTAAGTTTGAATTTGAATTAGCAAAGAATAGGAAAATCAATTTAAGTGTTCCCAATGCAATCCCAACCCCTGCACCCTTGCTTTGCATCTGTGTATTTCATTAGTATATTTTGTTACATGATCATGTAATATTTATGCAGTAACATAATATGCTCTGTACATCTAAGATTAGAGAAAAAGTGCAGTTCCTTTCCATTATTTGGTGCCCTTTATCTGCTGAACACTATGTAACATTAGCCGGGGTTTGGTGATTATGTAATGAGGGCTCCTATTGTAATCCACCCTGCACAGTTGGAGGGGTTGCTGTGGGAAACTTAACTCTGCAAATCCTGAGTTTTGGAACAATTAAAGCCTGGGTTTTAATGTTATGTTCACCTCATTTTTTCCTCCAAAATATTTTGCTTTTTTGCCCTGAAAAACCCAGAAGTACTGCAGTAGAAGAACTGTAACAAGAATTATGGGGAAAAGTTCCCCAGAAGATGAAATAACAACTGCCATCTGGTGCACAACAGATGTGTGTTCCACCAACTTTTTTTTTTTTTTTTTTTCTTTTGAGTTCTCCTCTCCAAGTCCTGGCCAGACCCAAACACTGTGCCGAGCTTATGAGATCTGACAACTTTACAGCCCTGGGCTGGATGACTGCAGGCGAGTGTTTTTCCTAGAATTCACTGAAGCCCCAGGGAATAAACTAACAGGTTCAAGAATGATACTCAGAAGTCGTTCTCCCCCCAAGTGAGGAACTGCCACAAAGTTCCTCCTAACAAAGTCAGAGAGGATTTCAACAAAGGAGCAATAAAGATTCCATACCTTAGAAGAGAGATACTTAAGCAGTGGGCACATGGGCAGATGCTCTCCTAGTTCCAGAGAAAGCACTCTCCTGGAGGGCCACCTGGCATCTTCCATTCAAGCAGAATAGCCCTCCATGGATTAGTCATTAAGGTCTGCACAAGTACAGCTCTGTGGAACCTGAGGGAGCCACCTGCCCAGGCACACCTAATCCTGAAATGTCTACGGCTGATGATTGCTATTAGATAACACAGAAACATGGAAAGTAAGTCGTTCATAGTACCATCACTTTTGTGATTTTATAAATTGGGACAGAATTTTTTTTTAAGGCTGATACCAAAATTAAAATTAGATATTCATATTTTTAAATGAGTCCATGGAAATGGTATTTTCTTTATAATTTTTGACTGACACCCAGAGCTCAAGTGCTGTTTAAAAATAACTCCCAGATTTTATCAGGGTTGTTGTTTCATGGGTCACCTAAGTCTATTCGGAATGCATTGTGATCATAATGTACTCCACATTCTCTTGGAGTTATAATAGTCCAATTCTTTTTTTTTTTTTTTTTTTTTTTCCTTTCCGTGAATGTGACCCTTGTCTCTCTAGATTCCACCCACCTGGCACCAAAGAACTCAGTCAAGGAAAAAAGTGTGACAATAATAGTCTCTAGTTCTGAGACAGTGAAAGTGTCATTCCTGGAACTTCTGGTCTGCTCACGTACCCTCTATTTTCACTTCTGCTAGTGTGGTCCCAGGGTGCCTTAAATTTTAATTCGTGATCATTCATTTTTTTCCCCTTTGAGAGCCACTGTCATAGAAGTTTATTTTATTTCCTTAGGGTCTCAGCCATGAAGTTCTACACACCGCATTGAGGAGCTTCCAGATGGTCTCAGCATTGGCAGGGGTCTGTCTCCTTACCGCCTTGCCGTGGCTTCTGAGGATGCAGGTTCATGATGCAATGTATGAAGCCATGCCCTTTGCCACCGTCATCACCGCCTCAGTGCAGTTTTTCTCCCCTGAATAGCCTGTTCTAATGGATCCCAACCAGCACACTTGTCAGTGGGAAGAAACCTAGAGTTAATTCAATGACTTGCTATTTGGGCATGCGGTTAATGTGTTTATAAAACACAAATGTACAGAAAAAACATTACTAAATGGAAAATAGCCCATCATATTATGTATGTATGTCAACCAATACACACATTCAAAAGGGCTAATTGAATTGGAAATCCCTGGGACAGGCCAGTTATTGGCCTCCCAAACATGGCAGCTTTGAGATCCAAGCAAGTCTTTACACAAGCAACCCTTCATTGGCCTGTTCTAGCAGTCCTTACTCTCTGGAAACCTGAACAAGTTCCTTGGGAGGATAGAGAGGAAATGAGAGTGAAAAGTGAAACCAGCTAAGTTTCTGTCCTTATGTGAAATAATACTGAGAACAAAGAAAATTGGACCTCAGAATGTATTTGTTCCTTGAGGGTAAAACTGAACCAACTAAAATGATTACTTACCAAAACTAATAATTTGTTCACTAGGAATAGTTCAGAGACCTTGGATTCTCTCAGCCCATTAATCCAAATCTTCTGTGTAATAAACTCTTTCCAATCCCAATCAGTACTCCATCTTGCATGATTTGGCTGTAAAATATCTTAAGTTCCTAAAGTCAATATGATATTATGCTCTGACTTCCACCTTCAGAAAGATTTGTAATGGTGGTTTTCTCAACTGGGCAATGAACTTAGTGCTCCTTGATCAACAGGTATTTTTGGTGGACTTTCAAGGAGTCAGCAACTGACAAACCTACAGGTCCCAACAAGACCCACTGAAAATTCCATCATTGCTCTGTACAGGACCTGGAGGTGTAGATTTTCTGAGTCTCCTAGATCTCCTAAGCTAGAAATAGGGAGGTGTTCTCTACACCTTTGGAATTGTTTGATCATTAAATAGAAAATTTAAATCACCCTTTTCTAACACTTTTGTTTATCTCTGTCATGAGTCTGCAAGAGAGAATCTATAGGGAAAGGGGGTACCTAGGCCAAGCAAATCCATCCCAACAATTGATGAGATCAGAAAATTATGTCAGACAGGCATCTTTTGGACACAATGTACGTTGGGTCAATTTTCCAAAATCTTACTTGTATGCTCTGAGTGGATGTAGTTTATGATCACAATCTATCCCTTACTACAGTTGAGTGAAAATAAACAGGGGCTTCCCTGAGACTTGACTCAGTGCCATCAGCCTAGAGGGTTCACTGGATCTCCAGCTGTTGACTGCTCATCTTTAGGCAGCTTCTAGAAGTACAAAGCAGAACCACCTCTTCTTGATTTGCACTTTTTGCACAGAATCTCCTTTCTCCCTCTAAAATAATTCCACCCAGGACAACCTGAAGTTCCAGTGACCACTTTGGGAAACTTTTGACATTAAGAAGAATGTTTATGTGAAAGAGGCATTAAAACAAAAAGAGAGATTTCCTGACTGTTCTGTCTCAAAGAGATCTCTTTCTTCATTGAGGGCAGCCTCCCTCTTTCATTCACACGCTTCAGAGGTTGACATTCAATTCAAAAACTTGATAGAATTGTAAAAACCTGAGTTACTATTTAAATCAGCTACCATAATTTTCAATCTCTCTCTCTCTCTCTTTCTCTCTCTCTCTCTCTTTCTCTTTCTTGTTTGTGTATGGGTGTTGTGGGGCAGGGCAGGAGTTCTCTTGAATATAAGATCTCTTTATACATAGGACAAGGTAATGTCCATCTGTAGTGATGATTCAATATCTGTCTGAGACCTGCTTCTTCTCACTTCCTCTCTGCTTTTTGTTGTTGTTTTTGTTTCTTGGGTAATGATAGAAAATAATTTATTAAAAACAAGTGTCTTGTCACTGTGTACACACTCTAGGAATACCTAACCCAGATAAACAATCAGAAATATCCAAAAACAAGTTGCTCTATTGTTTTCCTTGTCAAAATTTAATTATAGCCCATGCTTATATAATTATGTCAGAATGAACCCTAATATTATGCATAACTAGAATGAACTAATAAAAAAAAAGAAACAAGGAAGAAAACATTTACTTATGAGTTTGGATAATGATATTGCTATTGAAGGAAAAATTAGTCATATAGAGTCTTTGACATGAATGTGCCAATCTTAGTCCATCTTTCTGTTATTTAAATACAGAAGTTGTTTGATATTTTTAAAGTTTATGCAGTATAATTAGATGATAATCTAGAAAAATTAGTGAACAGTTTTAATGTAAAAGCAATTTTAATCATCTTAGTAATATCATTACTAGAAAAAGTAGAGAACAAAAATTTTAATTTAAAACAAGATGTTAATTTCTAAAGTTTTCAACTTTTAAAATTTACTACAATTTTTTATGGGTCCATTAAATTATCATTATTTCCACAAATAAATTAGATTATAAGTATACCTTAAAATGTGTTTGACTAAGTGAAATTGAATAGATATCTTGGTAATACTATATATTCTTGTAGTGTTATACATGATAAAGTCTAATATATCAGCCTTACAGTTTCCAGATTTATACTCCACTTTAATACCCTAGCCAATATTAAAATGAATGAATTAATAAATTATTTTTGGATAGAAAAGTTATAAATAAGAAAAAATATTGAAAATATAGGTCAGTAAACATTGTTTTAAATAGAATTTTTGCAGATTTTTTAGATATGGGATGTGTCTCAATAAGCTGTATAAATCCCTTTACATTATATTATGTATAATGTATAATACATACACAGTATATGTATTATATGTATTATACAATGCATATATTATATAATATGCATTGTATAATGCATATGTATTATAATGTATTATATAATGTACATAATGTATAATATAATGTAATCCCCTTACATTATATTATATCCATGTTTATCCTGTCATCTTAAAATGTGTTAAACCTGTACAAAATATGTGTTCATGGAAAAAAAGTAGCTGTGTAATTCTTGGTATACAGTGTTCTAGTTTTTCCATTGTCCACAAATACAAGAGTTGGCTCCTTTAGTAATAAATTGCAATTAATATAAATGATAACAGAGAAACACAAGTCAATACACAAAATAATAAATATGATTAGTCCATTTTTAAAGAAAATTTTCTACTTTTTTGAAATAGGAATGTCAAAATGATATATACATACTGATTATTATGTAGAAGTGATTAATTAGATTTAATAGATAAAAGATTCAAATTCATCTTCTCTTTGCATATAAGTATATATTTACAAATGCATAAAAGTATATGGATATCTACTTACACTATATAAATATCTCCCAGGTATTTATATGTGGCATAAGATCTATTTATAATATATAACTTTATATAAATATAATAAATATAAACTACATAAAAGATGTTAAGATTAGCAGAAAGTTTCATAAGTAATTGACAACTTTAATAGCAAACTTTAAGTGGAAAATATCCATGGTAGGAAAATTGTATTTCTCTGTTACGGACATATAATGCTGTTAGTTAACACAATAGTAAAAGTCTAAGGTGTTGCTTTTGAGATCTGTATCTCTCAATTGAAAATTCAGACATCATCTTTGAATCGTGTTCCAAGAAACATTCTTAAAAATCCTCCCAAAGCTTCTACTCAAAACTTGTGGGCAAAGAAGACTATCAACAGGTTCTGTACCAGACCCACAGACAAGGGCTGTAGATTCTCACATTCTTATCTGCTGTGCTATTTCTTATTTTCTCAGTCATTATCTTTCCTCTTGGCTATTTTAATGTTGGATACTTGCTGCCTCTTAACTTTGATATTTGTAAGGTTCCTGTCTGAAATTTTGCCTCTGGGCAAAATTCTTAGTCACTCTTTAGTGGAAATTCAATGCCTGGCTGCAGTTTACCTATAATTTGGCAAAAATTGCCATTAAAATGATGAATTGGGTTTGTGCTCACTTTCCCAGTAGCCACCTGGATTTCTTTTATAGTAGTTAGTAATAAATCTACTGATTTCTTTAGTTGTTGGACTAATACAATAAGCAACTATTTAGATTAAGAACAATACACCTGACCAGATCAGACAGAAATCTAAAATCCGTATCATGTCAAATCTAAAAGGGGAAAGGGCCACGGAGGCTACCCTTCCAGAACTTTCACAGGAGCAAGACTCTCTGGAGAGCTGGCAACAGACAGTGTGTATTTGAAGCTATCTCACTTTGACAGACCTCACATTGAAGGCATGCCACTCAGGTTGGCTCTAACCCCTTTGTTTTTGGCACTATCTAATATCTCTGCTATAATTTTCATTACCTGTTATACAATTATACTTGACTGAGTGGCACAAAAATGTTATAATGCTATTTGAAAACCACATAGGTATGTTTTGACAGACAACACATCATCAAGTGGCTTTCTGGTAGGAGGAAAATTTTATTTAGGGTTTATGCTTTCAGAGGTTCAGTCCATGGCCAGCTGACTCCACTGATCTGGGCCTGTGGTGAGGCAGGAGGCTGTGCTGGAGGAAGCTGCCTCAAACCCAAGGCAACCAGGAATCCAACAGAGAGAAAGAAGCCAGAGACAAGATATAATCCTGAGGGCATGCCCTCAATGACCCACTTTCTCTAGCCACATCCAACCTGCCTAATGCTACCACCCAGTAGTCCATTCAAATAATCCATCAAAATGAATTAATCCACTGATGAGATTACAGCTCTCATCACCAATAATCTTTTCACCTCTGAACATTCTATATTGGGGATCATATTTCCAACATATGAATTTTTGAGGGGACATTTCACATCCAAAGCATAACACTCTTTCTCTTCTCCATATGTCAATTAGAAGGATGTTTGTGACTACACTGGGGCCCCCTGGAAAATCAAGAAAACCTCACCTCAAAGTCAGCAGATTAGCAACCTTAACTCCATCTCTTACCTTAATTCCCCTTTGCCATGTGACATAGCATATTCACAGGATCCAAGAATTAGGAAGTGACCATCATTGGGGACCATTATTCTTGCTACCACAAAATTCAACAGGCTTTTGAAAATAGACAAAGCTCAGTCTAAAATACAGTCACTTTAAACACTGGGCTGTCAAGGAAAGAACATGGAAAAAATGCTGCCTTCTAATCCCCATTAATTTGTGAGATTTAATACTAACAAATGTTGGAAACAAAACTTGAAATAAAGTAATTTGACTAATACCCCTTACCTGACTTTGCAGTCTTTGGATTAGAAGCAGAATCTGTTTGTTTGTTTTGATTTGGGGCCTCCTGGTTCCTGGCTTAGAAATTTACTATAAATGTTTATTATAACCCTTGTCCTAGAAGAATTTCTCTCTCAATCGTTCTTGGCATGCCAGTGTTCCACAGGGAACCGAAGATTAGGTTCCCCAAAGGGCAAAAAGGCCATTGTGAAAGTGTGTTAGTTTAAAATAATATTATCATACAATATACCATATGTATTATATTTCACTTGTATATATTTAAATGTGCATGTTATATTTGAAACTTAGTTTCTCTATTAACTAGATACCAAAACTAAAAACGTTATACTGAATATGATGAATCATCTCTACTAATTCTAAAAGAGACACAACTAAAACATACAGATCAACTCAACTTCCCAAGAACTACCTGATTTTACTAAAATACTGCCCCATATTTTTAGTTCCTATAAAAAAGAATATATCTAACTGCTATAATTATGATATTATATCAGTTTTAGTGGAATGGCAGTATCACTTCATCATTTTATCAATTTCACTGAGAATCCGTGGGCCTGTTATTATGAATCAGTCAGCTGTCATACTGTATATTTTCCCGCTCCTATCATGGGTTTTATCATGACTAATTCTAATAATGATGATTATCACTCAAATAATCCAGAACTTAATTCCTCCAAAATATAAAATTGGCTTAGTTTATTCATGTTAAGAAAGCCCTAAATGAACACCATAACTTAGCACATAATTTGCAGATTAAAAAAAATAACATGATTTAAGCCCCGGGTGAACTGTTAAATGTCCATAACCACTTGAACCAATCCTTTTCATACAATTCGTAATTCAGCACAGTAAATTAAGTCAAATTCAGAGAAAAGACAGAGAAGCAGCCTTAACAATCTGGTTTTTTTCCATATGAAGATCAAGAGAGGTTTTATATTTGAGTACAAAAACACAGCAGTTAAAGTTAAAAGAGCCCTAATCTCAAAAGAATATTTTAACAAATAAAATTTCGAGTGCTTACCACCTTGAGACTCTCCAACCCATTGTCTTGTTTTAACTATTTCACTCTCTCAAAAACGTTCTAATCCAACATCTTGACTCAGGTTCCAATTTGAATTTACCCCATTGGCTTTTGAGAAGTCCTTCTCCTGTGATAAGCCTAAAACTATCTCACTTCATATTCAAATCAATTTGATGATAGAAAAGCAAATACACAACATATTTTAAACACTAGAGGAAGTGAAGAAAAGAAATTCAAGGGATGGAGTAAAAATTTTGGGTTTGCAACGGGACAAGTGGATCTTCCTTAAAATTCCCATTCAAAATTAAATGATTAAAGCTATCAACGTCTGGCCAACCTTGTTTTGCAATATGAGTGAGGTGGTGCTTCAAATTAGCTGGCATTGTGTATTCAAGCTATGTATTAACCAAAGTGGAAAAAACTGTTGGAAATTTGATGTGACAGTTAAGTTTTCAACAGACTAACTAAATGGTACCTTTACAACATGTCTCTGCATCAGTTTTGCAAAAGTTTCAATCAATGTGTAATAACATTAATAAGTGTTTTTTAAATGATAAATATTGGTCTGGGGAGGTAGCTCATGGTAGAGTACTTGCTTAGAATGTACAAGGCCATGAGTTCAATTCCCACCAAAATTTTGATAATAAGAATAAATATTTATCATCCTAATGAAGAATAGATGAGAAATCTTAAATTTAAGAATTATTTTTTAAGGGAAGCTTTCCTTACCAGCCCATGTTAGGAGAATACATCGCCCTAAGAGTCTAAAAGAGCTCACTAACCACACTGATGTGATTAAGCAAAGATGCACTATAGAAAGAATTACACGATTTCGGAATAGTTCTGACAGTGTCAAGAACTGGATTTACCTCTCAAAATTACCTAGAATCAAGTTTTAGTTACTAGCTTTGTAACCAGGCACTATTTATGAAACTTAGCTTTACTTCTTTTTCCTTATCCATAAAATGGCACTGATCCCTGTTTCAGGAATTTTGTGAGAGCTAAATATGGTGAATTCTAAGCACAAGCCTAGCAAAGAGCAGTCATTCACACTTGGCAAATATGAGGGTCTTTCTAATTAGTATGTTAGCCATAAGGTTGTCTTGAAAATTTTAAAGGTCACTCTTCAGGTTTTATGTTTCAACCCTAAAATCACATTAATATGGTTGCATTAATCTAAAGTAGGTTCTTTCTGGACTTCTCCTGATCTTATCAATGTCAAAAAACAAAGATTTTTGTACAACTGTGTAATGGCTGCCACCTGATTTAGAGCAATTGTAACAAGCCAGAGATTATAAAATACCATAGATTATTTAATATACTACAGAGATGCTTCAGTTCTAAAACATCAATTAAATAAATATCCTTAACCATTCATGATCCCTTGTGACTGAGTGTTGAAAATCTGGTCCCAGGCCCTCTTTCCAGGCTTTTCTTTTTTCCCTTAGCCCATTCACTTTCCTGCACCCACACACACTTCCCACCTTTCATATGCTCTCCTTCCTAATTAAAGTCCACCTTCTCTCAGCACATCTATAATCCTCTATTTGTTCCTATCAGGCTATAGTTAACACTTCTCACCGTGCATGATGTTTGTGCTTCCTTTTGTTTTATCTCGCTGTTGCAGTGCATACTCTGAAAGCACAAACAGTACCTATTCCTTTTCTACCCTCCATATGCTTTGTAAAGGATGCAAACTTAGTGTACATTATCTGATCAAATCAGTGAAACGATGGTAAATTTATTTTACATTCCTATGAATGTTCTTGCCAAGAATTTAAAATATAATCCATCACATATAGAAACTATTTAGTCTAAATAATTCTCAGTTTATACAGTTGTTCATTCAAAACAGTAAAATGAAAACTAGAAATATTCCTCATCCTACTTTTGACCACTGAGAATGTTGCCTAGTTTAAGTCCTCCACACACATTTTTGTTACCTTGTATTAGATACGTCATCCTTAAAAATGAAAAACAAAAGAGACACAGTGAAAATAGATTCTTCTTATTGGTTCATTTTACCAAAATAAAACATAACTGTAAAAACCCAGAATAATATCCAAACTCCTTCCTCATCTTTCCTTCTTGCAATCCTCTTTCTCTACTGAGTTAACTATGTGGTACTTAACTGTCATCTTTCCAGATATTTGTTGTAGTTCTCCACATATGTGTAGATTTTTTTTTTCTTCTCTTTCCATCTGAGATCATTCATTGCTCATGTTTCTGAGACTCGTCTTTTTCATTGTGAGATTCAGCATGTTGCATAGGTATTTTTCGTTAGGACATCATTCCCACTATTATTCAATATTCCATGGTGTGAATGCAACATCAGTTCCATGAGTTAACTTTTTCTCTGTCAACTTTCTTGAAGCAGGGAGAAGAGGTATTGTGCTCACATCTAAATTTGCTGTAGAATAAATTCCTGGAAACAGCATTAATAGACGAAAGAGGACACAATTTTACATTTTGATGGCTATTGGTAAAAACTGACAAAAAATAAAGCACTATCAGATCACACTACTACTTTTTTCTCTATATCTTTGCCAAAACTAGATATAATCTATCATTTACAATTTTTGTCAATTTGATGAGGATTTATTTTCAATCTGCATAGAGTGAGTGGTGTTGACACTTTTTTTTGGCAATTGCATTTCACCTGAGTTGTTTATTGATACCTTTTGCCTGCTTCTGTCATTGAATTTTTTGTATGTCTTTCTAAAAGACTTATTTGAGAGGATTGTTTATATAGGATGGTTGACAGTCGATTGTCTCTTAAATATGATGCAAATAATTCTCTCGAAACTCTTATATTTTAACAATTGAATGATAAATTACACGAAATAAAAGGAAAAAGAAAAATTTATTCCTATGAAATACTCTGAAGTATTTTTTATTGTTTTCCTAATTTAAAGAAGTGTTCCCTAAATTACCAGGTGTTGGTAAGTGAAAAAAAATTAAGTCAGTTAAGAAAGGAGTGAACATTTACAAAACAAAAAGAAAGAACAAAGGAAAAATAGCAAACTGCAAGCCCCAAAAGGTACAAGATGTCAATGAGGACTGAGAAAGACACTTAAGCCCTATGGTACTTTCTCTGGGTGAATCCTGTTAAGAGCACTATGACTAAAGTAAAGCTCTTTATCTAGGGAAGAGAAAAGGATTCTAATAAAGAACACAAGTCTATAAATAATACCAAGATGACTTTTACATATGTGAAGAAAATGTAAAGGGTGGTACTATTATTAGGTTTAATTATAATATCAATTAAATGGAAAGGCTGCATTTGATGGGTACAGTATTATTTCATAAAGAGTTTCTTTGAAAATTTCTTCTATACTAGAAATAGTGCCAACCCAAGGTCAAATTCTATTTACTAGGTGCCCAAACCAAAGCCCCAAAACTCAGAAGGAGGGTGGACTCCTAATAAGAAAGGAGGTCAAGATAAAACAAATAATACACAGGCTTTGCCTGGAAAAATATTCACAGAAAGGATAAAAGACAACTATTTTCCACTTCATTTCATAACTTTAAAAGATTCAAATATATTTATAACTGTTAGTAACAGCACTTTATGTAAGTAAATAATGCAATTTGAAAGGAATTTAAAATTCCCCGCCCCCACCTCACCCCCGTGTGATCACCAGCATTTGCAAGGTCAGTGTAAAAAGGAAGCCAAGTTGTGACAATTCAGTGATATCTGCTTTCTCAGATTAAATGGAAAGCAATACACAACTCACAAGGGGCTGAAACATGTGGGGTGTGATTATAAGACCACTGTCCCTGGAGAACCTGTAGAAATAAGATATGTATCTCTTGAGGCCATTCCAGAAATGAGAGAAATTTAGTGATTAGAAACAGACTGGGTGCCCACATTTCTCAGCTCTAAACATTATGTTGAGCATAGCTGGGTTCCATTATTGCACTTAGGCTGAAGGGCAGTGATCTGGACCTCTTTGTTCTCCCCAGTAAGAACCGATGCATTTCAAGTCACTAATCAGCATTGTCTGTGCATTTGCTCAGCTAATCTTCTGGCAATGTGCGTTGAACAATCTGCCTATTGACTGTCTCAGCAGTGGCTGGCCCCCCCATCCTCACCCCATGTTGATCCTCATCTCCTTTCTGCTGGCTGCTCTTTTTTCCTATAAAAGAAGAGTATAAAGAGCTGTCCATTCTCTTCCCCTCCCCCAAGATACAATTCTCATCCCTAGCTGATTCTCTAGTCCCCTGTGCTCAGTGATTCCTTCTGGAATTTGAAAAATGCTGCCTAATTCTTAGCTGGCACTTGGATCCTTGCTGAATTTTAGCCACCTTGAGCTCCTCATCAAGAAGTGTATTTCTGTCTTTCATGTGCGTGTGTGTGTGTGTGTGTGTGTGTGTGTGTGTTAAGAACTAATTTATAACAAATAGGGACATTTTGGTAACATCTGTCATCACTTCATCCAGAAAATACTCGTGATTAACACTTTCTAAGAGGAGTGAGAGCAGGAGGCAGAGATACTGACCTTTGTAGTACTCCGATAAATATGTGGATTTGCTGGTGGATCCCTTAAGAAGGGATGATGGAAGAGCCCTGGATTCTCTGTTTTACAACTTTACATCATTTGTCCTCTTCTAGGAATAAAACGATACCAAATTTGCTGAGCCTCGGCATGAATTTACTTTTAAAGAAAGATGTAGGAGAAGCTGTACTATGAAATGTACTGAATTATGATTTTTAAAGTTACTAGAACAATACAAAATAGGATTGTCTGAGACTACAAAATTTGACTACTATTTGTGTTAAGCTTTTCATAATCAACTTCAACCAAACATGTATTCATTTGCCAGGGACAAAGTATGAAAGGAAATCAGATAGCTGCCTATGTTCTACTTTGACTTACCTTCTGGTCTCAACCACATATAACTGTATATAATGAATCCAAAATAGGAAAATAAAGTCGTGTGCAGGCAGAACACACACTACAAAGGAGCATCTGTACTCCTCACACCCCTATCTCCCACACCCCTTTTCTTTGTTTCTATGAAAGAAGCAAACACATAAATATCGCCACTGGAACTGAAAAGTTTAAAGATATATATGTTATTCCACTGGCAATAGCAGGGTCTTAGAAAAGTCACTGCTTAAACACTCAGGAATTCTGGACATAGTGCATGTTATATATAAGCTCAAAGTCTTCAGAGACTGATTCTGGATCATCAGTGCTTTTGTCCAGCACAGATAGGAAACTGCCCCTGAATTTAGAAAATGCATCAGGACTCCTTCCCTAGATAGGCTGTGTGCTATAGTTACTGCAAATTTCTGCTTAGTCCAAGAGCCTAAGACTCTCTTGGTACATGTATTAGAATCATATAAATTTTAAGGAACCAATGAAAGAAGTAACTCTAAATCAATAGATGGTTGATATCGTTCCTACACCCACTATGGAACCACTGCAATGGGACCCTCCTTTTATGACAGTACATATTCATATTGTGTTGTCACTTCTCTGTGACTGAGTCCATCCTCTGATGGTCTTCGATCCCTTACAGGGCAGCTTCATTCCTCTTATCTCCAGTCATTTGTGCAATGAGGCAAATTGCATATTGCGCTGCGTGAGCACATGCTCACACACACACACACACAAACACACAACAAAAAATGTTAGAGAATGATATGCTTTTGTCCTATGAGGATTTGGACAGAATAGAAATTCCCTGTGAATTTAAAAAAATAACATCACTTCTATGATATATACACACACACACACATATATATGTGTATATATATGCATAATATATGTACATTGTATATATGCATATGTGTGTCTTATATTTTGTATCCCAAGGGTCAAGCATAGTGCTTGACAAGTAGCAGTCAACCACATTTGATTACAAGAACTAATTTCTGTATTAACATAGAGGAAGGAAGGAGACCTGGATATTCTGGTTTAAACTTAGTTTTAATTCAGCCCTTCTCTTGATCATAGTTTTATTTCCAGCCACTACCCCTTTTCTTCCTTCTCCTACCAAACATCTTCCGAGAAAAGTCTACACTTACTGTCTCTAAGCAGAAGTTCCAAGGCAATTGAAACTGATCAACCAACAGATTGAAAACCAGGTACTAAAAACTATTTTTAGATAATTTTATCATGAAGCATTGATATTTTACTTATAGAGGTAAGAAAATTAGAAAACATAAAAGATATCTCTAGAAGAGTCAAGTTGCCAGAAGTTCTCATTGAGATATCTATCATATTTTCTTATTTATTTCTTATTTAATTCTTGCTTACTAACAAATTCCAGTAATAGCATCTCTTGCTAATGATGGAATTTTTGATGTCCTGTACTCTCTGGAGACAATGCTTTTGAGTACTCACTGTTCAGTCATTTTGGGTCCTGGTATGACTTCTTTTCAAATCTTTTACTTTCTGAATCTTTATCAGAACTTCATACATGATTCAGTCTTTGATTATTTTGTGCCATTTTTGCTAAAAGATTTCACTCCAGGAAAAGAAAGTAATCTGCATGTAGCACAGTTGCTCAGGATGCACACACACACACCCTTTATCACACTGGAAAAGTTCTCTACCCAGTGGGTGGGTTTTAAATGAAGGGGGCCAACTCAACTGTATTATCATAGTCAATGAAGCTTTTGATTTTTTTGTTGTTTGGTTTTTTAAATATACCTTTACTATCAAAGCATTGAGGCTACTAAAGTCAACACAATTTTGCAAGGGCAATTTATTTATTTATTTTTTAAATTTTTTTTATGTTGATATGCCTTTACTTTTATTCTTTTATTTATATGTGGTGCTGAGAATCGAACCCAGTGCCTCACACATGCTCAGCAAGTACTCTACCACTGAGCCACAACCCCAGTCCATTGCAAGGGCAATTTAAATGCTTTGTTTAGATTGTTAGAACAGAATTTAAGAAAAAATTCCACTTTAACAGCATGATACCCAAAGAAATTATAAATGAGGGTTATGCATTGAATTGTCCCCATATTCATATGTTGAGGCCCTAACCCAATGTGATATTTGGGGGTGAAGCCTTTGGCAGCTGATTAGGTTTAGATGAGAGGACAAGACTAGGCCCCTCATGAGAGGATTAGTGCCCTAATGAGCACCAGAGAGCTCCTTTCTATCTCTCTCTGCCATGAGAGGACACAGCAGTATGGCAACCATCTGCCAGTCAGGAAGAGATTCTCATTGGAGAATCAGATCGGTCTGATGGTCCTGGACTTCCATACTCCAGAATTGTGAGAAATAAATTCCTGTTGCTTAACCCTCTGTTGATGGCGTTTTGTTATAACAGCCCGAGCTGGCTAACAGAGTGAGATAATAGGAAAATGTTGCCATGAAGGAAAAACTTCAGACCCATTGCCCTTTAGTTTTTGCCCCCAGTTCCACAAGGTTATCATTGTGCCAGTCTTTAGATTTTCTTTTTTTTTTTTTTTAAGCACTGAATATTGAGAATATCTGCCAGTAGAGTCAAATTCCCTAATCTATTCTAAGAACAGGGCAAGAGCATGATGCTCACATTAAAATCCTGTTAGGTCCAAAGGCGAGTGTCCTCATAAACCTCATCTTCAAACACTGACTCTTTTAAATACAGAGGTTCTAATTCTAATGTTTTACAAACATTGGGAGGTTAAGTTACTTCCTTTTATTATCACAGACAATCCTGCTAATGCATGAATGGAGAAGTAAAAAATAAATAAACAAAATTCCCCCAAACATGAGCGAGTAGTGAAAAATAGACACCCATGCTGAAAAAAGTAAGAATACCACACACCCCCCAAAACAGGAGAAATGCTAGACAAGGGAGGAAAACGTGGCTGTAATGTTAAAGTTGTATTTTGAAAACAGGATTTAAGACATATTTTTATTCATGATGCAAGCAAGTTAGCACTACATGGAAGATGATTTATACATGCTCGAAGACAGACTCCCAGGAAACAAGGAAAGAAAAAAGAAAAAAAATAGGTGCTTCTGAACTAAGTTAAATTCTATTTTATCTAAGTTCAAATGTGTAGTAAACTACTGGAGAAGTGGAAAACAGAAAGTTAAAGAATGCCAGAGAGTGAAGTATGGAAGTGAGGCTATAATTTAGAAACTATCTTTGCACCAAACATTTTCAATATACTAAGGCCTTATTTATTTATTTATGGTTTCAATAAGAGAGGAAGTATAAGTATAATCCAAGAAATGAACTCTGAATTCAGAATACCTAGGTTCAAATCCCAGCTCTACTCTTCCCTCGCTGTGTGATTTTCAGCTTTTGACTTAACCTCTCTCTACCACTTCCTCACCTGTATGATGAAGACTGGGATGAATGGACAACCTGAAGATAAAGTGAGTTCATATGTGCAATGCACTATGCTTGACCTGCTGGGAATGTCATTATGCCTCCCTCATGTTTAGCACAGTGGAACTTCAATGTCATAGTTTTCTACTCAGGCTGATGACCACCTTGTGGGACTGAGGAGGTCTATGGAGCATGAAACAGAGAAGCCATGCTCTCATTTATTTATGTGTGTCTGTCAATATACAATGTCACACCTGAGAATGTGACCTGGTGTCCTTCAAATCAGACTGGTGTCAGGATAAGACCGAAGCACAATTCCATTTTATTTTTTTAAGTAATGAATTAACACAATTAGTCCTCACCAGTTTTAAATACAGTTCTGTGAATATTAAGGTTTCTTTTCTCTTTTTAAAGGTATTTTATTGAATGACACCCAACCTCCCCCCCCCCCCCAGTTGTCTGCTCCCTGAGTCCCATTTCTGAAGCTGCTGGGCCAAGACAACATCATCAATCAATGAGAGAATGTGTCAGCAGGGGGCTTCCCTTCTTTTTCCAAGGGTCTATGATGTTTGTTTCTCAACAGAAACTGAGCTCTAAGTAAACACAAATTTTGATTTTGGAGTAAATGATTTTGAGTTCTACAGCACCTTTGTTTTCTGAGAATGTCGATTTTATTTTGGTTCCCAAGTTGACAGAAAAAGAAAGAAATCATTTAGAGAACTACATTTATTTCTTGCAACAAAATGGTCCAAAGAAATAGCCAAAATGTTCAGTAAAGCAAGGCATTTGCTAAATAAAGGAAAACTGCAGAAGCTGAATAATGAATCCATGCATGTATGCCCACAGAAGAAAGGGGAAAAGAAGCAATAAACAAGTTATGATGGGCTTATATTTTAAAAAGTGCTATGCCATCATACATCTCTCTTTAAGATTATAAAACAAAAACAGAAACAGATTTGGTCTCTGTTTCCCCAAAACCTTGGTTCAGGCTTGTGTTCCGCCTTCTGAAAAAAAGGAACTTGAAATTAAACATGAAAACGGTTGCACTCAAATCCTGCAAAACCTACTTACTAGTGAAGTTCCAGGACGTTGACATGGGTAGGACATTCACAAACATGTGGGGAACAACTGCACACTTCTGATTACAGTTAGAGTAATCCCACTAGTTATTTTACTTGCTAATCTAACAACTGCTTCTAAGAATCAGCGACCTGAGACGCTCCTGTCTTCTATGGGCTGTGTCCCTTACATCACAAACTGTCGTTCACACATTCCCCCCAAGTATCTACAAAGTTGTCTGCAAGCTGAAGTTTTAATGAACACAGTTTAAAGAACCACAAAATCAAGTGGAAGGTTGGCAACCATCTGTTGAATCTGTTCTGCATAGATAGACAATCCCTACCATTTAGAAACTCGAGTGGATTGTTTTGCCCTGAATGGTGTGAATTTCCTCTCCAAGCCATCCAAAAGCACAGAGAATAACCACGTTGTACTGAAGAGGCCTGGTCTAAGAGCTCTGAGACCAGAAATCAAATCATACATTGTATTCCTTCTGGAGGAGGTCAGCTTGCTTTATGCACACTATCTAATCAATTCTCAAAGCATTCCATTGAAATGAGGGAGAGGCAGCTACAATATTCGCTTTACAGATGGATAACCTGAGGCTCCAAAAGGTTAAGCAGTTTTTCAAGGTCACATTAGGCCAATTCCACACAACTGCAATTACCTGGGCAATGGAGGCAAAGAGCAACAAATAGACCGCAGACTGGTTTTGCTTAAATGGAGGTACAGTGCCTGAATCACTAAAGAAAAACAAGGAGCCGGCCAGAGCTATCCAAATAAGCTGGCCTATATGCCCAGATTCGTCAGATGATTGACAATTTTCTATTCAACTTGAAACTGGAAACAGCTAGGCAGGGAGAGAACAGGAATGAGGTCACAGATCTGCTATTTATAGGATATCAGCCACCACACTCAGCTGCTTTTCAGTTAAGGTGAATATTGAATGTAATTTTCTTTCTCTAACTCCACACAGAGAAACTACTTTCAGAAAAGGAAATTATAGAATTTAATAATATTTCTTGTGACATGGTGATTTGCTTTGCAACAATCTCAGCAACGTTTACCACATATTCATCTGGGCTTATTGACCATAAATAAAAAATGCAGTCACATTCTTTCTTCCTCTACAGATTGTTTTTAATAAAGCAATAAAGATTCCCTGGGTTCTACCTCCCACCTCAGGCCTACTTGCAAAATATTCATTGAATTTGCAAAGTTAGAATAAAACAGAACACCAGTATAGATTTCCGCCCCCCCCCCCCCAATAAAAAAGAAAAGCATAACATGACCATTTCTGAGGCAACCTGATGTGCTTGTTTGGCTACAAGAGTTAATTCCTGTGAAAAATACACTTCCGCACATTTCCTTTGGCTAAGCTTGGTCTGAGGCTTGTGAAGGCTTCAGATGGTGAGCGGGTGAGGGCCGGAAGCCTCTGGGCTTTTGATGTAGATTGATGCATGACAGTAACCCCTGCCCTAAATATCAAGTTTTCTTTCTCTTCAGTATTTCCCCCAATTCATGAAAAGACATTCCTTTAGCCCAAGTGCACAGATAATAGTCCTAGAGAACACCAGAAGTTACAGATAAAAATGCCTTGTGTTTCTGTGACTCACCAACCACAACCAAAACCAAAACAGCAAACTGAAACAGAAAGGTTTGAGTGACACTGACGATTAAAAATAAAAGGTAAAGAAACAGAGAAGAAACTGCTCCGCTGGGGAGCATCTCCAAGCTGCTAATTTGGAAGGGCCTTCAGGAAATGAGGGGCTGAGAACATTTTTCCTTTCCCTCAAGGAAAAGGCTCTGAGCCAACTGCCCAGGAGCCCTGGATCTCCCAACCAGCCTGGAGCTCCTGCAGGACCCTGTAATCGGTGTTCACATTGACCAGATCAGGGATTCTCACCCTGGTGTATGGGTAGCAATCACTTAAAAATCGTTCAGCCCAGATTTCCAGACTCAACTCAAACTGACATTATTCTAGTCAGTTTTAAGTGAGTTCCAGGAATCTGCATTTTTACCAGAACCTCAAATATTCCTAGGACCTCCTTGTTAGGTCTAATTGGGTGGCTGCAGGGGGAGGGAGCACGGTCACCTAGCAACACACTGTGCCAGAAGTGACCAATGAGGCACACCTGCTGACCCTGACGTCCACCTTGGGTCCACCTTTTCCTGGGCAGAACCCCCTTGACCCCCTTCCTCTGTATAAAAACCCTGAGCAGCCAAAGCCACGTGCGATTTCTCCTGGCTCTCCCACTCCGACTTTCACCCCCGGGGGGCTAGAGATTTCGCCCGGGACACACATTCCAATAAAATCAAGCTACCACTATTGTCTGACTCTGGCGAGCGCACTCTTTTCACCAGCCGCCGCCTTTGGGACCTCTACCCGCCGGGGTCCTCCGCTCACCCTTTCTTGAGTTTTACATTTGGCGCAGGGGTGTGACCAGGCACTCCTGGAGGGACTAAAAATTTTATTGACAATGTCCCCTGGAGTGTGTTTCCAAAACTGCTTGCAGACCCAGCTTGCCAGAGCACCACCTTAACCTTGCATTTGAGGCAGATGGGCCCACCTACTTAACAGATAATTCACATAAAGGCCTAAGAATGAATCGAGAAGATACCATTTAAATAAAGGCTTCTTTTCACCCCCCAAATGGGACAGGGGTTCTATTTCTTTAAGTGGTCATGAAGGTGACTGTCAATTTGAAATAGATAATTGGTTTTATATGGAAAGATTTGGCAAAAAAGATCAGGGACATCTCACCCCTACTGTTTGTTCACCTTTTGAGACGCAAGAGCTGCTTCTGAAGCAGCAGCATGTGTGCCTTCCTTCCACTGACCGCTATCTCTTGTGCCTTGCCCATCCCCCTCACACCATATGCCAGTCTTTCTTCCTGTGCCCTCACTGTTCCCTTTGTCTCCTTTGACAGCCCCTCTTTGTCCTCCTTTTCCCATCATTCAGCTACTGCCCATACAATAAAGCTCACAGAGCGGAATGGTCACTGGTGAGATTGTTGACCACTTTATGGAGATGAGAATAAGAATCAATCTCCAAAGCTATAACTCAATTATTAACATTTAAAAATTTGTCAAGAGCCTTCACATTGTGTCTTTTGACTTTCACAAACCAACAAAACACCAAGAAGACACTGACATTGAGAGAGGAGTGACTTGTTCAAGTCCACTCTGTAGGAAAAGACAGAGCCTGAGCTTGGACCAAAACTTCTGGGTCCAGTTACACTGTTCTTTGGTCATACACTTGGGAAGAAGGAGAACTCTTAAATCTACTCAGATTTTTTACATTATTGAAGTGTTCCAGTTTGAAACTCAAGCTTAAAATTTTTGATTACATAAAACCCCTGGACTGTAAGCAGGACTCAATTTATCCTGAGGTAATTTATCCAATGGTGTGAAGAAAAGCACCTTTTGCATTTTATAGAAAGGAAAAAGGAAATAACGTAACAAAGAACAGTCATCCAGTAAACTTGGTTAAGGAGTGAACACTCTGTGTCCCGGACACTTAGCCACTTCTGGGATGACGGGAGGTCTTCCAAATCAGTCTCATTGATTCCTGTTCATTTTAAGGTTGACCATTCCCATCAACAAAAGGATAATATTCAACATCCTGTTTTAGTTGGAAAAACTCAGAATTAACTGAAGCATACCAAGGACAATATGATGTTGCAATTCTTCCCTGAAATCAGTCAACGTAGCCCAGGCGACCTCTGAGAACTGATATTGCGAGGGTGAGCTCACCAGAGCCACGTAAAGAGCTGCTTGGGAAGGCCCATTTTCTAAGTTAGCTAATAAACCCAATTCAATGCACGAGACGAGAAGAAACTGAACTGTACTTTATAACTCGCCAGACGCAAGATCTGAGGCCCAGAAGGATTTCCAAGCAGACAACAAATGCAACAAGGAAAAGGCATTGGACACTCAAAAGCTGTGCTGCCCTCTAGGTGCTGGACAGTGCCCTTAAAATGATAAGGTTATTTTTAAACACCAGCCTCCAAACCAATAGCAACCTATTGAAGAAATTTAGTGCAATCGTAATTTGCATCCTTGATCACTGGAGTGTAAAACTTTGACTTTGCTGGGGATGTCATTCCAAGTAGACCAAAGGACAGGGTCTCCTCAAAAGTACAGACACCTTTGCCAGAAGATAACGCTTTTAAAGTCAGAATTCCTTCTTACATTTGTCCCCAAAGAAACTGATACCTCACATGGCTGGATTTTTCCTTTTTTTTCTTTATCTTTTTTTTGGGGGGCGGGTTCAAAGTCTGCTCTTTCTCTGAGACCAATGCTTAAGGCTGAAGCAATCACCTCATTCTGCTGCTGTGGGCAGCAAAGATTCTGAAAACTCAGCAGCCCACAGATATTTCCTGCTTATGGAGGTCAAGAGAAGCAGTGACTGTAAATCTGAGAGAAAAATGTGACCCAAAGGAGAGGCTTAATGACAGACTGGCAATGCAAAGACTAAATGAACTTTACTTGGACTTTATATGCAGAGGATGCTAAATAAGTACCCATGTGAACTTAGAAAGAAATTGTACTGTGTGACTTGTCTGCCCCAGAAACCTTCTGACATGCCTCACCAGCATATTCTAGAAGGTAAAATAACCACAGGCATGCTATCTAGATTTTTTTTTCAAATATACAATTGTAGATATGTCTAGATGTATATATTCTTGTCTTTCTATTGCATTCACTTGTAAAATTGGCTATTCTACTATGCCCTGGGGCCCCACCTCCACAGCCTCCACCAAGGGTGACTCCTTCTTTGAAGACTCAATAACATTGACTTACAAGAACTGGGTAAAAAGTCACTGATATTGAAATCATTATACAGTTCAAAATTATCTTTGTTCTTCATTCGTGACCTTTCTTTATTACAATCTCCCACCCAGAGTGCCTTACACCACCCAAAAGGCCCAAGACTGATTTCTGACCTATTTCTGCTTCAGAGAAAATAATCTGGTGTGATAAAATGAATTCCCAATAGGTAATTTATAACTTAATGTATCCCTTCATGCAAAAATTTACAGAAGATAAACTCACAAATGATGGGATCTAGGGCATTTGCCAAAGGCTATTGAAGGCGTAGAAGGGCTTTCTTGGAGAATCTCAAATACTGCCATGGAGAAGACTAAAACATCATCCGTTAATAAGCCTTGACCAGAAATGTAGATAGAGAACTGTGTATGTAATATCACAATGTGAAATTCACCTAGGAAAGAAGGCTGACTGTCATCCCCTGTTCTTCTGGCTACTAAGGCAAATAACTTGCAAGAAATTGTTTTGATAAAAATAAAAATTATGGCCCAAAAGCTAGTGAGATACCCAAATAACTACAGAAGGCAAGGAAATGATTCAGAAAATTCAGCTCCTATACCTAAAATGATTCCTATAATTCGAACAAAAGAAGACAAATTACTTGAAAGTTCAAATCAAGTGTCTTTAAATGGATCCTATAAGTGTTAACACTTCATTTCATCCTGTGGACACAACAAGGGAACACTTAGTAGACTGTGATTTGAGACAGTTGGTAAAAATTCCCTCCAGGGTGGTCATGCTATATCAACACCACAAGAACTTTTAGAGACGTTTAATGTACTGTAGCTAGGTTTTAATTGTTCTGCCATGATAATTCCCTAGGGACTACTTATAACAAAAGAGAACAAAAACATAAAGACAAAGAAAATGTCTGAAGTTCACTGAGGGGGACCAAGTGCATTTGCATGGATGAGCATAAATATTTGCATGTAACACATACACACACACACACACACACACACACACACACAAATGTGAGAGTGACGTGGCTATGACATCTGAAATCACTAGGTTTCCTGTGGAATCCCAAATTGATCATTTTAAGCTGGCCATCTCAATAAGTGCTCCCTCTCATCTGGATCCCTTAGAAATTTTGTTTTTTTGTCAAAGAGGAGCTCTTAGGTCATAGGATATACTGACTTGCATACACACAGAGCAAAGGCTAGGACTGCTGGAAGACAAACAGAAGTACTGCTTTGTTTTATGTATTTACAAACTGTACTATTTTATCTTCAAACTTGAAAGATATGTAAAGTACCCAAGATGATGGAAAAAGTATCTGAATATCTGAAATGGAAATTGCAAATATACCCACCTCTTTAAAATGGCTTTGCAAATAAATTCTGTTTCTTGTTATTACATTATTACACTGCTTTTCTTTCTTTTCTTTTTTTCTTTTCTTTTTTTTGTTTTTTTTTTTTTTTTTTGTACTGGGGATTGAACCCAGGGGCACTCCACCACTGAGCCACATCCCCAGCCCTATTTTGTATTTTATTTAGAGACAGGATCTCACTGAGTTGCTTAGGGCCTCGCTAAGTTGCTGAGGCTGACTTTGAACTCATGATCCTCCTGCCTTAGCCTCCCAGGTGCTGGGATTACAGGCATGCGCCATGGCACCCGGCTATTACATTGCTTTTCTTACTGAGTAGGAGATGGGGGGAAAGGATTCAATTTACCATTATATGATCGAATTTGAAAATATTTGTGCACTGCATTTAGGACAGATTTTATAAAACATATCCAAGTAATCAATATTTATAAACTCAAAATAAATCAACAGGAAGAATAAATAATAGTAAGGTCATGCTTGAGGGCTGGGAATGTAACTCAGTGGTAGAGCCTTTGCCTATCATGTATGAGGCTCTGGGTTCAATCAGTACCACACATATATACACACACACACAAACCGTCATGCTTGAGGGAGCATACTGCTATATCAAAAATTCTTACAGGGGCTAGGACTGTGACTCAGTGGCAGAGTGCTTGCCTAGCACGTGTGAGACACCAAGTTCCATCCTCAGTACCACATAAAAAATAAAATAAAATAAAGTCATGCTGTCCATCCACAACCACAAAAAAATTTTAAACAAATTTTTGCAAAATGTAGAAAGAGGAATAAAAACAAACAAAGGCAAAATTAACAATCTTATCCAATTATTAAATATTTGACTTAAATTGGTATGTATTCATTAAAGGTTTTTCTTACCTGGACAAAAAAGATGAAAGAAGAAAGAAAAGAAAAAGGAAGGGAAGGGAAGGGAAGGGAAGGGAAGGGAAGGGAAGGGAAGGGAAGGGGAGAGAAGGAGAGTAGAGGAGAGGAGGGGAGAGGAGAGGAGAAACGGGGAGGGAGAAGGGAAGGGAAGGACCAAATGAAGAATGCAGAAATAAATCCACATATTCAGAAGAATTGACTTTTGACAAAGGCAGGAAGAATATACATTAGAAAAATTTCTTCAATAAAATTGTGCTGGGGCCAGGCACATACCTGTAATCCCAGTACAGTAGGACGACTGTGTTTGAGAACAATTAATCAAATATCTCAAAATAGCTAGTAAAGAGGATTTTGAATATTCACAACACAAAGAAATTAAATAGGTATGAGGTAATATACCAATGATGCTGATTTGATCATTACACATAATATTAAAATGTCACACTGTACACCCTTAGTATGTACCATTGCTATGTGTCACTTAAAACATATCTTATGATTTGGATCTGGATTGTCACTCAAAGGCTCATGTGTTGAGAGCGTGTTCCCCAATGCAGTAGTGTTCAGAAATGGGGCTTTTGTGAAGTGATTGACTCATGGGGGCCTGACTGCATCAGTGGTTTAATCCATTGGTAAGTGAATGGTCAGCTGGGAGATGATGGAGGTGGTGGAAGGTAGGAGCTGGTTGAAGGGACTGGGATCTTGAGGACATGCTCTCAGGGACTCTGTTTCCTGCCTTCCATGAAGTGAGCAGCCTTCCTCCACCATGTATTCTGCCAGAATGTTCTGTCTCACCTTCCAAGCAATGGAGCTGGCTGATCATGGAATGAAACCTCTGAAAATGAGAGTCAAAATAAATTTTTACTCCGTTAAGTTGTTTTTTCTTAGGCATTACATTTCAGGGACCAAAAGATGACATATTAAAATTTTTTCCATAAATAATGACCAAATGTCTACATAATGTAAATTGTCTAGTGTACATTTAAGATTTGATCATTGAGTACATACATACTGAATTTATTATGAGATTCTTAGCACATTAATTATCAAACTAATCTTCAATAGCAAAACTAGAGGAAAACTACTGAATGGCTACACTGGAAACAATGAAATCTCTCATATATAAAACGAATGTGCACCAAAAATAGAAGATGAATGATATGCAACCAGGAAAGTTTAGTTTGGAAAGTTGAAAAACTAAAAGGCTGAATTTAATTGAAGTTTCCTGAAAATGCTAGCACATAAAGAATAAGAATAGACTGCTTGAAAAAAAATGTGGTTTAATGTTAATCGGTGACTCTCAAAACCAACTCAAACATAGCTTTCAAGTATGCTAGAAGTTTCATGCTGGGAGGAATAAAAGTAAGATGAAAACTAACCAGGATGCATCCAATGGGGAAAAAAATCATCCTTCCTAAAAGATTGATCCTGCCAAGATGAACCAGTTGTGGAAACATCAAGTCCAAGGAGGTCAATGTTTTTATGGAAGGCATACATGAGCTATTCGACTCAAAGGGCATGTCTTGCTTATCTGTACAGCTCCAGCAGCTGACATGATCCCATGCTAAATAAACGTGGAAAAAAGGAAAGAAGGATGGAAGGGAGAGTGGAAATGTAAAAAGAGAGAAAAGAAGAAAGGGAGGCAAGAAGAAAGGGAGGCAGGGAGGCCAGGGAGAGACCAATGAGACATAATTGTATGTTTTATTGTTGTAAGTGAGCTAAAATACTTAGAATCAAGCACATTATGGTCAAACTTGAAGGAAATTGCCCTATTTGTCAGAAAAGAGAATAAGATGCATTTGAAATTTATGAACTAGTAACGCTAAAGTTGATTCCTAGTCATTCTCTACAAAAATTTGCTAAATTTAAAAATAGTGTAGTGAACACTAAGTGCCTGTAAGATCAACTAAGGAAAAGTTGCAATAAATTAACCTTCAGTTTACTTTTATTGAATTACTGAATTGTAGTTTCATAGGAATGCTTCCAGTATAGTTGACTTAAACTTCAAAAGATACTTGATATGACCTCACGATGTTCTTGATTATTTGTATAATTATATATACTCACAGCCGCTTGAATACATATCATCAAAGTGACTATCAATAGGTTTTTATCAATCAGAAAGTTTTCTAAAACCTTATCCCGTAGCCAAGTCCTATTGTATGTAAATTGGATAAGTTGACCAAAGTTATAAGGAATGTCCTAAAATCAGGAGAATTAACAAAAAATAAAGGTTCAAACTTATCTTAATAGATCAAAAATCTAATCCTAATTTTAAAAACTCAAAACTTAAAAGGATAAATATTAAATTCTGCTTGTATGTTAATGAATCAATCGTACAAGGCTATCACTTGCATAAAATCCTAGTAAATTTAGTTAACTGAAGACTAAGGCTGAGCTAGCTAATTCACAATGGCCCAAGTGATCCATAGATAGAATTTAGGATATGCAAAAACTTGAAGGGAGTGAGGGGGAAATACATTACTATTTTCATGATACTTTGACACAAGTTTAAGGTTTCGTTCCGTTATGAATGAAGTACCATATTAGCAATACCCATAACTTTGTAAAAACTAATAATCATATATATTTCCTTATTACATTATGTTTGTGTATATCTCAAAATGGAATATATACATCACTACTTCAAATTTAAGATAATTACTGGACATATCACTCTATCTTATTATTAAGACTTTAATAAAGAAATGCAAGCATTTACATATACAGCCCTCAATCACACATTTTTGTCAATATTTTAATAATTGGCCTCTAATATAATTTTTTGGGGGGTGAGTGGCACCAGTCATCTTACACAGGCACAGATTACATGTGAATTTACCTTTCACATTTTATTGGAGATACTGACAACCGGGGTAAGTTTGGGGTGGGTGTGGGGAGAAGCAAGACCAGCAAGATGAAACTCCAGAAATTGTATCATGAGGAACATAATTGTTCTAAGTCTGTGCTCCTGTTTAGATAAAACTTCAGCATCTCCCACCCTTTTGCATACTGCCCTAGTATCTCAGGTGGTTAGTAAGCCCTCAGATTCTCAGTTTTGGTGTCTAGATCCTGAGTAACATGTACCATGCATGGTTGGAATGAGAGACAGAAAACGAAGTATTAGAGAATCTAACAATGCACAGTACATTACAAATCCCCCCAAAACTATGCCATGGTTGGTATAGCCTTGCCAAAGGAAATGAAGTGGGAAAATCCATATCCTAAGTGTCCTCTCTCTGCCTCAGCAGGGCTGGGAGGTCTATACAGGCTCTTCTGCCCTCAGGACTACTATATCAACGTTGAATGGCTCTATTTTATTTTGTCCCAGAAAACAGGAATAGGACAATCAGCACGAGATAGAGTTGAGTTCACTGAAATGAACAAGTGCCTAGCAATCACACTAACCTTTGGTAAGCACTGGTTGTTTTAAAAATAATAAGAATCCTGCCACTGACTGAGCTCAAGCAGAGACGCAATTTCCAAGCACTCCTGATGTGGGAAGGGAACAAGAGCTTGCCAAGATGGGGAGGCTGGCCACAGAGCCTCACAGGTTACCTCCACCTACAGGGCTTGAAGAGTCTCTAGCTTCATGCACCAGAGCTAACATAAATAATAGATCAAGCTATCAGGCTCAACAAATGTTGTTCTTCCTCTGGTTCTGAAGACCATAGTCATCATTTGAATAAACAGATCATTAATATGAGGATAGAATTCCCAGCCTTTAGTAAAAGGGACACACTATTGGATAGGGAATATTTATATTTCAAATAGATACAATGACAGTCACAGCTATAAGATTCCAGAATGGACTTTCAGAGTTCAACTTTGTAATAATGACTAAATAAAATGACTGAAATAATAATAATGTATGTGAGTATGCTAGAATCAGTGGAATGCTTAAAGAGACTACTACTCTCTTTGGAGAATTATGGTATCAATTGAACTCCAAACGATACCAACAAGGCCCATTAAGGAAAAGGTCATCTCCAAAAGCAGCCTAGTATTAGGCTGAGAATTTCTTCTTTTTCTGGCCAGACGTACTTCCCAGATGTGATGACACTTCACATTTAGCAAACAAGGAAAAGGCAGAGAGACAGGAGAGCTGGTGGTCACACGTGGGTTAAGCATTTGTCTTAATAAATATTAAAATATCTAAGATATTTATCATGCATTATATAGTTAAAGAATAAAGACACTTTTTTCTTTTCCTTCTCTTTTTAGTTTTCTCTTACTCCTTCTCTTTTTACTCTCCTGATCATTTCCTCTTCCCAAAGAGGCCCCTTGATTTGCTTACAAACTCTAAAATTTCCCGGTTTCCACACTTTAAAATGCCCTCCCTCTGCCACACTGAAACTCCATTATGCAAAATCTATTCTTCAAAAATAGAAATAACCTTTTCCAGAGAAAGTACATCCTGATAGAATCATAGTCAATGAAGACACTCACATTTCTAAATGTGCTAACCACAATAAAAAAAGAAGCAAGAACAGAATCTCACACTATTTGGAAACATTTAGATGCACATAAAAATTGACAATTATTTTGTTTTTATGCAGATTTAGAAAAAAAAACTATAAGGAAGAGATTTTAGCAAATATGTCAGCATATAAAGATTTTCCATGTGAGGTGTTTTTACATTAAATTTAGTTGAATACAGATTTATGTTTTATTTTACTTAGCACAGAGAATAATTATTTAAATGTTTCCCATATAGTGTCATGATTTACATTATGCTTTAACTCAGAAATCTGAGGACTATATATCATTGAACATCACAACTGATGTTATACAAACATTTCAAAAGAAAAAAAAATCATTGTCAATACAACACTAACTTGAGATGTCCAGTTCACAGACTGAAATGATCACCAAGGGTGAATTTCCTGTTCTGATGCACAGTCCCATGAACTTGACCCCTCCACTTTCCTAGAGTGAAGTTTATCTTCTTAAGAGTGAATTCATAGCATTCAGGCTCCCACAGAATGGTTATATAAACCTTATCCCAATTTATAAAGTTGCCATAATAAATATAACTGCTAAAGGAAGCAGCACATTCTTTCTGTAGATGAGAATCAGCGAGAGAAAGTGAGGGTTTAAGAGATAAAGAGGATGTGTAATGGGACAGCCAGAGGTGTCCCTACCAAGGTTGGGTCTATCATTGCATCTTGATGGGCCAGTGTCCCAATCCCAATTCCCATTCCTCTGGGGAGTGTTAGAATGGACATTTTTTCATTTTTTCATAAGTGACCAATATTCTTATCATTACATTTTTCTTTAGATATATAAGTATTTTCAAAACAAACAACCAAATATGGATGCTCTAAGGTATAATTGGATATTTTTAAGATGATTTTCATTTCTTTGCTCTACTGATTTGTTGATGGTAGTATTTTCCTCTAAGATGGTGGGGTGGGAAGCTTTTTCTTTGAAACACAAATATTAAAGGAAGTATACCTGTTGGTATCATGAAATGTAGCCAAGAAAATTTTTATATGAACACACCAAAAGTGATAAATTTGGAAGCTACTGCCCACAGAGAGCAAGACTGGCTCCTGGTCTACCATTTGCCATTTGCATGGCATTGGTCAAATTATTGACTCTCTCAGATCCTCAGTCTGATCATCTAATGCTGTGAGGAAAACATCTGTCTTCCAGGTTGTGTCATGAAGACTTAATTGGCTGAGTGATAAGAAGAGTTTGATGCACGCAGGGGCCGTGTGGTACATTCCTCTCTTGATTTCTTTTTCCTCCTTACTCAATCCACCCTCCCCAAATAAACCTTTGTGGCATTTCCCATTGTGTCTCTGACAAGTCAAGTGATTTTATATGGGACTCACACATCCTCCCACATCTGCAGGTCCTCATCCAATCCATCCAATCATTTATGAAGGTAACTCTCTGACTAGCATCAGCAAAGTCACCTTCAGGATTAACATCTTCCCATACAAGCATTATCCCCTCACAGCCTTGCTTTCCCAATCTGTCCTATGTCAATTTGCACTTGATGACACATGGCTTAGTTTCATTATTTCCTCTGTGACTTGTTGTACTCCTATTTTAACTTCTTGAGAATAAAGACTTTGCTTGATTGTCCTTTAAAACTGGCCCCCTTATTCACCTAATCCATACCCACCCCAGCCCTAGCTAATGCAGCAGTGCCTTTCGTTTTGTGTTGACTGGCTGGCTAATGAGAAATTACTTTAGCAGGACAGGAGGAACAAGTCTACAGAGGAACTATTAGATATATCAAAGCCGCAGAATAAAGAGAGGAATCAAAGGTGAGGAAATTACCTACCCTTCCCCTCTTCTAAAAGGTGAACGATTTATTTGCCTCAATCTCACAAGGAATACAAGTACCTTCCCTGTGGCTGTGTTTACTTTCTATAAAAAAAGAGGTAGATAAAATCAGAAATGTAAGTCTCAAAGCAGAAATAAACCAATGAAGAAAAAAAAGCCATATTAAATCAATAGGCAATGAGAATTACAAAGAAATTAAAGAATGTAAATGCAAACATTTTTCTCAAGTGTTTTATGTCACTATTTCTTCAATTTTTTCTCTCTATTTTCTTTCTACCTTTTTTTTTTTTTCTTTCCATGCTAGGGATCCACCTCAACTCTTGTCCATACTAGGTAAGTACCCCACCACTGAGCTATACCCCAGTCCCATTACCATTTTAAAATATTTACTGTATAAAGCTATTTTTAGAAAAAAATTAACATCTACAATGGAATATATAATTGATTATGTGTGACTGGAAATAGAAATAAAGGCCTCCATAACTTCTGAGCAAATTCTCTGTTAACAGAAGTAAAAACAAATAATTTCATAATCAATATAATGTAAAGTTCATACTGATTAAACTGGATTAAATGAGAAGAACCAAGGAATTCAATGCACAGTCATAATCTCTGGCTTTCTTTGCCATAAAACCCTTGAAGAACTTATTTGCTTCCACCATTTCCCAAAGGAGAGACATTTATTCCAGGAATGTGCTTCCACCAAGAAGGAGAAGTGCATTTTTGTTACAAGTGAATTACAACTAGGAACGAATGTTTAAATTGTGGAGAGATTTGGAGGTGAATTAGTAAATAGGATGCAAATCAGAGCAAAATCAAATCATAACAGCCAAATAGGAAAACAAATCCCATCTGGATGTGTGGCAGAGTCAGAGTTTTACTAACCATAAAAATGGGGAAACAACTTCAAGATTTAAATCTCATTTAAATGCAGCCCCATTAAAACTTTATAATTCTAAGTGAATGCAATAACTTTAATATTGTATAACCCATATAGGATTTTGATTAACATGACTTGACAGATGGGAAAGAATTTTCCCTTAAAAATACTTCAGAATGTTTATAAAAAGTACCTACTTTAAAGTTAGACATTGAAATTATTTTTAAATGTTATATCATGATAAGAAAAAGCTTTGGGGGAATTACTTCTTTAACTTTATAATACTTCTAAAAAGCATCCTGGCAAACATTCCTTATTAACATTAAAGTGAATTTATGTTGATGTTTTAAATTTTAAAGGACTTCAAGACGCTCATATAATTCTGGACACTTGGGAGTCACAAAATATATACAGTATATCTTTTATCTGAGAAAAGACTACAATACCCTTCAATTATGAGAAGCTTAAAGTAAAATGAATAAAGATAATTCTGAAGCATGAAAAACTCTAAATGTGTAACATATTTGAATTAGAGGAAGTCCTTGGACTGGAAAAATGTTTACAGAAGTGTTCATGGCTCTTCAAAAGCAAGTTTCTGTGAAAGCTTTCAGAAGGGACACACTGAAAGGGATGACAGTACACTAGAGAGTCTTGGAATGAGATCTGTGGGAATAAAGTAGGTCAGAGAGAGTGTCGATTTGGAGTTAGTCCAAGATTAAGGTATGATACATTTGTCATAAATGAGGAAATTTTGATTAGAAGTTATTGGGAAAAATGATCTATGCCAAAGTGAAAGAGAGAGTGGGTGTGTCTGTCTGTTTGTATGACAAAAGACATATATCTTGAGGCATGCAGTTGAAATATAACGCTTTTCTTCAGGAACTAGATACAAGATCTAAAATATGGATGAATAGTTGGGAGTCAGTCAAGATCCAACAGAAGACCATAGATTCATGTTCTGATTTGGCAAAAGAAAAAGAGGGAAATTAATAGGAGCCAAAGAACTGAGTGATAATAATAAAAGAAGAAGGAAACTAAGAATAAAGAATAAAGTAGTTTGTAGTCCCTAGGATTATTATATTATGGCTGTTAACTGATGTCCAGAATTCTTGATTATGAGTATGGGGGTGGAGAAGAGGAAGAGGAGGAGAGTGAATAGGAGACAGACAAAATCAGGAGCAGAGGAGGAAGCGAATGAAGACAGACTATAGATTTTTGCATATTTTTTTCCAGAAACCTCTCTCTCATTTGAGAGTTAGTTGATGCCAGTACCATTGATCTGTCATAGTTTAAATTTATTGGAAACTTCTTAAGAGGCTTCCACGTTAAAGATGACTAATTTCTACAACTATTTCAATGCCAATTCCCAGCTAGATTCTTTACATACATTACCACATTGAAGCTCATAAAAGCCTTAGAATAAGGGTCCTATTGTTTTCGATTTTTTTGTAAAGAAGAACCTATTGTAGTTTAGTCACATGACCCAGGCCACACAGGTGGCAAGTAAAGATGCCAAATACGAACTTGGGTCTCTCTGATTTCCTGATCCACTTACTGAAATTTATCCTGGCAGAACATCATTACATTATCACCATGCCACAAATCAGTAATTCTGTACATTAAGCAAATAAACAAAATTTTTAATTAAGGTTACTGATAATTTTTAAGTAATTTTAATACCTTCTTCCCCACTTCGTCAATGTCAGATTTTTAGGTTCTATTTGCTGTGTATAATGCAGATTCCACAAATAACAATGACTTAAACAATTCATTTATCTTGCATATAAAAAAAGTACAAAAGGCAGATGTGGCTGCTTTATGATTCAATGAAGAAGTATCCAATCACTGGTCTTCAGTTGTCTTTCTATCATTTCAGAGTGTGACTTACATCCTTAAGTCCATTCAGTGATAGACCAAGGTGGTTGCTAGAGCTACAGACACAAGATTCACATTCTAAATAGGAATGTGAAAAGAGAGGAAAAGAGAGAGAAGAGGAATATCCCCTTTTCAGGATATACTTTCTTTTTTTAAAATTTATTTAATTTTGATTCATTGAACACAAATGGAGTACAGCTATTGTTTCTCTGGGTGTACACAAAGTAGAGTCACACCATCTGTGCATTCATACATGTACACAGGGCAATGATGTCTGTCACACATTCTTATTCTTACCCCCCAACCCTGACCCCAACCCTCCCTTCCCTCTATGCTATCTATCCTTCCTCCATTCTTGCCACCCTTCCACCCCGCATTATGCATCATCATTCACTTATCAGAGAGACCATTCGGCCTTTGGATTTTTGGGATTGGCTAATCTCACTTACAATAACAGTCTCCAACATCATTCATTTACCTGCAAATGCCAAAATTTTATTCTTCTTTATGGCTGAGTAATATTCCATTGTGTATATACACCACAGTTTCTTTATCCATTTATCTATTGAAGGGCATCTAGGTTGGTTCCACAATCTGACTATTGTGAATTGAGCAGCTATGAACATTGATGTGGCTGCATCACTGTAGTAATCTGATTTTAAGTCCTTTGGGTATGGGCCAAGGAGTGGGATAGCTGGGTCAAATGGATCCATTCCAAGTTTTCTAAGGAATCTCCACACTGTTTCCAGAGTGGCTGCACCAACTTACAATCCCACCAGCAATGTATGAGTGTACACTTTTCCCCACATCCTCACCAACACCTGTTGTTGCCTGTATTCTTAATAAGAGGCATTCTAATTGGGGTAAGATGAAATCTGATGGTGGTTTTGATTTGCATTTCTCTTATAACTAGGGATGTTGAACATTTTTTCATAAAGCTGTTGATTGCTTGTAGAACTTCTTCTGTAAAGTGTCTGTTCATTTCGTTGGTCCATTTATTGATTGGGTTATTAGTATTCTTGGTGTAAAGATTTTTGAGTACTCTGTAGATTCTGGAGATAAGTGCTCTATCTGAAGTGTGTGTGGCAAAGATTTTCTCCCACTCTGAAGGCTCTCTCTTCACATTATTGATTGTTTCTGTTGCTGAGAAAAAGCTTTTTAGTTTGACTCTATCCCAATCATTGATTCCTGTTTTTATTTCTTGTGCTTTGGGATTCATGTTAAGGAAATCTGGTCCTAGGCCAACATGATGAAGATTTGGACCTATTTTCTCTTCTATTAGGTGCAGGATCTCTGGTCTAATTCCTAGGTCCTTGATCCATTTTGAGTTGAGTTTTGTACAGGGTGAGAGATATGGGTTGAGTTTCATTTTGCTGCATATGGATTTCCAATTTTCCCAGCACCATTTGTTGAAGAGGCTATCTTTTCTCCATTGTATGTTTTTGGCTCCTTTGTCAAGTACGAGATATCTGCATTTATGTGGATTTGCCTCTGTGTCCTCTATTCTGTACCATTGATCTAACTGTCTATTTTGGTGCCAATACCATGCTGCTTTTGTTACTATTGCTCTGTAATATAGTTGAAGTTCTGGTATTGTGATATCCCCTGCTTCACTCTTCTTGCTAAGAATTTCTTTAGCTATTCTGGGTCTCTTAATCCTCCAAATGAATTTCATGATTGCTTGCTCTATTTCTATGAGGTCTGTCATTGGGATTTTAATTGGAATTGCATTGAATTTGTATAGCACTTTTGGTAGTATGACCATTTTGACAATATTTATTCTGCCTATCAAAGAACATGGGAGATCTTTCCATCTTCTCAGATTCTCTTTAATTTCTTTCTTCAGTGTTCTGTAGTTCTCATTGTAGAGGCCTTTCACTTCTTTTGTTAGATTGATTCCCAAGTATTTTATTTTTTTAAGGCTATTTTGAATGGTATAGTTTTCCTAATTTCTCTCTCAGAGGATGCATCACTTATGAATAAAAATGCATTAGATTTATGACCATTAATTTTATATCCTGCTACTTTACTGAATTCATTTATGAGTTCCAGAAGTTTTCTGGTGGAATTTTTAGGGTCTTCTAAATAGAGAATCATGTCATCAGCAAATAGGGATAGTTTGAGCTCTTCTTTTCCTATTCGTATTCCTCTAATTTCTTTGGTCTGTCTAATTGCTCTGGCTAGAGTTTCAAGAACAATGTTGAATAGTAGTGGCAAAAGAGGGCATCCCTGCCTTGTTCCAGTTCTCAGGGGTAATGCTTTCAATTTTTCTCCATTTAGAATGATGTTAGCCGTGGACTTAGCATTAATAGCCTTTGCAATGTTAAGGAATGTTCCTACTATCCCTATTTTTTCTAGGATTTTGAGCATGAAGGGGTGCTGTATTTTATCAAATGCTTTTTCTGCATCTATTGAAATAATCATGTGGTTCTTGACTTTAAGTCTGTTGATGTGGTGAATATACATTTATTGATTTCCGGATGTTGAACCAACCTTGCATCCCTGGGATGAAACCCACTTGATCATGGTGCACTATCTTTTTAATATGCTTTTGTATGCAATTTGCTAAAATTTTGTTAAGAATTTTTGCATCTATGTTCATTAGGGATATTGGTCTAAAATTTTCTTTCCTCGATGTGTCCTTCTCTGGTTTTTGTATCAGAGTGATATTAGCTTCATAGAATGAGTTTGGAAGGGTTCCCTCCTCCTCTATTTCATGAAATACTTTGGGGAGTATTGGAATGAGCTCTTCTTTGAAGGTCTTGTAGAACTCAGCTGAGAATCCATCTGGTCCTGGACTTTTCTTTGTTGGTAGGCTTTTGATGACTTCCTCTATTTCATTGCTTGAAATTGATCTATTTAAGTTGTGTATATCCTCCAGATTCAGTTTGGGTGGCTCATATGCCTCTAGGAACCTGTTGATGCCTTCCGGTTTTCTATTTTGTTGGAGTCTAAATTTTCAAAATAGCTTCTAATTATGTTTTGTATTTCAATAGTGTCTGTTGTAATATTTCCATTTATATCATGAATTTTAGCAATTTGGATTTTCTCATTCTGTTTGTTAGTGTGGCTAAGGATTTACCAATTTTGTTCATTTTTTCAAAGAACCAACTTTTTCTTTTGTCAATTGTTTGAATTGTTTCTTTTGTTTCAATTTCATTGATTTCTGCTCTGATTTTAATTATCTTCTGTCTTCTAATACTTTTGGTGATGATCTGTTCCTCTTTTTCTAGGGCTTTGAGTTGTAATGTGAGGTCATTGATTTGTTGACTTTTCATTCTTTTATTGAATGCACTCCATGAAATGAATTTTCCTCTTAGCACTGCTTTCTTAGTATCCCAGAGATTTTGATATGTTGTATCTTTATTCTCATTGACCTCTAAGAATTTTTTATTTCCCCCCTAATGTCTTCTGTTATCCATGCATCATTCAATAGCATATTATTTAATCTCCAGGTGTTGGATTTGTTTCTGTTTTTAACTTTATCATTGATTTCTAATTTCATTCCATTATGATCTGATAGAATACAAGGTAGTATCTCTATGTTTTTGTATTTGCTAAGAGTAGCTTTGTGGCATAACATATGGTCTGTTTTAGAGAAGGATCCACGAGCTGCTGAGAAGAAAGTGTATTCACTTTTTAATGGATGGAATAGTCTATATATGTCTGCTAAGTCTAAATTAGCAATTGTGTCATTGAGTTCTATGGTTTCTTTGTTCAATTTTTGCTTGGAAGATCTGTCCAACGGTGAGAGAGGAGTGTTAAAGTCACCCATTATTATTGTGTTTTGGTCTATTTGGTTCCTGAAATTGAGAAGGATTTGATTGATGTACATGGATGTGCCATTGTTTGGTGCATAAATATTTATGATTGTTATGTCTTGCTGATTTATGCTTCCTTTAAGCAGTATGAAATGTCCTTCTTTATCCCTTCTGACTAACTTTGGCTTGAAATCTGCTTTATCTGAAATGAGGATGGAAACGCCTGCTTTTTTACTAGGTCCATGGGTATGATATGTTTTTTCCCAACCTTTCATCTGTGGGCATGTTTTTCTTTGAGATGAGTCTCTTGAAGGCAGCATATTGTTGGGTCTTTCTTTTTAATCCAATCTGCCAGTCTATGTCTTTTGATTGATGAATTTAGGCCATTTACATTCAGGGTTATTATTGAGATTGACTTGTATTTCCTGTCATTTTGGCTTTTTTTTGGGGGGGGGGGCTTTTAACTTAACTTTGTTTCTCCTTTGATTGGCTATTTCTTTAGGGTAATTCCTCCCCTTGTTGGCTAACATTGTTATTTTTCATTTCTTCCTCTTGGAATATTTTGTTGAGAATGTTCTGTAGGGCAGACTTTCTATTTGTGAATTCTTTTAGCTTTTGTTTATCATGGAAGGATTTTATTTCATCATCAAATCTGAAAGTAAGTTTTGCTGGGTATAAGATTCTTGGTTGGCATCCATTTTCTTTCAGAATTTGAAATATGTTTTTCCAGGCCCTTCTTGCTTTTAGGGTCTGGGCTGAGAAATCTGCTGATATCCGTATTGGTTTTCCCCTGTAGGCAATCTGATGCTTTTCTCTTGCAGCCTTTAAATTTCTATCTTCATTTTGTATGTTAGGTATTTTCATTATAATGTGCCTTGGTGTGGATCTGTTGTAATTCTGTGCAGTTGGTGTCCAGTAAGTCTCTTGTAATTGATTTTCCATCTCATTCATTGTATTTGGGAAATTTTCTGATATTATTTCATTGAACAGATTATTCATTCCCTTGGTTTGTGTCTCTGTGTCTTCCTCAATCCCAATAATTCTTAAATTTGGTCTTTTCATGATGTCCCATATTTCTCGGAGGTTCTGTTCATGATTCCTTACCATCTTCTCTGTTTGTTTGACTTTGTTTTCACGATTAAATATTTTGTCTTCATTGTCTGAGGTTCTGTCTTCCAAGTGATCTATTCTGTTAATTATGCTTTCTATTGAGTTTTTAACTTGGTTTATTGTTTCCTTCATTTCCTTGTTTCCTTCAAGGATTTCTGTTTTTGTTTTTTTTTTCAGAACTTCTATCTCTTTATTGAAATGATCTTTTGCTTCCTGCAATTGCTCTATTAGCTGATTATTCATAGCCTGAATTTGCTCTCTCATCACATCATTCTCTTCTCAGATCATTTTCATTATGAACATTCTGAACTCCCTTTCTGACATTCTTTCTACCATGCTGTCTTTGGGTTCTCTTGATATATCATCTAGGCTTATTTGGGACACTTTCTTCTCTTGTTTTCTCATGTTGCTTTTGTATCTTCCCCTCTAGTAGTGTGAATCAGAGGGATTGCAGTTTCCCTGTAAAGACTTATAGTGTCCCTGCAGATTTCCAATACCTCACCTTGAAGAGATTATTATTAGCAGTACCCCATATAAACAATATGTGTCCTTAAACCATTTAGAACCTATTTAGATATTAACTGTGTTACAATATACAGAAATGAGTTCAAATCATCTACTGCATAATTGATAGGTTTGCAATAAGGACCACAATTTCAAATAGCAGAAAAAGAAGATCCTGAGGGGTTTAGAATATAACGTTAACGAGATAGGAAGGGAGTCTATAGAGTTACTATGTTGTAGGAATAGTGAGAGCAGAATTAAAGGAAATAAGTTCTTAGCATGAGAAAAGAGAATGAGTCTCCAAGGACACAGCTATATTAGAGGGTGATAGAATGATAAGGATATTAATAAGAAAGAAGTGGGAATGTAGTAAGTACATTAGGAATAATAATATTACTATTTATACAAAAGAAAAAGAGAAAGTTCTGCAGTAAAATTATATTGTACTATTCAAACCTCCTATTGTTCAGTAGTCTGATGCCTATCAAGTACTTGGTAATGCTGTGTTCCAAGAAGGGTACTGTCCCACTGCCTCCAGGTCAGGGATAATCAATGTTTGTGGGCAGAGGTAACCTGTTGTTGTTAGATGGTCAACGACAGCATGGGTGCCGGCCTGAGACTAGACCAGGTACAGGGTTCAGACCTGGACTCGGAGCTGGATATGGCGGCCTGATGGCTTGGCGGGTATGTGTTCACAGCTGGGGCTGCCCAGTGTCAGGCCCGAGCCCAGGCCCGAGCCCAGCCCGGCGGAGTTGGTTCCGGAGCCGCAGCTGGAGACCTCTTAGATGTAATTTGAATATAAAATCTCATTGAGAGCAGTATTCCTGCTGTTTGAATCCCAAGCAAGTACGAATCCATGGAGCAAGTAGGAATGCAGCCTTCCTCTAGCCCGCCATCTTGAATCTCCTAAGGATATACTTTCAAGGAGATGTTTCAGAAATATTATGCAAAGCTCTTTAATTTTCAATGGGCATAATCTAACATACAGACACACTCACATACAAAGAAAACTAGAAAATGCCCTGTTTTAGCTGGGTGGTATTGTGCTAACCTAAGAATACCAGAATTTTAACCAAAAAGAAATGGAAAAATCAATGACATTTGATTTCTCATTGAACTTTCTGATAGAAGAATTAAGTTAATTTTGTGCCTTCATTTGACATCAATCATATTTAGCAATCAGAGAATTAACAAGGGATTTCTTCTTATTTGTTTGGCATTTTCAGTTATATACAATAGAGAAACATCTAAAAATTGGAACCATTCTTGGGAGATTAAATTTAAAAATGTGTATGTTGTATAAACATACATGTTTATATTCTCATATATAATTTACATGGAACATAATAAAACCCTACTTGTGGTGGAAAATGTTATCACCATAAGAAATTTAGTACCATAATTTGTTGCTTATTATTGTTTAGATAATATTTATTATACCTAAAACTAATAATAAAGAAATTATCCCCAAACACTATATTCCTGATATGACTCTTTAACCAAAACTTAAACTGAAGCAAATTTGAAAGTTTGCAAAGAAATTAAGTTACTTTCTCCATACCTATAAATTTCTTGAATTCAGTTAGCACTAGACATAACATATTACAAGAAAGGCTGTTTGTTTTGCTGTTTACAGCCCAAAGAGTACTGGATATCTCCCAGGAAATTCCAGTCTTAGGAGGATTCCAACAAACATGAAGAACTGAGTGGTTCAGATTTAAACACAGATTGGAATCAGAATGTGAACTTTATTCCAAGTCTAATGTGTCTGATTTTTGAGATTTAGTCTCTGTTCATGCAAGCTCCGACAGCAAGACATTTATAAATAAAACCTGCAGATAAAATGAAGTTGATATATCAATATATAATCTTCTTTACTAGCATAATAAAATTCAAAATGTACCACTTCCCATAAACAAAATACAGTACATTGAATTTTCATGATTTTATTCCTAGATAGACAGTAGTGACATGTGGTTTTTTTAAATGCTGACCCAAATTATGCCAAGAGGCTAAAAAGAAATGCTTAGTCTTGAGTGATACAAATGTTAGAAGACCACATACATCCACCAAGGTCCCTTACATTCATAAGATCAGTTGTTCTTACATATGTTTAAAGTGTTTGGTAAATGTTCATGTATTATCTAGCAAAATTTCCTTGTAATCTACACTAAATGCATTTATTTAATAAAAGGACTTAGGACTCTCCAATCAAGAAATACACATTGAGCCATATATTTGTGGATTTTTTTTCTGTAATATCATTAATTGCTCAAATAAAATAGATCACTGCCTCTTTTTACTCTATGTCTGTAGTCCTCCTGATTTCCTTATCTAGAAAAATATCCTGCACATGGAAGGTATTCAATAAATGAGGTTAAGTGATAGGTAGGTCAATGGTAATATTAGAATTACCTTTACACAAAGAGATGCATTAAGAAGCAATGTGGGTCAGTCCTGCAGAGCCTGACTAACTGGTTCTGACACTGGCAAACAGTTCCTTTTGACTAATCCGGAAGATCACTTATTATCCACACACACAATTTTAATTTACTGGAGTCAATATCAGACAAAAAGATGAGAAAATGATTCAATCAATATTGCTAGCCTTAAATCACTGAGTAAAGACAAAACATTTTGATTTCCAGAAGTCACAGAAACTCCATGACCAATAATTAGAACAATCTGTTAACAAGTAAGAGTAATCGCCAACTCAGTGTTGCTTTGCAGTTAGTCACTGACGCAAGTGGGGAAGATTGCCTGGATTTACTGATTTCATTTGACAATTTATATACCTGATCCTAAAGAATCCATGATCTCATAAGAAAAATGAATTTGAAGCCTTGGTAGCTAGTTCACTTTCTTTCCTTTACACAATATATTTATCCTTCTCAATGTTTTCTTCCAATCCAGCAAGATATATTTTCCTTGTCTCCAGGATTCAATAGGTATATTTTCAATTTCACTATTCCATGGTCAGAAAGAAAGAAAATAGAAAAAAATGAACAGAAAGAAAAAAGTGTATATATGTGTATTTATTTATATGTATATGTATACATATAAATGTTTTATTTAATTAAAAATTTAAATAATTAGCCTGAAATCAAGGAACAGAGATGAGAAGAATGAGATTCTTATTGTAGCTGTGTCCTTACTTTCTGTGTGACATGGAATAAATTAATTACTTTCTTGAGCAAGAATTTTCTTGCCTGTAATGAAAAAAGATGTTGATGCTCACATTTTCTTTCATGGCGTCATTATAACAATCACACAATATAGTTTACATAAAAAACTTTAAAAGCATAAAAAATTATATAGTAAAGCATTGGTTTATTAAAAACCAATCCAAAATATGAATGCTGTGTTCCTCAAAGAGAGAAATTAAGTCCTTCAGATGTTGTTGGCACCAGGCGCGGTGGCACACTCTTGTAATTCCAGCAGCTAAAGGGGCTGAAGCAGGAGGATCACAAGTTCAAAGCCAGCCTCAGCAAAATCGAGGCACTAAGCAACTCAGTGAGACCCTGTTTCTAAATAAAATACAAAACAGGACTGCAGATATGGCTCAGTGGTCCAGTGGCCCTGAGTTCAATTCCTGGTACCCCTGTCCCCCCAAAAGATATTTTTGGCATTCCAAAATGATTATTTGCTTTATAAATAAATTTGCCATAGGACTAGCGTTTTCACACAAGTGAAAAAATGAAAGAGGAAAAAGGGAAATCCAGAAAATTCTGGACGTCTCTGAGGATAAATTATTAGTCAATTTCTTGGATCATGGACATAAATGTTTAGTAGGAAACTTTCTTTGAATGACTCAGATTATACTAGATAGTAGGTCTCATTTTAATACTAACATGAATTTCATACACTGCATCCAACCAAAAACTGCATCCAACTTTCCCAGTGTGACATGGCTCCCCAGGCACTGAACAATCCCACAGGTCACCTTTGCACTGCTGTCCTCTGTAAATAGAGACTCCAGAAGTCACCTGTCAACCAGCCTTGAGCAAGGAAAACAGCCTATTACCAACACATTGCTAATAAGTCAATGATCCCAAGACAAATGATCAAGCCACTCATAACATGTGCAAAAGTATAAATCCTGACCCCTAAATCTGAGAAGGGAGAGCGTGAAGGGAGAGCGTTTCCTACCTTGAGACCTACCAACACTCTGGTCAATAGGCCACTTATTTAATTATGGCAGAAATCATCAGTAGCCCAGTTTTTGAAGAAAGGAAGGGTGGTTGCACTTCCTTCATGTATGTATAATGTAAAAAACTGCAATGGAAGCACCCTTGGGGCGGACACAACCAAGTCCACAGCTGTTAGAGCAGTGCTTTGTCTGCACTCCGACCCCCTGTCAGCTCTCCAGGCAGGCAGCAGGCGGTGCGCTGGGTTTGCCCTGCAGTAGGACTCTTGCCTCAGGCCTCAGGCTGCCTACCAACCCACAGACCGACCTCTGGGGGCTCCCTCCTGGGTGGTGGGGCACAGGACATGCCTGCAAGGAAGGCAAGGGGGATGATAGCTCCCTGCCCCTTCCCTGCTGCTAGCCCACCATTGGTCGGTTGGTCAGCCTGTCCTTGCCAGCCATTGGCTGATCCCTAGCCTGCCAAAATTCAACTTTGAACAATTGGCCTTATCATCATTCTGTCTGCGAAGTTTGAGAGCTTAAAAGAAGCTCCCAGGTCCTGTTCTCTCTCTCTCTCTCTTTCTCTTTCTCTTTCTCTTCAGGGCAGGCACTATTCATCCACCTAATAAAAATCTCTTGTGAGTTTCTGCATTTGGAGTGGTTTGTCTGGGCACTTTTTTCGGTTTTCCTTATCTACACCAGAAAGCTAATACCTGGGTATTTTCTAAATCAGAACCCAGTTTTTAGATGCACTTCACATTTCCATCATTCTCAGCTTCTTATATTCTCAGCTTCCATCCATCTACTTTCAGTATTTAAAAAAAAAAAAAAAAAAAAATGTTGGTGGAACTATGTCTGAGTACGTGCTGTAAATGTATCGTGCCTGTATGTCTTAAGATCACAGATGACTCAGTTGCCTCTTTTCGTTCCTTTCTAAAGTGTTTTTCTCCTTCAGGATAATTTGTTGCTGGCTAGAATGCAAAGGCAACAAAACATTCACTTCAAATAGAATGTCATCATTAAGTCAGGATCTTGCAAAGTAAAATGAAATGCAAACCAAATTCGGAAATAAAATTTTCCTAGTATCTTCTGAATGATTCGTTTTTGTTTGTGTGTGATAACATCAGGTTCCATCCTTTATCCCCCTTCAGCATAGCAAGGTTTAGAATGGTAAAGTTTCTGGACCCTCCCTTTCTGCTCCCTTCCCCAGATTTCAGCCTCCCACACACTGACATCCTGGAACTCGTCAAGAAGGTCAGTTAGCTGGTAGAGTACACTCACCTCACGCTGCTCACACAGGGACACTCACACATGCATCCCTATTTTTTAGGCCTGTGCACACACATTAACACACACATTTAGGCATACACACTCCTAAGGAGGTCACTGAGTATTGCAATCATTCTTCTGGAAATAATCCTTTGCAATAAACGAGCAAAAGAAGTAGACCCTATTTTTTCTTTTCTTTATTTATTTTCTCTTCCTTTCCTTTCTCCTTCTCTTCCCTTTCTTCTTTCCTTTCCTTTCCTATTTTATTTTTGCCCTGGGGAGGCTTCTGAAGTTCAACAGTGATTTCTTTAATTAAGGAAAAAAAAAAAAAAAACACCAGAGAACAAGAAGGAATAGTAAACAGTTCCCTCCACTGCCTAAGGGGTTAGTTACAAAATAAACATTTCATAGACTGGGCCACATCTCCTATAATGAGACAGCTCTGGCTCTGGCTAGTGAGACTGCAACTGAAGTCCCCCATTAAGGGCATTCACTTGGAAAAATTAAGTGACCCACTTGTGTTGACTAAAGAGATGCTCACAGAGGGTTTTTTTGCAACCACCTACAGCATTTTTTGACAATCCGCCCTGCGCTCAGCACTGCCTTTTGCTGAAGTTTCTCTCTGCTGCATTTTGTTCTAATGGTTCAGCTGTCTCACTGGTGGTTCAAAGTCCAAGCTTTTCCTCTTAAGCCTCCATATAAACTAAAGTCCCTTAACCCAGAGAAAAGCAGAGGTAATTAGGGTGTTAAGTTTGATATTTGGTGGAATATACAGAGACAGGAAATTAGTATTACATTTTTTCCTTCTCCAAACCAAAACATACAGACAAAAGAAGATTGTTCACATTTGCAAAATTTGCCTTGAGCTCCTCAGAGGAAAGATGCTATGTAAAACCTAAAAATAAGTCAAGATTAAAATGCCTAAGAACAAAAGAGAGCATTCTAGTAATGACCTCAAAGATATTATCATCAGTCCAAGAAATGAAGGGAGAAGTCACAATAGAAAATCATTTGCAATCTAGAGATACACCATATATCAAAAAAATTTCACAGTCTATCAAAATTAGGACACAAACTCAAAAGTAATGAATACATACAAACCATTGACGAACATGAATTCTTATTTCCATTAAATTAATGAGAAGATAGGAGTAAAGAATGAAACTGGCCAAAATCATTGGAACAATAACTGAATTTTAACTCAAAGTATCCAAGCAAGAGAAACTCAGCAGGGTCATATTTCATAACATTAAAGATGAAATGAGACAAAAATCTAAACCATCCATTTATTTGCTTTACAAGCTACAATTAAGGGCTGTTAATTTATGAAGGTGTTTGTTCACTTGTCAGCCAGCTCAGCAGTACAAACTGAAACCTATAATTCACTTCCAGGTCTCTCCTATCCTCTCCATCTATTTGTTTGAACTACTCACAAAATACATTTCCTACTATATTAAATAATTGATTTCTGCTTTCTGTTTTGACCATTGTATTCAAAAGCAAAGAAGAAAAAAAACAAATAAATTTGCCCCTATGAAATGTGAAAACATGCACACTGTGAAGGATTGCTCTAAAACAAATTTTTTAGGTACGTATCTGGGGAATGAATGAGGAAGTCTGAGACATCACGTGTCTCAATTTACTCCAAGAATGGCCAAGTCTTCCTTGCTATCCATTTATATCTATTTGCTGTAAGGTCTTTTCTTTCTTCAACTTTGCCAGCTCCACTCGCCACCTCCATTCACAAACTTGCTAAGTGGTGCCTTTATTTTTCTTCAGGAATCTTTGAAACAACTTCGAATTGCCCCCCTTCTCAGAATGCTCCGTGCAGCTGCATTTTTATGTTAGCTTTGTCATTCATCCATTCATTGCACAAATTTTTATTAAATACCTACTATGTGCCAGGCCAAGCTCCAACTGCTGGGTTTACAGTAGTAAACCTACCGGACAAAGAGTTCATCTCTAATTGGAGCTTACAATCTATTAGAAGTCACAACCAATAAACACCATAAATAAGTTATAAAGCCAGGTAGTGATCATCTCGGAAGAAAAACTAATGCAGAGAAGGGAGATGAAACCGCATAATGAAGATACATGGGTGAAGTGCATATATGTGAATAGAGTTTTTATTTATTTCTTTTTGCTGAGGATTGCTGACTATTTCCTTATGAATTAGCATAAGAAAAGGCTTTGGCAACCCACTGCTATATAGTTCTTGACACAGTGATGGACATAATACAAGTATCAATAAATACTCAGTAATTAATTCTTTCAGTTCTCTGCTACTGCTTTGCTTTACAATTATAACCAAGCTGTTTTTACTTCTGACTCTTATTCTCTGATGAAGAGGAAAGTAAGAGATCTTAACTCTCTGCTTTCAAAACAACTGCAGGGTTTTGAAGTCTGAAGTCCTGAAGTTTGAATTCACCTCTAACACTCATTAACTGAGCAAGGCTGGCCCAACCAATTTTTCTCCACATCTTTTTCATTACTTATAAAATAGCAATAATTATACCTGCTTCACAGAATGAGGATGAATGAATTCAAACATGTGACAGCATTTATAAGCTATTCTACATTATACCACTGGCTCTTATTACTATTATCAATGAGAAGTTTGGAGGAAAAAAATTATCAGAACATCCAGTTAGGAGAGTGTGTGTAAAATGAGTCTTATGCTGCACAGAGTTAATACAATAAAGCTTCAGGAACATATTCATAAACTATCACAAGCCAATATTTTTAAATTTGCCCAAGGGCTTTAACTAATAAAAGTTGAAGTTGCTACTACCTAGATGAAATAAATATCAGGAAGCTTCACAGTATCTGTTCCTTGGAATTTATCCTCACCTGGAGAAAACCAAATATACACACTGAGAAATGCCAGGTCAATCATCCCTGAAGTCACTACCAGGAACTGAAGGCAAGCCACATACTTTGGTCTCAATAACTAACCAAACACGTGCTTTACTTTGGTCTCCTCCTTGATACCTTTATAGCTTGTAATTAACTCTGCTGGTTAAAGGTCCCACTACTTCCCTGACTGTGGTCTCTGCCACCATTATGAAATCGCTCCACCCAGTCCCAAACCCACCCTTATGTTAGCCATACCCACACTTTGCATTCTACTTCAGTACTTAAGAAACAGTGTCCCCAGAAGCTTTGGAAAAAGATCCTGAGTACCTGTGGCCACAGATGGGCTGTGTGTTTATTCTGGTGGCTCTTTGCTTTATGTCTAACTAAAGAACATAAAAATGCAAAGATCGGGCACAGGCTGTCAAACAAGTATACTTGAATCACTCAACCATTTCTGAAGAAAAAATAAGTTGAATTGTTTGGATTTCATTCAGAGGCATCCAGAGCAATAAACATTTGAAACTAAGTATATGGATTAAAGAGTCTTTAAAGGAGGGAAAACCAACACCAGTGTTGTGTTTGCAACAAGGTCCAAAGGAATGATCTCTCTGTTTTCTCATGGCATTAGGGGAGCAGGTTCTCACTCCAGCACAATTTGTACAGCCCAGCTGTGGAGTCACAGGGACACCGCCTGCACAAATCCTTTTGGTATTCTTGGTGATAACTAATCCAAGTTGTTTTTTTGTTTTTGTTTTTGTTTTTTCCAAAGGTTCTCTTTTCAAGCCAAGAGCATTTTTCAGTGGACCCTTGGAATAGTGAGTGTTCAGTGAACCGCACAATTGCTACAGGGATCAGTATTCCAGATGTTGGGAATCAGAGGTTAAACTAGGTTTTGTTTGCTTTACTAACAGACACCTTTCTTCTTAAATCAGAAAGACTCATGGGCCCGCAGGAAGTGACACACAACCTCAGAGGTGTTTACTGTCCACAGTCTGTAACCGCATCTCGCTGCATGCCCAGTTATAACTGCACAGAGTTCTTGGACATGTGTTCCCAGACTTAAGTAATCTCCATAAACTTGGCCATAAATCTAACTACAGCTAAACGTGAGAGTTTCTGTTTTGTTATTATAGATCTTAATCCTCCATGTGGAACATCATTCATTCCTCTAGAAAAAGGAGAAGAAAGACTTTGAACAATAAAGTTAGCAATGAGTCTCCCCAAATCATGAAATAGTTAAAAATGAGCTCCATTGAAAGTAAGTACAACCAGAAAGTGAAACAAAGCCCCTCTCAAACCAATCATAAAACTGCTCTGGTCAGTCTGCCTCCGTTTAGTAGTCAGGTCTCTGCTGGTGAGAAGGTTGTAAATGCATAGGAATGTGTGGCCTTGCATGTGACTGTTAGTGGCCCACAGGCAAGCAAGAAGAGGATTTTTAAAAGTCCAGATGGACTCTTTTTAATATCACTATCTAAAAGTTGGGGGGGATCCTCTATAAAACTGTATAGATGTGTGCTGGGTCCATAACTAACTTTTCTTATCCAGTGATAGAATACAAATCATTATAGTGATAAAAATTATAATACTTAATCATCCTCACTTTTATAAGAAACCCTTAAGTCAGGAAAACAGGCAAAAATTTATTCACCAAAGTTGATAGAAACAATTGATTTTATCTTTAAGCCTAGTCTTGATGTATGTGCATATGAACTGAATCAAAAGGAGGCAGAATAGGAGTTATAGATAAACACAGAGGCATGAACATACATTGTTTACCAGGTTTTCCTTCCAAAATTGGCAGTAATAGGATTTCAAAAGCAGAAAAAGAGCACAATATTCAAGAGATCAATGAAAAAGAGGGACAATGGGATTTTTTTTTTTTTTTTAAGAAGGAAAGCAAGAAGCAGAAAATAATTGAAACGGTGAAATCTCCATCATGTTTAAGGAAATCCTAAAAGTGAGTCAAATTATACTAGAATACTGGAGAGCTTTGAATTATGGAAGTGTCAAGTCTTCCATAAGGAGAGTATGCAATTAAAAGTCCACAGGTACTAGCTAAAACTCCGTTTAAGAAACAAATAGAGACCTGCATGCTAGCTGCCTGGAGACAGGCCTTTCCCCACTCCTGGCAAACCATAGGATTTTACTTTCTAGGGACACTGTGTAACAGAAGCCCTAGATGGAAAAAGAAAAAACAAAACCTAAGCCCAGATGGGGGCTGTGATCCTTCTCTTCTCTTCTCTTCTCTTCTCTTCTCTTAACTTCTCTTCTCTTTGCTCTCTTCTCTTTTCTTTCCTTCTTCCTTCCTTCCTTTCTTTCTTTCTCTCTTTTCTTTTGCAGTGCTACGAATCAAACCCTGATCTCCCATGCTAAGCAAGCTAAACTCCCAGCATTATTCATCTCTCAGAAGAGGAATATTAAGTAAAAGCCTATGTTTTGAACATTCCTTCGACTTCTTGCTTGGGAAATTTCTAGAAAGAATAACTCTGAGGTTTACACCTGCCAAACAGAACATGGGATAATTACTCTGGACAAAAACATCCTGTAAAGCATGCCACTAATGGACCCCAGTGAAGATTTCTAACACTCTAGCACTACAGGGAGTCTAACATTTAACAAGTTCTATTCACGAATACAGAACTTTCAGGCAACTTCTTAGTACTTCCTTAATAAAAGCACACAGTACTAACTACTCAATGATATCTGATGACATAGACAAAATTAAATAACTGAAAAAAGAAACATGGAAGACATGAACGCAAATAAGAGAACTAGATCTATGAAATCTATAATCAGTATATTTATAATAAAAAACATTACATTAATGTAATTAAAATACAGTACTTTCCCCCAAAGAGAGAACCAAAACATCAATTTAATTTTTTTTTAAATGCGCTACGAGAAATGAAAATTCTCTACTATGGCTAGAAGAGAAATTTGATGAGGCTTTCTATACTAGAACAAAATAAGGAAGAAAGAAAGAAAAAGAGAATGGTGAAGAACAGGAAATAAAAGATAATAAAAACAGAGGATCATAGAGGTCCAACATCTGAATAATAGGAGTTATTGAAAAGAAAATTGGAAAAAAAATTACTCCAGTAAACTTTCCAGAACTAAAGGACATGAGTTTTCAGATCAAAATGTCCCACCAATAACCCAACATAATCAATGAAATAAAAACAAAATTTTGTGAAATGCAGAATCACCAGAGACATAATGAAAATCCTAAAAAGTTTCATATTTGGAAAAAAGTATATAAACAAACAACAAAACCAGATTGTAGATGGCAGACAAAGAATCCATTTACTCAGTGGCATAGATTTTCTCAAATGTGCCATTGGGAGACAGAATGTCTTCAAAATTCTGAATGAAAATGACTTCCAACCTAGAATTCTACACTCAGAAAACTATCAGATAAGTGTGAGAGTAAAATGGAAGTATTTTAATGCGTGCAAATTTTCAGAAAATTGAACTCTTATGTATCCTTTCTTAGTGTGTTTATAAAACAAGATAAGGAATATTTGGAAATTACAAAACAGGGGACCAACCAAAAAAGAGATACCAGGTGCCATCCCTTCAGAAGGATGGAGGAATATATGAGGAAAATAGGTGATGGGTAGAACTACAGGAAAACTGGCCCAGATTGGAGCAATGGGATGGAGAATTCTAGAAAGGATATTTCCTAGAGTAAAGGAAAAACCTGATGGATTTGAATGATAGGTCTGGTGAAGAATTTTGGAAAAATTCAATGGTCGATACACAGAAAATTTAGCTTATTAATTTCAAGTAAACAGAAGACTATATGAACACGAAATGTGTTCATAATACACTATGTAATTAACTTATAAATAGTAGTTAATATAGCCATGACAATGTAAGTACTGAATGTTGATTTAATCTAAACATTGATTTTGTTGGAAGGATATGGAAAATATTGGAGGTTGGACAATACTAAGAGGAGGAAATTGTAGTAGAAATCAAATATGCATCGTCCAGAATAGGAAGTTTAAAAAATATTAAAAATCAAAAAATAATAGTTTAAGCAGATCATTTAGAGATATAGAAATAACTAGATGAAACCGCAAAAACAAAAAAGTTCAAAGTAGCAACATCAGAGAAGGTGAAACTAAAGATAGGGAAGAAAGAAGGAGTAAATCATTTTTGTTTACCCTGATAGGACCAGTTGACACTGACAATCTTGTGCATGTATAGCTGATAAAAATAATTTTAAAATTCCATTGAAAAGAAGAGCTGGAAAACTAAGTGCTGTGATATCCTTTATGATTGTGCTATGTCCAGCCACTAATCACCTGGGGAGATGCACACAGAATACTGCTGCTATGAAGGTTACAGAAGGAAATAATTCAGATGGGCATTCCTGGTAGAGGATACACTTGCACAAGACACAGAAGCAGGAAAGGGAAGGACGCATTCTGAATCATGTGAAATGGACATAGTGCAGGGGCACAGATGGCAGTGGCCTGAGATAATGTTGGTAGGGACTGTGTCCAAATGGACTTTGGAATCTTGAAATCCACACTAGGAAGTTTGAGCCTTTTCCTATGGGCTACAGGGAGCTCTTTGCAGATTCAATGACAGAACAAATTTCCAATTTTGGAAAAGTTTCTCTGTCAGTTTTATGGTGAGTGAATGCAGAAGTCTGAGAGAGAAGGCAGAGACCACTTAGGGAACTACTGCAAAAGTCCAAGCAGAAACAAACAAGTGGCTGAACCAAGGTCAAGGTAAAAATGAACTTAGAAGCATGAGAATGTCAGGTACTATCAACATGGGAAACTGGTCCTCAGAAGACAGTGGAAGAAAATCTTCCCAGCTACCTCTGGAAGACACACCATCCCTATCTAAATTACTTGCTTCTTGCCAAGAAACTTGATGAAAGAAACAACTAGTAAATGCATTAAACCTGAGTTGAAATCTCAGGTTCTCCAGACTGGATTTGGCCGAGACAAAACTTTATTTATATATAAAATGATAAAGATAATAGAACCTAACTCATATGCTTGTTGGGGGAATAAAATGAGAATACATATAAATTTGTTTTTTAACCTCAGAAAAAAGCCACATCATGTTCATAGTTAAAATAACTTTGCCTGAGTTCTCCTGCTCCCAGACTTCATTCCCTGCTTTTCATTCATTATTTCCTCTCACTTAGTGCTCTTATATTAAGACTTGACAAATATTTAATTTTAACATAAGCTATCATTTCATGCAGTTGTACATTTATGATGTCATCCTATCTTTCTGGGAAAAAAAAAATAGACCCCATTGGTTCCAACCCAAAGTTTCCCCAAAACCAGAAGGGGCTCTTACACTTCACATAGTCTGTCTACTCAATATTTTTAATCCACTCAAATGCATACTGACCCTTTGAATTAAGGCCTTTTCCTGATCTCTCTGAATGACCAGGCAGAATTAAAATGCACCCTTCTTTCCCTGCTGACCGGGAGGGCAGAGTGAAACACGAAGCTGGGGGTGATTTTTTTAGTCATAATCATGCGCACTTGCAGGTTAGGTTAATAAAGTTCAAGTGCACAGAATCTGTTGGAAACAAAAACACAAAGGTCTTATCTCTGATACGCTCAGAGGTCTCCGAGTTTTTTATTATTTCTGTTTCAGTGTGACACACATTGTCTGAGAAGAGGAGAAGGAGGGGCTCTGCTGGCAGCACCATTATCTATGGCTCATTGTTAGCCTGGGGAGAAGATATCATTTGCTCTGCCACCTTTGTGCCTCTTGGAGAATCAGATAACCTACTTATGCTTTCTAACCAGTTGAGCAATCTGGACCCTCCAAAGATGCTGTAACTCCTTGGCACTGATTTCTCATGCTAAGCTGTTCAGTCTTTGAAACTGTATACTAACTACTTTGCAGAAATCCTGCAGGCAAAATCCTGGTGAAATAAGGCTTTGCTATTATGTGTGGGGGTTGCTATGTTTGTGTTTCTAGCACTTTGTCAATCACTCTCTGTTCAAGATGCTTTGTCCTAATTTTCCTCTGCGATTGAATTGGGTTTATTGTTCCAGTAAATATCTGCAGGGAGGTACTGAACACCCAAGGGATCCTCAGCCAGGATGATATCACCTGACTGCTTGGACTTCTATCACAACAAGAACATTCCTGAGGATTCAGATGTATTGTTGGTGCTAATCCCAGGCTAGTGATATCAGAGAAAAACTCAAAGGGAGTGTGCATTTTATATAATTGGAAGGGTAAGGAGTGAAGACAGAATTCTAAGGAGGTGGGAAAAGAACAGAGTCACAGCTCTCTCAGATGCATTCTTAGGGGAAATATGAAAAACCACACTGTGCTTACACCTCTGCCGGAAACAGTCAAAATCAAGGACACATCATCAAGATGAATAGTCATATTAGTACAAGTAAAATTGCATTATTCATTGGTTTTTATTGTATCATGACTATATTATAATGCTTAATTATTCATTACTATTTTTCTCCATTATTGCAATTATTAATGATACTGCTTTTTTAAAAAACCTGTAATAAAGCCACTTCCCTTAATCAGTCACTATTTATTTTCTGTATTTCTGTCTCCATGGTGCAAGGGACATAATTGTTTTTCATTTTCGGCAGACAGCCAAAAGGATGGAGAGAGGGAAGGTATTGGAAAAGGAAGGTTCTCCAAGTGCTTCGCACACCATCCATGACCACGCTGCTCTCACCAGCATCACACTTTCACTCGGCTTGCTCACACATGTAGAACGTGGCATGTGTCCCAGGGAAGAGGAACTTAACCTGCAGGAAAAAATAGCCCAACAGGACCATTAAGCTGTTACACGTCCTTAAAATGCCCCTGCCCAGTAGTGAGTCATAAAACCCATAAGACAAAGTAGTTAAGAGTATGTTACTTTCCTGGTATATTTCTATCTCTTTAGTCCCGTTTAAACTTAGCTTGCTATCACTTGAAAAAGTTTTTCTTATAATAACAACTTGTGAAATCTAATGAAAACTTAAAAAGTAAAACAATCATATGGTTCAATACATCCATCTTATACATATTGAGGCTTAAGGAAGTCAGATGACCTACTAAAGGTCACACAACCAGTGAGAGGCAGAAAGAGAAACCAAGGCTGCTGGATTCCAGTCAGATTCTCCCTTCTTGAACCATGCATGAATCCCTCAGTATGATTTTCCAAAACTGACATAGATGAAAAATAGATTGTAAAATGACTTATAAACTATTAGTAAAGTCTACACTTGCCAACAACTACAGTAATGAAAGCTTTATTTCAGTTGGCATTTCTACCCCCCAAATCTGATCTCCAAGGAGAATTTATGGATACTGGATGCTTCCCTGTTATTATTTACTATCAATACATTGCATTAATCCCCAACCTAACTGTGGTAAGTCAGACATCTGTATTATTCTGATTCACATTCTATCAACTACTGAGAACCACTATGTGTGAAATATTGTGTTAGAAGTCCTGTGGACAAAGGAAACCTTCCCTTAGAGCTCATAATGGCGTTGAGACTGGCCTTCATCTCCTCCAGCACCTCTTCCAAACTTCCAGGCAAAGTCTACCTGCTTCTCAAGAATCCTTGCCTCTGCTTGTGGGAGGAACCCAATGGAGGGCCCATTTCTCAGCTCACGTCCTCCCTATCTGAGCCCATCATTCCACCTGAAATCTTATCCCAGGTCTATAGCAGGCTGACTGGTGATTAGGTAGCTGAGACAAGGGAATTACCACTTCAGGATCTGTCCTAGAGAGTGGTTGAATTGTACTTGCAGTGATGTCTGCTGAAGGCAAGCCTGAGGCTTGTTTGTCTCCTATTACACAAAGGGCATCTCTTGAGGGTAAACTTAGGGAAAGGCAAGGTGAGAACTGAGGATGAGAACCCTTCTGCTGAATTAGCAGTGAATTCAGTATGCATCGTTGTGGAGCAAGTGCCCCACCTTTTTGTGTGTCCTTACCTTTTGACAAGTAACCTTGACTTCAAGGTGTGGGAGGAACTTTCTCCCACAAAAGGAAGTAAGCACTTGCCTGGCCTCTGACTTTGTGCTTCTCTATGTGGTGTGCTTTGTCCTGCAGGATACAAGAAGCAGCAACAATGAGCCAATTTCAAGCTTTGGTCATAAAAGATTTTATGTGTTTCTGCTAGCTTCCTTGTGCTGATGCCATGACCATGAGGAGAACTGTCCCTAAGTAGCTGCTGCCTATTCTGCCTGGGCCTCCGGATGAACATATGTGGAGCCAGCCAATACATAGCAAGGGCCACGTCCAGCTAGCTCCACAACCTGAAGAACAGCCCCCAGCAGAGCTCAGCCACCCCCAGCCAGCCTACAGCATGAGAAATAGATGCAGTTGCTTTTTGCTAGTGGGATTTGGTGATTGTTTAATGCAGCAACAGCTACACGACATAGATGCTGTTTTGGTGGGAGTGGTAGTGGTGGAATAGGCCACAGGAAGGATGGAACTTCTTTATCACTTAATAGCCGTTTTCTTATTGACATAAAAGCCTGTCAAATGTCCATTCTAATAATGCTGTGTTAAATTCTCTCCAAGTGGCTTGGCTCTGAGGCTTCATTTAAAGAAAGAGAGGATGCTCTATTCTCACACTTATGGTATTTTGGGTTTTTTTTGTTGTTGTTCTTTTTTTTTTTTTCTGAAAACAATCAGTAGAATGTTGTTTGGAACATAGCATTCCTGGGAGGGGAAAAACTTGGTAGGAACTAAAGGATGTAGATTTTGTAAGGGTGCAATTGAATCTGTTTTGTGAGGAGTTGCATCATTTATCCATTCCATGAATATGCAACAATGACACACTGACAAAGGACAAGAACACAGGAAAAGAAGGAGCCAGATTGAGTTGACATTTTTTAGCTTGCATTACCAGGAGGATGGGGAAGATAATAACAGAAACATAAAAGTGAAAAGAAGAGTTTTTGTGGGGAAAGAAGGCAGCCTAGGAGAAACCTTGGGGTGCTCTAATATTTAATGGTTGATAGAAAAGGAACCTGAAAAGGAAAACCAGAGAGGCAGGATGAACAGAAATACTGTGGAAACTAGTGTGGAGAGCAGGCTGTGCCCTGCTGATTACTCCACATTGTGAGGAATCGCAGTGCCTAGCCCTGGGTGTCTCCATCTTGTAAAGTTTGCCATGAGCTCTGTTTGGAGGACAAGTGATCAGGCAGAATGACTTGATAACTTGCACAGGCAAGTAGAGAACCACCAGATGTTGGACATACAGAATTTATCAAAAAGAAAAGTCCCCAGCTCTACAACACAATCATAAGGCACAAATATAAAAAAATTAATCGTGCTAATTAAAATATGATGTTTTAGTCAGCTTTTTTGCCAATGTGACTAAAAGATCTGAACAGAACCATGTTAAGGGAGGAAAAGTTTATTTGGGGGCTCACAGTTTCAGAGATCTTGGTCCATAGGAGGCCAGCTCCATTCCTCAGGGCTTGAGGTGAGGCAGGACATCATGGTGGAAGAGTGTGACACAGGGAAGCAGCTCACATGATGATCATAAAGCAGAGAAGATATATTTTGTATCCCCATAGCCACACCCCTAATGAACCACATCCTTCAGCCATACCCCACCTGCCTCTAGTTACCACTCAGTTAATCCGATCATGGATTAATTCACTGATTAGATTAAGGTTATAACCCAGTCATTTCTTCTCCAAACCTTCTTGCATTGTCTCACACGGGAGATTATGGGGGGCACCACACCTAAACCATAACAAATGACTACCTGGGAACTTATTGAATTAAATCAGAAGCACATGGGCACATAGCATACACAGCAAACCCATAGCAGAGAAACCAGCCCTGTGAGTTTAGCAACACGCCAGGCCACTGAATGATGTGATCCCCTTACCTGAAACACATAGAGAGGCACCAGAGAGGGTGGTACAGTGATATACACACACCCATCATCTCATCAGACGAGTCATTGAATGCAACAGGAGGTTGAAAAGCAGCTGACTCCCTCCTCTGTCCCTGGGGCTTCATCTAAGCTGGATCTCCTTGCTCAAAGTGGCCCATTTTGAAACTTCCCAAACTCTGTCCCCTGGACTTTAGCAATAGTTCGGTGCCCTGAACAGCCATAAGCCATGAACAAGTTCTTGGACTGGTTCCTAATCTCATCTGACCACCTACAGTGACCTTTTTGCTTTTGTATCTGCTTTCTGCTTATGCTCTGGGTTCAGCCTCTTAAAGCCCTGTGGCCACTGTTAACTGACCCTCTTTTAACTCTTCTGTAACCTAGATATCATTGTATTAAGTGTGATGTGTGACTTGAGTGTTATAAATATTAGTGATTAAGATTGAAATAGAAAAAAAGAAACTGTGATTGCTCTGCTTACGGCTACCAAGTGAACCATGAGTATGAGGTATGAAATACTGCAGATGAAATTATGTAGCTGGTGACTTTATTGTAATTCAATAAATTCTGACATTGTGGAAAGACACAGTGGTCTATGTTAATGGCATAGCTCACTCATGACACAAAGCAAAAAGATATTTCGAAAAAGTCAGAAGAAGTCAACAGTGTCCACTACTACGGAGAGAGCTAAGAAGATGACAGGCAGAGAAACCTTCACTGAGTTGCCTATATCAAGATGTATGTGAGAGGATAAATAATCATCAGTACTCAATCTTTAAAGGGGACACTAGTAAAGTGGACATAATAGAGGAACAAGAAAAGGGTCATGGGAAGGAGGGGAGTATTGGTTGATCAACTTTAAAGAGGTAGATATGAGCTGGTACTTTTTCTACTACACAGCCTTTAGTGAAAACACAAAAAAGTAACATAAAATGACAGAAGTGACCAGGATGGAGAACAGCAGGAAGAAAGGTTTTAAACTGAATAAAAAGGTATACCTAGAGAACCCATATAGAGAGGACTTTGCTTTCTCAGTAGTTAAGGTCTTATTTTTCATTTACCAGGTGCTTTTTGGAATTTTATGTATGATTCTTATTTAACACACACACTTAGAGCTAAAATATTACCATGGACTAGGCATGTTTCTATGTGCATTATACATATGAATTCATGGATAACTTTTGTACAATGTTGGCAATACTCTTTCCTTTTTTTAAAAGAAGAATAATGAAAGCATTCAGAAGGGTTAGGTAATTTGCTAGAGTCACAAACTAATAAACAGCACATCTGGGATTCAAATCCCTGACTCCAAAGTCCAAGTTATTTTCACCATCTAATGTTACCTGGTTTAAATGAGGAAGAGAAACAAAACAGAACAAGGAAATGAAATCAGAAATAACTGCCAAAATGTTTAAATTTAATTAATGAAACAAGTGCATTTTGGCTTAGATTTGTCACAAATAGCTCTGTTGAAATCTTGGTTAAGAAGTAGTGTGTTCTGCTGAAAGAAAATAAAAGAGAAAGGCTGTGACCTTGTGTCCATGACCACGAGTGAGAAAAGTGTCTCTCCTTCAATTTGCTTAAGTGATGGAGATTATTTGAAGCATTGGGAGCCATGGATCTTAACTCCATTTTCTCATCTGTTTTCCCCAGTGCTTTGAAATTTATCAGCATAACTTTCACCCTTAGCAACACTCACTGAATATTAGTTTGTTGTCTAAGGAAGAACAATTGTGTATAATCCTTACCAGTTATGTAACTCTAAGTCTCTTAAGTGTGTATTTTTCTGATTTGCAGCTAGTTTCCACTATGAATACCAGATGGATTCATGGTGAAACTTCCATAAGACAATGTATGTGTTAATACTTTTTAGAACTTGATGGATATATAAATGGCATATATTGTTACTATTCTGAACATTTAGAATTCATATATCATTATTCCTCTGAACATTTAGATTCCTGCAAGCTCCTTGACTCTCAGCTTTTCTTCTCAGCCTCCTCTAATGCATGTCTGGTTCTCACCATTTCCTAGAAGAACAGACTCTATGCTCAACAGTGGAATTGCCGAAGGCTGAATGGCAAAGCATCCTAGAGATACATTATTGATGTTAAAACTCAGGGAAACCCAAAAGACCCAGTATTCTATGATACTGAACTAACAGCACATTTCAAATTTGCATGTATGTATTTCTACATTCTAACATGTCTGAAAACCTGAGTGTATCTTGTAATTAATGTGATAAGAAATCATAATGTCCTACAGATCAAATCTAGCTCACCACCTACTTTTGAACGCCTCCAGACCTACATTTGGTTTTCACATTTTAAAAGGTTAAAAAAAAGAAATTTAATGTTTCATAACATATGAAAGTTATATGAAATTTGAATTTCAGTGTTCATAAGTAAAGCTTAATCACAACACATTCACGCCCTTTTTTTTTTTTTTTTAACATATTGCCTGTGACTGTTTTGCTGTGACCAAGGCAGAATTCAGTCACTGGGATGGAGACTTTATGGACTTTAAGGCCTAAAATATCTAGCCATTTACAGAAAAAGTGTCCTGATATTATACTACTATACTTTGACAACATTTTGTCTTTCTTGGTTTTATTACACTCCTCTAGAGAAACAGAAATAATTTTCTCTCTCTCTCTCTCTCTCTCTCTCTCTCTCTCTCTCTCTTTCTTTCTCTCTCTCCCTCTCTCTCTCTCTCTCTCTCTCACACACACACACACACACACACAGAGGAGGAATTGGTTTATGCAATTATGGAAGATAAGAAGTCCCATGATCTATTGTCTGCCAACTGGAGACCCAGGAAAGTGAGTGGTGTAGTTCAACCCAAGTCCAAATGCCTGCGAACCAGGGCAGCAACTAATAGGCATCTCAGTCTGAGGACAGATGACCAGCATTTAAGTTCTAACATTCAGCAGAGTGAATTAAACCTTCCTCTACCTCTTTGCTCTATTCAGGCCCTTAACGAATTGGATGAAGGCCACCCACAATGGGGAAAGCAATCTGCTTTACTGAATCACCAGCTCAATTCAAATGATCAACTCACCAGAATCACCCTCATAGACGTACTCAGAAATGAAGTTTAACCAAATGTCTGGGCACCCTATTATCTTGTCAACTTTTATGATTACATGAACGTATTCATCACTGTAGTAAATATGACAATGGTATACTTTATAGCTGATGGACACTAATAGTGAAATGTGGTTGATTCTCAGTAGCTTTTGCTACTGGGGGTAGTACTAAATGATTTGCTCGCATGAGGAAATTAAAAAAGAAAAATAAGCCTTATTAAACCCAATCCACAACCCCTTTTTAACCTAAATAGTATAGTAGTAATATTATAAAATTTATCTTTCTAGGCATCATCAGAGCATAACAGATGACTTCATTTGTTTTAGTACCTTATAGTTCCTATTCAAAGGAGTATGTGTGTGTTTGTAAATATATTTATATATGTATACACATATATTTACACACATATACACACATTTGGTGTGCTCATGTTTGTGTGTGTATTCTACATATTAAGAGAAGAAAAATTGGTCTTTACAGTCAGAGATAAAGGCTTGCATCCCAGCCTTATCCCTGAAGAGCTAAGTGACTAACAAATTAACCTTCTGAGTCTCATTTCCTTCCTCTGTAAATGGAATTATTCAGGGAGTTGCTGATAGATAAAATGAGGCATATAGGATAGTGCATAGGAAATTGCTTAGCATGGTACCTGCTTCATATTTGGGAATCAATTTATATTTGTCCTATTCCTTGATCCCTCCAAAGTTGATCTCTAACCCATTTGGGCCCATTTTAATGAATTCATAATATGCCAAATAGCTATAACTAATCTATTCTTCTATTATTAGAAAGTTGTAAGATAAAAAATACGTGCTAACAAAAAAGAAGAGTTTAACACTAGTAAAGAAATATATAACTCACAAGAGTCTGAGTTTGTAGTCAGACTAAAAACTAGACTCCTATGGGACAGAGGTAGTCAATTCCTGTCTTCACTGGTACCTCTTTAAATGGAGTGTTCCATATAGGTGGTTGAATAAGAAGTCTTCATAAACTCCTGGAAATAGACTCATTTCTGAACTGCTCACATTTCCCCTCAGGGGAAATGTAAGAAAGAAACCTGGCATAAGACACTCATCTCTGGAATGGTCCCTGAGTTGAGTAAAGTGCGAAGACAGGATTAGCATGTCAACTCAACCCATACCAACCTAGGCTATTTCACCTAGCTTATCCAAGAGAATAAAGAAGTAAACTAGATATTTTCTCAGTAAATGAGGACTCAAACCTCCTGGCTACTGAGCACCGTTCTGTGAGTATAACAGCCTCATGAGTGCTAAAGACAGGAGAACAGTGTCAGCCTCAGGATAGACCCTTCAGAGGCTAGACAGGACTCCTCAAAGGCTGGCTCCTTCAGTCTGATTTCCTTCTCTTAACTTTCTCTCCCCAAGCTTTACAGTGGCTTCTCACTTTCCAGGTTAAGATTAGGAAAATCTCAGAGGAAGCCTCTGAGTGGCTGGTTTAAATCACATTCTCACTTCCTGGACAAACCTGCAGGTGAGGAGGTAAGGTTCTATGATTGACCCTGCAGAGGTCGCACGTTGTCTCTTATACCAGTCACCGTTGCTCACCAGGCAGTCCGGGTGGTGGAACTCCCATCTGGCAAAGTAGACAGCAGCTGAGGGAGGAAGAATGAAGTTCCCCCAAAGGGAAGGAAGAACACACATAGCCATGGGGGAGCCCTGAGTCAGACAGCCTCCCTGTGTTGCCCCAGTCTAACATCAATGTCCATGTTCATGACAATGGGATATTTTAAAAATTTACAATGATGTTCCCATCTTCCACTTCACTGCAAATAACATGGTAAAAATAGCAAGTGCGAAATATCTACGCTGTATACTAACAACTTCTGCCACCTTACTCTTGTTCAGGTATGGAAAAAAGACTAAGGATTTTTCAACCACTAAAACTGCATTCTTCAATGCATGTACACTTTTATTAAGATAAATTTACAAATTATAGAAGGGAGACTTAATAGAAAAATAACGTGCTATCAGTTTGGTTGCTGCTCATGATTCAGATTCCCTGATATTCACCAATTTGCAGACATAGCCTCATGAGAATTAAGTACCCACCCTTAAATAAAAGGCAGGGGATTTTAATGGGCAACAAAAAACCCCAAATGAAATGTCAGAGGGTCAGACAGGGGAAGCTCAGGAGTGCTTCAGTTCTCCATTTATGTGAAGGAGAGTTGCTTTGGGGCATGGGAGACATAGTGAGGGGTCTCTCTGAACTTTGAGGTCCTGGCCAAGGTGGAACCCATCCCTAGAATCTCTCCCTCTCTCAGCTCTTTGCTTAGAAAGCACGTCATTCTCATGCATGAGTGTTTTAAACAAGATTCATTTCTTAACTGCTCAGATACAATTTTTTTTTTCTTTCTCATTTTCTTCTGGAGCTCTAAATTCTTCTCAGCATATTTCCCTCTAATCCTCTTTATTTTTAGTTTCAATGCCTTAATTTTTTCCTACTTAGTGATTAATTCCTACTAATCCTTAGTTTTATCTATTTTTACATTTAAACTTTCTATCTTATGGGCTTAAGTATTTTATTTTATTCTTTAATCATCTATAGTTTTACAATTTTAATGATCCACACTTTTATCTTTATTTTAAAATTCATTTGTTTAATCTTATTTTCAAACTCAACATTTTATTCTACTGGAATTTTAATTCTCTTATATCCAGTTTTACTTTTCCCTCTTTTCTTTTATTCTCAACTTCTGTTATTTCCCCCCCTCTAAACCAGTACTGCCTTGAGTTTCTTCTGCTTTCTCTCTTTCATTCTTTTTAAAATGCATTTTTAGAATGGCTGATGACATGAATGTCATAGTGATGGTGGTGGTGAGGATGATGAAGAAATTGATAATGCAGGTCGAGTATCTCTTATCCAAAATTCTTGGCACCAGAAGTATTTTGGATTTGTTTGGATTTTAGAATATTTGCACATATGTGATTAGAGACCTTGAAAAGGGGACCCAAGTTTAAGCACAAAGCTTATTTATGTTTCATGTACATCTTATACACACAACATGAACACAGTTGACATAATATTTTCAGTGCACCTGCATTTTGACTGCAACCCATTCCATGCTTTCAGGTGTGGAATTTTCCACTTATTGTTGTCACATAGTGCTCAAAAAGTTTCAGATTCCAAAACATTTCTGGGCCTCAGATTTTTGGATTAGGGATGCTCAACCTGTAATAATCACAGCAGAGGAGAAAGGTTGAAAGGTTGAAATACTTCCTTCTTTACATGGCTCTTTGTGCCTCTTATCCACCCCCCCAACCCCCAGATGAAGGCCTAAGTCCTTCTCAAGGATAGTTTTCTTCTTCTAAAGCCTAATATTGGTTTTAGCCGATATGGAAAAATCCTAATAATTTTCCCCAGGATTACTATTATTTTTTCTACTCTAAAGGATCAACTCATTTATTGAGATGTTTTCACTTCCTGAGAACTTACACCACATTGGCTTTGGCAGTTTGTAGGTATCAGCAGGCAGAAGGGGATGGCTGGTAAGAGAACTTTCCTGAAGTTCTGCCACCAAGCAATAGCCTGAGTGCTTCACAAACAGTTGATGAGCATTGAACGCTCCTCTCACTACACATCTAAAGAGACCCAGTGGATAATTGACAGCTGGGTTTCCATCTCTGCTTGAACATTGGATTTCCTTAGATGTAGGAGGAACTACCTCATACACTTTTAGGAGAATTAAAAGAGTGAATGTTTGTAAAACATTTAGAACTATGCCTGAGATGTGTAACTGCTATATGCTAATTAAATGAAAATGTGTGTAGAGCTAAGTCAATCCCTCACATTTATTGATGTCCTAGAAGAATCCTCTTGAGCTTCAATAAACCTAAGGCTATTTCCTCTCAGTGAATACTCAAGAAAAACTAATTAGTGTAAGTTATTAAAAAAAGATAGATTATTGTCATTATTTGTTTTATTTTTTAGTAGGGTCACCTGGCTTCTCTGGACAAACTTTATAGCTTTCCAGAGCCCATTTTATTTGAATCAGATACTTCTGGTTTTTCCATCTTCTTTCTCTTGGGCACAAGTAAGTGCCTAAGATGGGTTTCTTTAAGGGTCTCTCCCTCTCTTTAAGGGCAGATAATTGGGGAAAATTAATAAATCCTGAATCATTGCCCAATACTCCTCCCTTGGCTAATCACCAGTAAATCCCATCTCAACATAGATGGCCTGCTCTTGAACACATCTAGTCCTCATTTCTAGAGGTTCCTATCATGTATGTATGAATTGTCAGGTCTAGATGAATCTTCTTTAATTAAGGCAGTGGTTTTAACTGGTAAAATTGACAGTGATGCCTGAAATTTTTCTCTAAAAGGCAAAATGTTTTTTAGTTGTTGGATTTTGTTTTGTTTTATCTATTTATTTTGTTTTTCTCCTGGGACTCAATACCCAGAACCTCATAGACTTATGTATTGCAGTAAAATGTTTCTTTGAAAGATGACTAAATTTTAAAGCATTCATCATCCCCTATTCAAACATTTAAGATCATTCATCTTTCTGGCAGGTATTTCTTAATTCTTAGGTTTATTTTGGTGTAAGCACACCCTAATCAAAGCTCATTCTGTGTGACATAGGGTTGTTGTTAAATCAGTTCTTTATATTTATGGCAGTGTTAATTATTCTTGGATATGAACACCTAGATTTCTGGTGAACTACCAAGGTCATTTGAAAGAAGATGTATTACTGTTCCGTGGACCACCATTTAATATGAATGGCAATGTTTTAGAATCACTAAAAGTATTTATGAATGGAATACTAGTTGTGCTAACTGATAACACATGGAGTAAGACTAGAGTTCAAGTATTTGGCCCATATCTACAACATCAGTAGAACTTCACCAATATCACAAGAAGTCTCTCTGGACAGATCATCATCTCTCATATTCTGAATCTGAACATGGGACAATGTGATCTTTTTCCCCATGTCTTAATACCTGGAATGGCTCTTATGCACTATCTGTCATCTTGGTTGGAGTGAGGGAAGTAAGGAGACTGAAAAGTGAAATCTTTAGATGACTCTCTGAGCAATGTTTAAAGCTTTACACTGATATTCTAAGTTCTTCTTCTATTGTCTAATATAAAAATATAGACAGAAGAATAGTAGTAATACAGAATAACTTATACTGTTCACATCAAAATAACAGAGGTGATAAAAAATCTTTTTCCCCTTCTAGAATAATTATTTTAAGGAAGCAATAGTCTCTGATTCAGAAAACATTTTGATCAATTATTTAGGGCTATCAATCGCTCAACCTAGGCAACTAGGTTCAAGAATCTAGCCACCGCATTCATAGTTGAACTACTCAGCATTAGAAAATTGGAGGAATTTATTTTTAATCCCAAGAGGTGGTAGGAGAGAAGAGACAGAAAAAGCGGAAAGTGATTAGACCCTGACGCAGAGCAAGGAGCCAAGAAAACTTCTCTGCTGACACATGGGGGCTTGGTTCAGACACTTGCTATAATTTAACTTCCATGAAGGCAGGGATCTACACATTTTTATTCACTAATAAACCCCTAAGCACCTCAAACTACGCAGGACACAATGTAGACATACCTCTTTTTTGTGTTCAGTACGGGGGATCAAACCTAGGACTTCCCAAATGCTAGGCAAGCTACATCCCCAGACCAATAATTATTTTTGGTAGAAAAGAATAAGTAAATGAATAAATAAGTAGGGACTTCCAATATTCAACTTGAAATAGCTTATTGTTGGAATGCAAATTCCTCCTGATCAAAAGAGCATGATTGGACTGGGGTTGTGGCTCAGTGGTAGAGGACTTGTGTGGCATGTGTGAGGGCCCCTGGGTTCGATCCTCAGCACCACATATAAATAATTAAATAAATAAATAAATAAATAAATAAATAAATGTCCTTCATGATTAAAAAAAAATAAAAAATAAAAAAGAGCATGATTGAGTTTACTATATGCACAAAGTTCTCTATGAATTTGGGGTTTATCTGAGGAAACAGATAACAGAGGTGATGCTGCATAATAGTAGCATATGTGGAAGAGGAAGAATAGGATGATCCCTTAACTCAACTAAGTCAGTGAACCGTCATCCTGTGGTGACCATGAAAAATAAAGTCCAACTCCATGTGCATAAAGGAGGAGGACAGTTTCGAACATCCAAGGTGCAGAGAATGGGGATTCAAGCTGATCTTTTCTAGACACTAAGGGACATTAAGTTCCCATATGATGTCCACATTCCATCTATCGATGTCCCACGACATGCAAGACTTTGTCCCTAGGTACTAGATTAGGACTTCAAGGAATAACAGCAGGAAAGGGCACACACACACACCCCCTATCAACAAAAATCCCTAATAAGATCTGTGTAGTGTAGTATTTTTTTTTTTTTTTTTTTTTGCAGTGCCGGGGATTGAACCCAGGGCCTTGTGCTTGCAAGGCAAGCACTTTGCCAACTGAGCTACATCCCCAGCCCTATAGTGTAATATTAAAGGAAAGATTTATAAGAGTTGGTTACCCCTGAGTAAGCTTTGTATTTAGGTCGTGCAAGTCCAATAAGAACATATTTTGTCATTTTAAAGTCTTGGTTTAAAAAAAAAAAAAAAAAATTTGGGGGTCAAGGAACTGAGTTTGGGGCGGAGGGGTGAGGCAGGGGAGCAGAGAGGAGCGCCATCTCACGCAGGATTGCAGCTCTGCAGGGAGCTCTGATCAAACTGCACACAGGTGGTGAGGCTGCCCGCATGCATCGACCGCCCTCTGTGACTGGCACTACATTTGCTTTTGAGCTGCTACCTGTGTGGTTTCAACATACCTCTGAGCTCCAGGCCCTGACCCTACCAGGGGTCACTGTGCCATTTGTATCACTAGTTCACCCATCACTTCCAAACTCTCTAGAGGGGACAGATCATCCTTTCTCTGCTGTCACTGCCCAACGTTTCTCTTAGCATATTTCATTGTCTCTGATGTTCACCTCTACACATGGTGGGGAAATATACTTTTCATATGCTTGCCCTTTAGAAAAGGCACCAAGACCAAAGATTTGTTTTGCAAGACCAAAGATTTTATTGGACCCTAATGATACCCAGTAATCTGTCTTGGAGTCCAGTTTTAGTTTTGCATAATGTTTCTATAACCCATTGAGGGTTTCTATAACCCATTCTCAGGCACAAAAATTTTCATTCGAAGGTACGTGCAAAGGGGAAACTGAGGCTATGTGTTTCCCTTTATACCCAACTTATTTATGATGCAAGTATTTGCCTGACTGTTCCCATGGAACACAAATTGTACCTCGTCCCAGGCTTCGTCAGATTTTTATATCTTCTTTTTCTTTGGGTTCCCCCCTAATCACTTATTATCAACTTGTTATCTAGCTGTCTTGAATATATATTTTAAGTGTTATTTAGTTATTTCCCAAACAACATGGCATAAAATTAAACAACCATAAAAGGACAGGTATGTGTTCATGCCTAATGAGGCCAGATATTTCACCAAATCACTAAGGAACTTTGGAGCCTCCTTTGGCTCCACTTTCACCCCAGGTTCATCATAGAGTCTTGACTAACTTGATTCCCCCTTTGTTTTCGTTTACTTTGGCATAAAGAAGTATTAAAGCAGTTAACCCATCTCTGGGGTGTGTTCAGGTTTAATGAATGGATGTGTCTAATGCTTCGGAGGCCTCACGTGAGATGCGCTGTAACTGCACATTATTAGCGCCGCTATTACAGCACCACCTCGGGACCCTCAGCCTTTAAGCTGGCTTGAGACAGGAAGTCTCAGAAATAATAACAACTCCTCTCCCAGCGTGCTTTTCTCCCTGAAACCTCAGCGAACTTAAAGGCATTACCTTATTAATGTACAGCTCAGCATGAGATGGATGGGAATGACTACTGAATATTTCCTGTTTGCAAGTGGGAGACATTACGGAAACACTTTTGCATTTACTCACAGCGCACCTGTAATGTGAGCACTTCCCATCATCATGTTCATGTAAGACACAAACTCTACCTCACTGCTTCTCCTCAGAGGCATAGCAAGGGGTGACGCCACTGGGAGGAGTGTGCGCCTGCCTGGCATTACTGAAGGATCTCAAGAGAGTAACGAGAGGATCAAACCACATTCATATATTAAGAAACCTAATGGTGATCATATCGTTTTATTCAGCAATGACTTGTCTCCAGAAGTTAGCTAAAGTAAGCATCACATTGCTCTTTTTTTTTTTCTTGTTTTTCCCAGTGATCTCAACTGAAGTCTTTATTTTTAGTTATATAGGTTACTGATTGATTTTAAATGGCTGACACATTGGTGATTGATGGACACGATTTGGTAGTCAAACTATTTCAAATTATAAGACTGCTAACAGATAAGAAATCATTGACTGACAACGGCAGTGTGTTTGCCCATAGCTCCATCATTCGAAGGATGAGGAAGCCCTTGATTAAAACAATTATGGCATCAGCCTGCCTAAAAGTAATTCAACTATACTTGTAAAAACGATTCTATAAATCAGGCAACCTTTTCCTATGATTAGTCTGAATTGGAAGCACTTAAGGTTGTATGACATTCAGGTGCAGTATTATGCTGTCCTTGACACCTGATGTGATATAGTCTACTGAGCCTCACATCCTATAAAATTTTTCTTTCAGCTCTTCCATTATAAAGTCTTTTTTTATTAACACATAGTAATTGAATTAATGGGATTCCCTGTGAGATTTCCATGCACACATACATCATGCATTGATCACATCCATCCATCTTTCTGCCCTTGACCCCATTCTTTCTCCTTCCCCTTCCATCCTCAGCACCCTTTCCTGTCTCTATCCCTCTGCTACTTTCAGGTCAACTTTTTTTCATTATTTATTGGTTTATGTTTGATATACCTTACATTAGGATTAATTTTGACATAATTATAAATACATGGAACATAATTTGCTTCAATTCAGTCCCCAGTTCTTATCCTTACCCTCCCCCTCCTCACTCCCTTTGTTCCCTTTCCTCTACCCCACTGATCTTTCTGCTATTTGCTTCCATTTTTTAATGAGTGTCTTGTGCATATTCATAATGGTTAGATTCACTGTTTTATACACACACACACACATGCACACACACACACACACACACACACAATCACAGGAAAGTTAGATCAAATTCATTCCACTCTTTTACCCTTATCTCATCCCTCCTCCATCCCTGTCAATGCCTTTCTTCTACTCCATTATCTTTCTTTTATTTTGATGGATCTTTTATTCTTTATAAATAAAATAAAATAAATATAAATAAAATAAAATGTTTTATTTTGATCCCCGCCCTCTGATTTCTTTTCTCTATCTCTCTTTTTCCCCCTTATTTTAGACTACCTTCCGTATATCACAGAAAACATTCAACCTTTAACTTTCTGGGTCTGGCTTATTTCACTTAGTATTATAGTCTCCAGTTCCATTCATTTATGAGCAAATGACATAATTTCATTCTTCTTTATGGTTGAGTAATATTCCATTGTGTATATATAATATGTTGGGTTTTTTTAATACATTCAACAGTAGAAGGGCACCTAGTTTGGCTATTGTGAATTGTGATGCTATAAACATTGATGTGGCTACATCCTTACAGTCTGCCAATTTGAGATTTTTTTGATAGAAACTGAGGAGTGTGGCAGCTAGGTCATATGGTGGTTCCATAGTGGTTTGAGGAATCTCCATGCCTTCCAGGATAGTTGTACCAACAACAATGTATGAATGTACCTTTTTTTCCACATCCTCATCAATACTTATTATAATTTGTATTCTTGATAATTGCCATTCTAAGAGGAATAAGATGAAATTTCAATGTGGTTTTGATTTTCACTTACCTAATTGCTAGAGATGTTGAACATTTTTGATATATTTGTTGGCCATTTGTATTTCTTCTTTGGAGGAGTGTCTGTTGAACTCTTTTGCCCATTTATTCATTGTATTCTCCTTTTTTTAAATTTTATGAGTTCTTTGTGCATTCTGAATATTAGTGTTCTCTCTGAGGAGCAGATGACAAAGATTTTCTCCCATTCTGTGGGCTTTCTCTTCATTCTCTTAGTCATTTCCTTCGCTGTTCAAAAGCTTTTTAATTTGATGGTGTCACACCTATTGATTTTTTATTTTATTTCTTGCATTTTAGGGCTCTTGTTCAGGAAGTTGTTTCCTGTGCTGATAGGTTGGAGGCCTACATTTTCTTCCAACAGTTGCAGTTTCTGTTCTAATTCCCACATCTTTGATCTACTTCGATTTGACTATTGTGCTCTTTGAGAGGTAGGGTTCCAGTTTCATTCTTCTCTATATATATACATCCTGTCTTCCTACCACCATTTGTTAAAAACACTATCTTTTCTCCAACATAGGTTTTGGCACCTTTGTGTAGTATCACATAACTGTATGTATATGGGTTTGTCTCTGCGTCTTCTGTTCAATTGGTTTTCATGTTTGTTTTGATACCAATACCATGCTGTTTTTATTACTGTAACTCGAAGTATAAGTTTAGATTTGGTATTGTGATGCCTACAGCATCACTCTTCCTTGCTCAGGACTGCTATTCTAGGTCTCTTATTTTTCCAGAAGAATTTTAGAACTGCTTTTTCTTGTTCTGTGAAGAATGTCATTGGTATTTTAATGGGGATTATATTGAATCTGTATAATGCTTTTAGTAATATGGCCATTTCAATGATGCTAATTCTGCCTATCCAAGAACATGGGAGGTGTTTCCATCTTCCAAGTTCTTTTTCAAATTATTTCTTCAGTGTTCTACAGTCTTTATTGTAGATAATTAGATTAATTCTCAGGATTGGATTTTTTTTGAGGTTATTTGAATGGAATAGTTTTCCTAATATCTACTTCAGCAGATTCATTATTGGAGTACAGAAAAGTGATTGATTTATGTATGTTGACTTTATATCCTGCTATTTTATAAATTTGTTTATAAGCTCTAGAAGACTTCTAGTAGAGTGGTTTTTGTTTTTTTGTTTTTCATTTTTTTGATCTTCTATATATAGGTTCACGTCATCAGCAAACTGATATAATTTGACCTCTTCTTTTCTTGTTTGTATTCCTTTAATTACCTTCTCTTGCCTAATTGTTCTGGCCAGGGTTTCAAGGACCATGTTGAATAGAAGTGGTGAGAATGGGCATCCTTGTCTTGGTCCTGTTTTTAGAGGAAATGCTTTCAGTTTTTCTCCATTCAGTATGATGTTGACCTTGGGTTTGTCATAAATAGCCTTTACAATGTTGAGGTAAGTTCCTTCTATCCCTAGTCCATCTAGTGTTTTAAACATGAATGGATGCTGTACTTTGTCAAATATTTTTTTCTGCATCTATTGATATAATCATGTGATACTTGCCCTTAACTCTATTTTTGTGGTGAATTACATTTATTGATTTCTGTATGTTGAAGCAACCTTGCACCCTTGGGATGAAACCCACTTTATCATAGTGCACTCTTTTTAAAATGTTATTTTGTATGTGGTTTGCCAATATTTTATTAAGAATTTTTGCACCTCTGTTCCTCAAGGGTCTTTGTCTAATGTTTTCTTTCCTTCTTGTGTTTTTGTCTGGTTTTGTTTCAGGGTGATACTGGCTTCACAGAATGAATTTAACAGTGTTCCCTTCTTTTCTATATCATGGAATAATTTGAAGAGGATAGGTGTTAATTCTTCCTTAAAGGTCTGTGGAACTTGGTTGAGAATCCATCCAGTCCCAGCCTTCTTTTCTTTGGAAAGATTTTGATAGCTGCTTCAATTGCATTATATAATATCGATCCATTTAAGTTTTCTGTAACCTCATGGTTTAATTTGGGTAGGTCATATGTCTCTAGAAACTTGTCAGTATCTTCAAGATTTTCTAGCTTATTGGAGTCTTATTTTTCAAAGTAGTTTATAATGATTTCTGTAGAGTCTGTGGTGATATTCCTTATTAATCTCTGATTTTATTCATTTGGGCCTTCTCTCTTTCTTTTGGTTAGTTTGGCTAAGGGTTTAACAATCTTATTTATTCTTTAAAAACATCAACTCTTAGTTTCATTGATTATTTGTATTTCTTTATCTCAATTTCATTGATTTCAGCTCTGATTTTAATCACTTCCTGCCTTCTGATTTGGGTGTTAGTTTGCTATTTTTTTTCCTTGGGCTTGAGGTGTAATTTTAGATTTTTCTTTGTTATATTTCTATTTTGTTAATGTGTGAACTCAGTGCTATAAACTTTCCTCTTTGAACTGCCTTCATACTGTCCCAGAGATTTTTATATGTCATATCACTGTTCTTGTTTGTTTCCAAGAATTTTTTTATTTCTTCCATGATTTCTTCTGCTATCCATTCATTATTTAAAAGCATATCATTTAATTTCCAGGTGTTGGAGTAGTCGTTGTTTATCTTGTCACTGGTTTCTAATTTCATTCCATTGTGGTCTGTCAGAATACAAAGAATTATCTCTACCTTTTTTTGTATTTGCTAAGACATGCTTTGTGAGATAAATATGGTCATTTTAGAAAATGTTCCACATTCTGCTGAGAAAAAAATAAATGTAGTCATTGAGGGATGAAATATTCTAAAGATGTCTGTTAGGTCCATTTGATTAATAGTATTTTTTGGCTCAGAAGAATCTTTGCTTAATTTATGTCTGAATGATCTATGTAGTGGTGATAGAAGCATGTTGAAATCCACCTGTATTGTTGTATGGTGGTCTATTTGATTCTTAGCACTGAGAAGGGTTTTTTATGTACAAAGATGCACCATTGTTTGGGGAATAAATATTTACAATCATTATTTCTTCCTGTTTGATTATTGCTTAATCAATATGAAGTGTCCATAACCTCCTTTGTCTCTTCTGATTAATTTTGGCTTGAAGTCCACTTTGTTTGATATGAGAATAGCTGTTCCTGCTTGCTTTCAACTACCATTTGCATGGTATATCTTTTCCCATTCTTTCACCTTCGGTCTGTGAATATCTTTGTCTGGAAGGTGAGTCTTTTGTAAACAGCATATTGTAGGTCCTGTTTTTTAAATCAATCGGTTGACCTGTTTTGATTGAAGATGATTGAAGCATTTACACTGTTTACAATGTGATTATCGTGAAGTGATTTTTATTTCCTACCATTTTGATTTATTTCTAATGTTTAATTTAGACTTAATTCTCTTTTACTTGACTATTGTTCAATTGTAATTCATTTCTATGCTGTTTTTCATTTTTATTCTTTATTTCTTCCTCATGAAATATTTCACTGAGTATGTTTGTAGTGCAGACTTTGTGGTTATGCATTCTTTCAGTTTCTGTTTATTCTGGAAGGCTTTTGCTTCCTTTTAATTTCTGAAGGATAAATTTTGCTCAGTATAGTAATCTTAGTTGGCACTCACTTTCTTTCAGAGCCCTCATGCCTTTTAAGGTCTGTGTTGAGAAATCAGTTATAATCTGAATCAATTTACCTCTAAATGTGACTTGCCATTTTGCTCTTACAGCTTTAAAAACTCTATCCTTTGTTTGTATGTTAGGCATTTTTATTATTATGTGTCTTGAAGAAGATAGTGTTTTGATTATTTTTGGAGTTCTGTATGCCTATTGAGTTTGAATTTTCACCTCATTCCTAAGATATGGAAAATTTTCTAATATTAATTTAATGAAAAGATTATGTATCCCTGTAGTTTATATTTCATAAACTTCATCTACCTTAGTAATTTATAAATTTGGTCTCTTGATATTACCCATATTTCTTGAATATTCTGGTCTTGGTCTCTTAACATCTTTTCTTTATGATCAACTTTATTTTCAAGATTATATACTCTGTCTTCAAGGTCTGAACATTCATCTTCGAAGTGATATAATCTATTGGTGATGCTTTCCATTGAATTTTTAATTTGGTTCACTGAGTCTTTCATTTCTAGGATTTCTGTGGGTTTTTTGTTGTTGCAGTTTGTTTGTCTGTTTTCAGGATTGAAGTGATCTTTCATTTCCTATACTTTCTCTCTAATTTTACTCCTTACATCTTCTTTTAGTTCACTGAACATTTTAACTGTGAACCTTCTAAATTTCTTCTCTGATATTTTCTCCACTGTGGCATCAATGGAGTCAGTTAAGTGTTATGGGCTGTTTGAGGTGGTTTGTTCCCTTGCTTTTTCATATTGCTTGTATATCAACCCATCTATTGAAATGTTTATCACTTCATCTTTTAAGTAAGGAACTATTTTATGACCTTCTTTCTTGAAGGAGCCCTGGGTTGGACACAAATTCAAATACTGATACTCTAATTCAATGTGTACCCACTGCTGGTCCCAGTATCAGAACCAGTTTGAGAGAAGCCACTGAACTCTATTTCCTACAATCACTTCAGAGCCATGCCATGTAATATTCAATCTTATGAAAATTTTTTAAAAAAGCCTGTTGATATTGTTTTCACCAGTTTCTATAACACAGATGTAAACTTGTAGTAAAGTTCTGGAATAGACCAAAATAACTAGTATATATAGTAAAATTGCTATAACATTTCAAGGGGGTTGAGAGGGATAAAAGAACGATTCGGCAAAAAGAAGAGAAGAAAATATAGAAAAGAGCAATACACACTGAGATATAAAGAAGAAAAAGATGGATGGGGAATTTGAGGCAGTAGCACATAGTATAAGATGGAGAATAGGAAGAGAAACAAGTATAAACCAGAGCTAAGAAAACAAATATAGGAATAATAATTTCAACTAATGCTTTATGCCATTGAAGAAATATGTTCAAATGTGTTGAAGATACAGGGTTGGCTTTTATGGTAATGACTCTCAATCAAGATAAAGAGTAATATGCATGATCAAAGTTGACATTACAGTTATTTATAGTAAACCATGCCAAGGTGAAGAAATTTCTTGTTGAACCTTGGTTGATATTTCATTAGGATTTGGGGCATTTAGAAGATGTCCATCATTCTTTGGCTTGGATCCCTCCAGAGATGCTGGAGCACAGGAACCACTCCCCGAGTTGCTATGGGCCTCCCACCAGCTGACACTGGTTTGTCAGCTCTGGGGCCTATGGCTGACTGCTCAGTGTACAGTGTTGTGTCTGTTGGTTGTTTCTATTGTGTGTCAGAGATCAGATGCAGAGCTTTGCTACAGGTTGCTATACCCGCTCCTCTCTACAGGATCCTTTTCAAGGTAGCATAGAGTTTGCTGGCTGTCTAGCATAGATCCTGTATTTGTGGGTACTCTGCTGGTTATCTGTGGTACAGAAGTGTTCCCCTGGCCAATGCAGCTCACTGGGCTACTGTCCTTAGTACTGAGTAAGTGACTTAGCTGGTTCATCTGGGTTCTATCTTCCTCTGCCCCAGGTTATGAATGGTGGGCACTGTTTCCCTCTGCTGAGTGTGATTGACGCAGTGTCCAGAAAGTGTCCAAACAGTGCCTGGACACCCAACAGTTGTGATTACAGGTCAGGTTGTGTGTTGTCACTAACTGCTTCCTTGGATCCAGGCAGCTTTCTACCTTGACTGACCTCCCACTGGTTATGATAATGATCAGGCACCTTCCCTTTAAGCCTCCTGGGACTCAGGAAATTTCTAGTCCCAGCTTTCTGCTGACTGCTGCCATGATCCATGGATAGTCCTGCTATGCCCCTGGATATCCAGGCAGCTGACCTCCAGGATGGACCCCATGCAAACTGTGGACACAATCAGGGGGATAGTCCCTTTAGGCTTCTTAGAACTCACACAATATCCTGCTGTGTCTCTCCCCAGTGTCAGTGGCAGTGTGAACAGCTGTCCTGAGAGTTTCCCTTTGCTCTGTGTGGGACCAAAGCTGCTTTTCCATTTGAATTTGAGCTTTTGCTTCCTGCTTTGTGACTGTGGGAGACTGCTCTGCCTCTAATGGGGTGGACTCTGCCTGATGCTGCACAGGTTGCATGGAGTGCTCCTCCTCTGCCCAGGGTCCCTGGGATGCCCCACATAACATTCCTCCTCTGCCCAGCCTCCCAGCCATGTTCCATGGAATGCTGCTCCTCAACCTGGGCTCTCTGTGCATCCTGGGATGATAGCACACCACCCTGCTCCCCTTATTCATGCTGTTGGGGAGTAGTTACAGAGACTTTTACCTAGTCACCATCTATCCCCCGGTAAGTTCTTTCTAGACAGATTTTTAAGCCATGCCACTGCAGAGGTGGTCTCTGTGGTTCCATTTGCTGGTGCCCGGAAGTGGGAAGTCACTGTGATGATCCAGTGTGACTGGTTATTTGGGTGCTGGGGAGTCCAGCAACTCTCTTCATGATTTGGTTTTAAATTGCTTGAACCAGCTCACGGATACCCTGTTGATCCTATCACATGTTAATACGGCCTGTTTTTCTTTCCAAATGTTGTTAAGGGAGTGAGCTTATGTGGTTTTGGGATCCCTGTTTCTCTCTCCATTGCTCTCACTCCTCCTTCCACCTTGGTTCATGGTTGAGGAATTCTGTGCCTCTTTTCTACACCTTAACCTATCTTCCAGTCTCTCAGGTCTCAGACTTTGTAATACCAGATCTTAGAGCATTTATTTTGTCACTCACCTTTCAGATCTGCTGTTCTTTCATAGTCTTCTTTCTGTGTTGTGAGGAGATCAGGAATTGCTGTCTAGTTCCTTCCCACCATCTTAGCTTCTCCTCAGATCAACTTTTAATAAGTTCCCTTTAAACTGAGCTCCAAATGGGTCTAGTTATACTGAAGGCTTCAAGAGCATAACTCCTATTACTTTAGGTGTTCTCAGTGTTGAACCTCTTTCACCTTAAATTTCCTCCAGCATTTTTATAAGTGATTTTAAAAGTAAGCTCCATAATTCCACTGCAGAAAAACTGGCATTGCGTTCTGAGATGATGGGGATTTTACTGAGTTGCCTGCTCACACAAATATGTATTACAAATAGAATGGACCCTGGGCTCTGTGTCACTTGATTAAACCTTGGGCATTTAGCTGACATCATTCTTTGGCATTTGTCTTTCTTCTCTCACTCTTTTACCAGTGGGTAATGGAAATTCAGTTGTCAGCTTTAAATTATCCAACTCAGAGGAATCTGACTCCTTGTAACATTCTGCCTTCCTATCCAAGCCCCACTCCGCCCTGCACAGCCCCAGCACCTCTATTCTTTAGTTAATGGGAAGAGAGCCCAGACAATCTCCATGTCAGACGTTTAACTTAGTCTTAGGCCATTTACAGTGACCAATTTCTCATGCTTCATGTGAAGGCAGAAAGAAACAGTAATTTGCCTGGGCTGGTTTATAATGATATATGTAATGGAAAGATTCCTCCCAGACACCTGCAGCAACTAGCTCAGGCTTTGAAGCATGAGATTCGATTTCTCCATTTTAGCATGCAAGCTTGCAAATATTGTTATTGATCATAAAATTATCCAGTCTTTTAAAAATACAGCTACAGTACTTGATTAAAATACTTTCTACTGCTATAAATTTCAGACTGATTCCCCTTCAGCGCAGAATTTTCTTTCCACTTGGTTTTTTAAAGTGTCTGTCATTAATATCCTTGAGCAATTCTTTAGTCCCATGACAGTGGATGGTTTAAGAAGGAGGAATTGGCAGGTTCATTTTACTCTTAGTTTAGCAGGATACTAAATTGTCACCTCTAGAAAAACAGTTTTACCACTCTCTAACTTTCTGGAGAAAAGTGCATCCTTCTCATGACTGAGCTATGGGCCTGGAATTAAGCATATTGTGATATGGACTTGGTCTCATCATTCATTCAGGTGCTGACATTTCTCATACTTTCCTGGGATTGTGTACTATACTCTTCCCCTAGGTCAAAGAATCATTTCACCCAATGGGCCTATAGATTACCTATGTATAGCATAGGGGAATCATCTTCAGTAGGTGGGAGCCAATTTGGTATTTGTATTACAAATCAGTTCAATCCCTGACTCACAGCTTAATTTCAATTCAGAGAAAGATATGAGGCCAGTGTATTATAGAATGGAGATTGGATTTTCCCAAATATTAAACTGCAGTCACCATTAACCAAAACAGAGCACTCCAGACTATTTTTATCTCTTGCTGAAACAATTAGAACAATTTCCTAGTAATTTGAGTCCAAAGATATGACTTCCCTGGGAACATTTTGAAAGTCAGTTTTTAGCATCAATTAATAGGGTAAATTTATAATTTTTTTTCACTTTGCTATTTTAGATTTGGCCTTAGGAAATCCTTTGGAAACTCATCTTCAAAAAAAAAAAAAAAAAAAAAAAATCACTTGGAGCCAGCAATCAATCACAATTTCAGCATGCTTGATTACCAAAAAGACCAAGAAAGAATAACTTATCATCACTCTTCATGTTAGCACTTGTCAAGGCCAACGGCGATTGCTACCTATGTTATGGGGTGGTTGAAAAGACAGATTTGGTAACAATGTTTTTTCCCCATGTTTTCAACACTGAAAAATGGCCTTTGATTTGTGGCTATAGATCTTAGTTGATGGTCCTTGTATTGCTTTCAATGAAAAAGGAGTAGTTAGTAATAATCAATGTAATTTTAAGTCCCTGTGTTTTTATTTTTCCCAGAGATCAATATCTCTACAGGAGCATTCCCTTCAATCAAAGACACTATGGAGAAATTCTGTTCATCATCTTAACTATATCCATTTCTCAGCACCAATGATTAAATAACTTCAGCATGTATGAATTTGTTTGGGGTGTTCTTAAAGTAGGCTAATTTTGTTCCAGTTGAATGTCCTTGATTACATGGTACTCAGACAGAAGGAGATTACAAAACACTAGAAACTATTCAAATGTCTTTGTGTTAATTAAATTGCCAGAAATTTTATCATGAGGCTGTAATGATTCCAAGGCCCTGGCAAGATGTGGCTCCTTTAAAAGGAGCCACACTCTGGAACACAGCCCCTTTTGCTGAGTTAGCAGGGTTGCAATGAACTGCCTGCTAGGGCCCCTGGGGGTTGGGCAAAGCAGCCCTGTGGTGCTAAGTGGATGGATGGAGGTTTTGCAAGAAAATCTAAAAATTGTGTGCAGTAGCTCAGACCTTGAATCTGCTCAAATCAAGAGAAGGTTTTCTACTTTTTTAATTTCAAAGTCCAGCACTGCTGTTAACACTTGAAAATGCAACTTCTCTTTACCTTCACAGCCCGCTAGAACTCATTTCACAAACAGTATTTTAGGGATTGTTCCCTTGATTCTTATCATTACACTTTCTTTCCCACTCTTTGGAACTTGATAGGAAATGTCCTGTGCATTCTTCTCTCTCCTGTGAACTTTGAAAATCCCTCAGGAAAGCACTTTCCCCCAGCTTGGCTTTGAATGTGGGAACCTTATGATTCGATGTGATAATGAACAATGTGAAATTGTTGGAGCCTTGGTAGCAGCCAGGTTCACTGAAAGCTCCTGCGGGTTCTGAAAGAGGCTGGGTGCCTTGCAATGAAATACCTCTCCCTGGAGGTATTATTCTCAGTCAGTTGCCTCTTCTAATAAGTTATCCAAAGTGAGAAACTTCGATTTGTCTCCATATTACAAGGAGCCTTCTTGATTGGACTTGGAGAAAACATTTTACACTTGAAATTCGAAGCCAGGTAAAATTGTCACATTTCTTTTGGAATCTGAAACGACCCAGTTTACTAGAGATTCGCCAAGATTTGAGGAACCTTCCTGTGAACCTGGGGAAATTTCACGCTAGGAATGAACCGGAAACTAGGTACACTTCACTGGGTGTCAGATTTCCTTCTGGCCAGCTTGCCACACTCTCCCCCCAGGTTGTATTAATTATTTCCTGCCTCCAGATGAGGGAGAAGATTAACTGGCTTCACACGGTACCAAATAAAATATTTCCAAGGAAAACGGAGCCTTACCAAACACACATGTGAAGAAATCAGCCTCGCTGCATCCTGTCTCCTTCCTCCGACGCATTATTTGATCAGTGGCTTTGGCCTTCCAAAGACAGTGAGCTGTGCTAAGGAGGAAGCACAAATAGGGATTAAAACTGCTTTGTGACTCTGCATAGTGAAAGTAATACAACCCACAATGATAGCTTCCAAGGGGAAAGAAGGAAGAATAAAGACCTAGAGAAGATGGATTTATAAATTTACCAGTGTATTTCCTGGCTCAGTGGGGCCCTGATTTCAAACAGGTAGTGCTGCTTAGAGCACTTTACAAACTGGGGACAATGAGCTGAGCAATTTTGTGTCATTCTCTTTCCTTCTTTTCAGATGAATGAGGTCTTTATGTGCTCACATGAATGATACCTCTTTATTTGATGTTTACATAAGCCAGGTGTCCTCAGCTTTGGCACTGTGGACATTTGGGGCTGGATAATAATTTATGGGGGGTGTGGTCTCTGTCCTATATACATTGTAGGATGATGTCAAGCAGAGTCCTTGCTGTCTCCCCACTAGATGTGGAAGCACCCCCAACTCCAGTCATGACAATGAAGTCATTGCCAAATGTCCCCTGTGAAGCAAAAATCACCCCACTTGAGAAGAATTTGCTTAACTCTCATGACTTTTGTCTCCAAATACCTCAGGATATACATATATATATATACACATATATATGCACACACATATACACACAAAATATGTATTATATATTTTATTTTTATTAAGTATATATACAGTATATATTCTTGTGCATATACATGTAAATATCAACTCCAAAGAACATCTAGAAACAATAAAATCTATGAGTTGGGAAGGACCTTAGGGGAGTAAAAAAGAGGCTTATAACAAAAATAGCAGCCACAATGGCAACAAAATAAAATCAAACCCTATTAATGAGGACACACAAAATGTTCAAAATGTCCACAAAAAGAAAATAAAATTGCTGGCTTACTCTGCAAAATATTAGAATTGAATTGAGCAATATAATAGGCACTAGCTACTTGTGATTACCTAAGTTTATATTAAAATTAAATAAAACATAAAATTCTGTTCATTGAGTCACTAGTACTCAAAGCCATATGTGACTAGTGGCTACCATATTGGACAGTGCAAATACAGGACATTTTCACTGTGGAAAAATATTCTACTCTCTGGAGCACAGAAGCAATACTAGAAGTTATAGTGAGATGAATTTTTACAGAAGGAAAAATGATTTAAAAAATTAAGGCTTTGCAGCAGTTATCCTCTCAAATAAATTTTAAGCAGATTCTAAGAAAGAGTTCTTGCTGGGCCAGCTGCTGCACTGAATGAACAGAATTCTCTGACCTAGACTCAAAAGGGTCTATGTGTGAGTTTTTATGATATTTTATGCAATAAACTTTTTATAATTTCTAAACAGAACCCCATGAAATTGGAAAAAACATTCATATTTTAAAATTGGGACATTTCAAACATTGCATGACTTTCCGATCAAAACAATATTTACAAAATGAAGACTGCTGATTTAAAATTTTCCTCTGTGGTCAGATCTGTTCGCACCTTATCTGCCTTGAGAAAAAAGTTTATATTATGTCAATACTCTCAAGTGAATTCTAGCCACTTATAAAATATGAACCTTGGTCATATGCCATTTCTGTTCATACAATATCCAAATTCAAGATTTAGTCCTGTATTATAGAGAATGAAAAATAAGGGTTTAGGATGCTCAGAGCATGAGAGGGTAATGAGAGAGAAAATTAAATGCTACACCACCTTGGCAGGGAGGATATTGCTCTTATATGTAGCAAAACAACTTCCAGTTAAAGGATACTGTGTATCTGACATTTGAAATTCAGATGATAGCCGAGGATAAATTATCCTCAAAAGAACAACCACCAAGAAAGCTGCATATTCTCCTCTCCTTATCTATGACTGCTGTGTTTGTCAGCCTTCCATTACTGTAACAAATATTTGAGATAAATCAACATATTTAAAAATATATATATATTTCAGCTCTCTATTTTAGAGGTTTTAGTCTGTGGCCAGACAGACTCATTGCTTCTAGGCCACCAGTGGTGTTGCCAGATGGCAATGGCAGGGAGCTTGTGACAAACACCTCTCCTCATGACCAGGACACAAAAGAAGAGAGAGGAAGCAACTGGTGTCCCACAATCCCCTTTTAGAATACCCACCTCCCCCCCAATGACCTAAAACCTCCATTGGGCCCATTTCTTTAAATTTCTACCATCTCTTAACAGAGCCAAGTTGGAGACTAAGCCATGAACCCATGGATACTTCGAACATTTTAGGTTCAAACTATAGCAACACTTTGTTCTCAAAGCACAAAATCCAGTCACAAAGTACACATGCACATACAATTTACAAAGCCAATTCATCGAATTTCAGAGAATCACCTAATATTTATTAAAAGTTTTATTTTGCTTTATTTATAATCTTTATTGTGCTTGTACTTAGGTATTTATTGTTCTTTTTGGTAAGACAAAAAGAAAACAAAGTCCCTGGGAAGGGAGAAGGGGAAGGAAAGGCAAGGTACTAGAGAACAAAATTGACTAAATTATATTGCAGCATTTGTACATGTACAAATATGTAACCATGAGTCCCACCCTTACATGTAACTACAAATGCACCAATAATTTTTTTTTTTTTAAGCACTCTCTGCCCTCTAGAAAGCTTAATGGTTTAGATGACTACAGTGGAACCCAAATGTAATGAGAGAATGATGCAGGTAATGCTAATCATGAGGTCATTTTGGGTTTGCTGTGAAGACATTGCTATACCAGTCAACAGAGACCTCCCAGAAAGACAGGAGAAGAGAAAACTGAGATGAATGGATGCAGGGGTGAAAGGCAAACTGAATGAAAAACAAAAAGTACACAAGCAAAGTGTTATCCTGATGTGGGCAAAAAAGCATGGGCTGGAAGTATGGCAGGGAAATTATGGACAAGTAATGGAGTAAGGTCCAATGGGAGGGGGTGTCTTTTTTTTTTTTTTTTTTTTTTTTGAGAAAATGGGAAAAAAGGGTTTATTGTTTTGCTAGCAAAGGAGAAACACAGGGAACTCCTGTCCCAGAGGATTCTGCCCATCAGCAGGAACGGAGGGCTTTTAAAGAGGTGATTCAAAGGCTACATTCCACATGATTTCTGTTGGAGTTGTAATTCACTTGCTAAGTTGGGACATAGTCATTTCTGAGACCTTCTGATACCATCCCCAAAATCTGGATTATTTCCTTCCTATGGTGGGTGTGTTCTCAAGGACAGATAACTGCCCACAAAAGGGAAGGAAGGTAATCCTGTTTACACCCTGAGATTAGGGAGGAGGAGAGATTAGGGAGGAGCAGGGAGAAAGGAAGAGAAAGAAACATGTTCATTTTAAAATTAAATTGCAGTGGCAGAGCAACAAGAGCTGCATCCAAAGCATAAAGTGGACCAGTGTTACATTCCCCCACTGTCAATTTCTGCATTCCATTTCTATGGAAAAAAGGGCGACAACATCGCCAAGCTGCTTCTTGCTGAAAGAGGGCAAAGTTGGGGGAAGTAACTCAAAGTCTTGAACTCTTATCAAGTGGGGTGTAGGCAGTTAAGAGTATTCAGCGTCAGAGCAGTTCAAAGGTCCACAGTGTCAGATGACAGGTGACTGAACAAGGTATACATAGGGCAAGGATCATGCTAAGACAAAAATAAACAAGACAGCAAAGCATTACATTTTTGTAAACAATGAGCACAAAAGCAATTAGTATTTTAGCCAGTCTCTGAAAACCACGAAAACAGTAACTCATAATCATATGAGTGAAACAAGATCGGGTTTATCAATGTAGGAAGATTGGTAGGTCTATAAGATCAGGCTCAAATTAACTCAGGACAAACTTGCAACACCAGAGTCCTTGTGATCATTAATATTAGGCACTCCCACACAAGAACCCCTCTTCTATAGCCTCCAGCTTTACTTACTTTTAGTAGGATTGACACTAGTACACATCTTAAGTTACATAAAAAAAAATAGTTTTTCCTTTTAAATGTCCATGTAGAACTGTGCTTAGGCTATACTCTCCTGCCTGGGGTGTGAGTGGGGTCTTAAAATCTAGGCAGAAGATCATAGACATGACATGCTGGGAAACAGGAAGTCTTTACACAATTAATTGGCACAATGAAATAGTGCCTCAGGAAGGTTACTGGGAATAGGCTGCAGAATAAATTGGAGGGTGGGCAGAAGGAGGTTCAGTAATGAAAGGAGCATAGTCAGAAAGTTGAAACGAGGACTGAGCATGACATGGTGAGTGCTGGAATTTCTTTGTGGATAATGGTGAAGAATAGGAAAGACAGCCCTGGGTGCCTGTAATCCCAGCATTGTAGCTACCCAGGAGGCTGCGGCAGGAGGATCACAAGTTCCAGACCAGCCTGGGAAACTTAAGGAGACCCTGTCTAAAAATATAATTTTAAAAAGGGATGAGAATATAGCTCAGTGAGAGAATACTTGCCTAGCATGCACAAGGTCCTGGTTCAACCCCCAGTACTTACAAACAATAGGAAAGAAAGAATAAGGAAGGAATTCTAGTGATGTTGAATATTAAACAAATTGGTATGCATTAGTCAGGGGTGTGACATCTCTACTGGATAAGCTCACATACAGACTTCCCTAAAAGGAGGATAGTAGGCTGCCAGTTTCTCAGAGAATCTTTCAGCTCCATGGTGCTCTGATCCTCAGCAAAGGAGAATCACAGAGAAATTAGGTTTCTTTTCTTGATCTTTATTCTGCCATTCCTTGCTGAGCTGCTGTAGGGGAGAGCAGATCACACACTTTCTCTGTGCCTCAGTTTTAGTATCTATAAAATATAAATTGGTTTGTAACCCATCTCACAGCAATGCTGCAGAGCTTGTGAAATATTGGACCCTAGGAAATACTGGGCATTGGGGAGGAAAAAAGTCTTTTGAAAAATAGGAGATGGAGACCACCTAAAACTGGATAGAGACTTTTACCTTGGAGAGCTGCATATTTCCTGTCCAGCAGGCACCCAGATTCCATCATGGACAAATGTATTCACACACACAAACTCTAAACAGTAGAGAATATTAAAGTCCACAAATCTCTTAAAGTTCCAGAACTACAAAGGTGAGTTATAAATGTGAATGCTTTAAAAAATCTATTCAAGCTAAGTGATTTTTCTATGCACTTAATACTCTAGAAAGGAATATGTGAAATGCATTTAAGACAAAGTGAAGGATAGTCATGAGCAGTTGTTAGTAGGTGAGAAGAAATAAATCATTCTCTTATGACCAACACCACTGAAAACCAATTGCCATTTCTTGGTCATCAAGCACAATGCTCCCAATCGAGGAGAAGACTACTGGGTGGACTAAAACCACACAGGAAGTATGTTACTCATGCTTGGAATAAGCTAATGTCAAAATAGGAAAATTTCTCAGAGAACATCTAGTTCACTCCTTCACTTTAGTGGGTGACAAATCTGATGACTAAGTGCCAAGTTCAAGGTCACAGGGTAATTAGTGTGAGAGATAGAACTGAAACTCTAGGAGAAGGGACACACTGCTCACTTTTTGTGGAACAGCATTGGTCTTGGTGCCATTGTAGCATAATCATGGATGTGCCATACTTGGGAGAAGATAATATTTTATTTTTTCTCTGTAGTTCCAACCTTGACAGATGACCAAAACTGACTAGTGGCAAAAAAGGGATGGTAAAGTAAAAGTAAGCAAGTTTTGTAACATTCAGATTAAAGGTTCCTTTGGAGGAGGACTGGGTTGTCACCACTACATATCCTCATACAAACATCTAGTCTTCAAGGCCCACAGGAGGGAATAGGAAGAGTTGCATTCTAATTTGTATTAGAGATAAAATATCTACTAGAGAGGAGATTAAAACATGGAAGAGGGGATTTTCCCTTTTTGACAAATTAGAAAATATGAAGTGTAGTTACTAAGAAGGGAGAAATAAAGAAAAAAAAAAGAAAGAAACTGAAGGAAGTGATTATGATCAAGACTTTAGAGAATAAAGAGTATTGCAAAGAGTGGGAAAACCTCATGGATCCATATACTAGGCATGGAGAACTTTCCAAGAATAAGGTGAATTGGGATCTTCTGAAGAAATGAATTGCTGGCTTCATTGAATATCAAGAAGGCTCCACAACTCAGGATATCCTTGAAGGGTGATGTTGTCCCCATTATCCAGTAGTGATGAGTGACACTCAGAAAGGAAGCCCAGAGTTCTCACGTGTTCTCGTCACATAACAATAAAATAAGAGTATAATAATATATGACATTTGACGAGACTGCTTTTTCAGTATTTTCCATTTATCCATGGTTTCACTTTCTGTGGTTTCAGGTATTCATGGTCAATTGAAAATTCCAGAAATAAACAATTTGTAAGGATTAAATACCATTCTGAGTAGTAAGATGAAATCTCAGGCTGTCTTGCTCTGTCCCACCTGGACATGAATTATCCCTTGGTCCAGCATATACACACTGCACATGCCACCAGTCCTCAGTCACCTAGAGGTCCTCTTGATTACAGGCTAACTGGTATTCAGTGTTTGTGGTCACAAAGCTCATATGTAAGAGCCTAGTGCTGTGTCACAATGCCCATGTCATTCATCCCATCTCATCTTATCACGTGAATATCATGTTATCTCACAGCATCTCAAGAAGGGCAAGTACACTACCATAGTCACATAACTTTTATTTGCAATATATTGTTATAATTGTTCTGTTTTATTATTAGTTACTATTATTATTCTCTTTGTGTGCTGGATATATAATTAAAATTTATCATAGGTGTGTATATATAGAAAAGTTCATAGCATCCATAGGATTCAGGACTACCAGTGGATTTAGGCATTCTCTGTGGGTCTTGGAACATATTCTCTGTGGGTCTTGGAACATATTCTCTGTGGATCAGAGGGGTCTACTGTTCTTCCTGAAATCACCAGTCTTTACCAGTTTACTTATTCATTTGAACAAAGTTATAAAAAGAATAAATAAGCTTGTCCCCCATGGAGACAAGCATGATGACAATGGAAACACATGTACTATCTGATTTTCATCAAATTTATTCTCACATCCTAACCAGAGTATTCAGATGCTGTTCAAAACCCACTTCTTTTCTCAAAAGCTTATAATCCAGTACATAAAAGTAGACAAAGGGCAAGTGATGTTGTTTATATAATTACAGACTGAATGACCTGATCAAAAAATTATTAAGCAAAATTTGAAAAAGAGAATAATTACTGATATTAATTGAAAAAGTTGGGAATAATCAAAAGCAGCAGATAATATATATGAAAAGCCTCAATTCAAGAGAAATATAGCATGGAATAGCACCAGGGTAGTATTAGCAGTTGGTTATGGTTTGAATATGAGGTGTCCCCTCAAATCTCCTACAATCCAGGAATATTCTAAAACTAAAATGATTGTGTTATGAAAGCTACAACCTAATCAGTCTGTTAGGGTTTGGATGTGAGGTATCCCCCAAAAGCTCACAAGAGCTTTTGCAAGAAGATTCAGAGGAGAAATGATTGGGCAGTGAGAGTCATAATCCAATCAGTGAATTAATCCCCTAATAGGGATTAACTGAGTGGAAACTGAAGTGGTAGATGTGGCTAGAGGAGGTGGGAACTGGGGTGTGACTTTAGGGTATATATTTGTATCTGGCAAGGGGAGTCTTCTCTGCTTCCTGATCAAGATGTGAGCTGCATCCCTCTGCCACACTCTCCTGCCATGATGATCAGCCTTGAGGAATGGAGCCGGCCTTCTATGGACTGATACCTCTCAAACTGTGAGCCCCAAAATAAACTTTTCCTCCTTTAAAATTGTTCTGGCCAGATCTTTTAATCTCAGCAGCAAAATAACTGACTAAAACGCAGTCTCAATTTACTATAGAATAATGTACAGAGAATGCTTCAATAAATCAAGATTAAACTTTTTATGAAAGAGACTACATAACCTTTGTGTGGGAGATTTTAAACATTAGCAATGAAAACTGTGGTTATCAAAAGCACATCTCTTGGAAGTGGTAAGAATATAGTATAATAAAACAAGATTAATACAGTTGCACAAGATTCCATCAGCTACTAGAGTAAAGGCTATTGAGGTAAAATTTTTAAAAAGAGGCAACATAGAATAAAACAGAATGGGTAGACACATTTAAGGTGGGATGTCCAGTTGTCTTATCCTCTTGATCTCATTTTTATCTGTTTCCAGGTGTAATTGCTAATTGCACAACTTCTACTCTCAGAAGTGCCCTACTTTGAGTACAAAGCATTTGGTACTACTATTGAAGGTAAATATAGACTGAAAATTTAAATTGCATTGATAAATACATAGTATTCTGATTTTAAACATACTATGTTCAGATTCAGATCCTATACATTTTTTTAGAAAAGACTAACAAACTAGAGTAACCTAGGCTAGTAAGAAGAACTGCAGATTTTATCATACAAGAATCAATTTAGGAACGAAAGCCAGAAAAGATTTAAGTTTGGCATGATATTGTCTTCATCCTTCCAAAAAATGTTTCATGAAATAATGATGATTCAACTTCATCTTTAACATTTTAGTAGGAATATCTATGATTCATGGACAAATTTATGGAAAGGCAGATTTCAATGGATTGTAAGCAAGCTTTTCTCATAGCGAGAGCTGTTGTTAAAAGGAATGAACCACTTTGACAACTTATGAGCACCCTGTCCCTTGCTGGATTCTATTAAAGGCTGGATTTCTGCCAGTCTTAGATGATACAGAAGGGAAGCTCTTTCCTGGGAGTCTAGATTCTAGTACTCTCAAGATTTTATGTATCCACAGTTAAGTCTTCAGCAACGAAGAATGCTCCTCTTCATTGAGCTCTCTGTATTTCTGTAAAGGCACACAGCCAATATCCTCTTAGAGATTCATAAATAAATAATATTTGTTGTTTATAAATTTATAACCAAGTAATGTTTATTAAGCATCCACTTATAGCTGAGACTTTCACATATAATACTAAATTTAATATTCCTAATAATCCCATGGGAAAGTCACTATTAGCCCTTCCTAACAGAGAAGGAAGATAAGGCTCAGAAGATTTTTGATGTGTCCAAAGAAACTGGGTTAAAACCTGTTAGAACTGGGATTCTACCAAATCCCCTGTGAAACTCCTCTATTCAAGCTGATTTTTATTTTGCTCTACTAACCCCAGCAGTGTGCCCTCCTGGAGGAGGCTCAAGGTCTGTGTCTTTCCCCCTCTTTCTGTACTTTTAAAATCAGTACAGTATAACTCTTTGCAGAAAATTAAATACCAGATGATACCAGAGGAATGTGCTCTTGAGTGTCTTTCTCTCCTCTTCTGTGTATGTGACCTCTTTTGTATGATATATCTCTCTTCTCCCTCCTACAGCTAAAATTAAACCAGTGGAAAATGTTTGCCTCAAAGTACGTGTTCTCTTCATGAAACACAACTAGGCTTAAAGGTCAATAGATTAACAGGAGAGAGTCACTGTTCCTTATCTGGTAGGCAGAGAGACAGTGCCAGCATTGGTATTTGGGAAATGAGAAAGAGGAGTTTGAGGGTTACATTGGCCAGAAACAATAGTCTCAAAAGAGATGAGAGGAAAATGAGGGCCAGGTGGACCAAACAAAGAAATGTTTGGAGGTCACATTCAGCCTAATGGCAATCCAGGGACTAGCAATGATATGGTGAAGAAACCATTTGCCCTAGTCCCACTGCAAAATAATAAATAATATCAAACTTCACATGTGTGCAGTATTTATGCTTGATAGGACATGTTCACTTGCATTACCTCATTGAATTGTTATGACATTTGTGGAAAACAGGCAAAATTGTCCTGGTTTTACCAAAGAGGGAACTGGGCTCCAGAGACATGAGTGACTCACCAACGTCCATAAATCGGAAGCAGTCCAGTGGCATTATTTTTCCAGTATAGTTCTTTCATTCCATACATATAACATCTGCTTCTTTGCAGAGCGTTTTGTCTCCCTGATATAAAATTGCATGTAAAATCAAAAGTTTTGGCTCTTCATAAAAATTCTAGACCCAAAGATGGTTATTAAAGGACCTAGATGCCATCCATTTTACACCACACTTTTTCTTAGTTGATGTTCCTTTTACTCTATGTATGGTTATTCTGGATGAATAATTTTATTTGGTAATTTCAGACTAAAATCTTAATGACTCTATAATGAAAAGAATTTGAAAAGAGATGGAGAATTATCTTCTAGTCAGGCTCTTGACCCACTAATTCCGAGTTGATCTATCTCTAGGCTGTCAAACCAATCTTTACTGGTTTTGATTTTTGCTATTGAATCATGTCATCTGAAGTATGCCACACCAGGGATCAATGAAAGATACACTTTCCTTGTCAAGATCAGCTATACAGAATAAAAAGACAGTTGGACTGCTTTTATAACCAAGAAATAATTTATCTGCCAGACAGTGTGATTCACTGAATTGAGCCATATGATTTCCAGCAATATTTTTTAAGATGTTCTTTTATCCTTAAAACATCTTGGAAAAATCAAAATTAATAGCAATATACATAGGAAAAAGTTAATAGGAATTTCCAGCTGTTCCTCTGCAAAGGAAAAAGAAAATGGAATCATTAGCTTACACATTGATGAAGAGAAACTCCATAAAGGACTTGGAGAGAGTTCAGTTTCCTTTCAAAATATGTTCAGTTTCCTTTCAAGTATATGTTGTCAAATTAGAACGTTCTTATGTTGTGCTGTGATTTTTTTCTGAGTTTTTACTGTCATGTGGAGTCCTTTCTTATGCCCTTACTATGGAATCATCCAAGAATCAGAGTTTACCAAACCAGCTTATATTTTAGAACAGGATCCTTGGAGGTATTAATTTGCTTTACGACTCCTTCCAGGGGACACTGGGGCCGGGCATGATAGATGTAACTTTATGTTGGCATAATCTTATATTAGTCTTTCCACATGCGCGGGTGTATTACAAGCAAACACATAAACACTCCTTCTCATATCATATTGATTCAGAGATTATGGAGGAAACTGTAAATTTCCCACTGAAATATATTATCCCCTTCTTCCATAAAATTATCGTGGCCTGCATTGCTATACTGTGTTCCTTGGCCTCCTATGCAGTTAGATACGGCCATGAGATATATTTCTCACAAACTGACTGTAAGGGGAGTGATGACTGCTATGTCCAGGTCTGAATTTCTAAGAATTGGATGTGACTTCTCTATCTTCTCTTCCTCCTACTTGCTGGCTGGAACTCAGGATGTGACAGCATATTGGATTAATCCATGCAGACACGGAAAATGCCCAGATGATTATAGATCTACCCCTCTAGCCTAAACTAGTCACATGTCACTTGGGAGCAAAATGAAGTTTTATTTTCTTTCGACCACTGAATTTGAAGCCATTCTGTTAGAGCAATGTAACCTTTATCCTAATAGAAACAGAAGCTGACTAAAAGCTCATCAGTTACCTGTTCATATCTCCATAAAAGAAAATGACCTGGTTATATAAAGGCAAAGGCTTAGAGCAGAAATAGTATCCCCAGTTTAATTTTCAGAAATCAGTCTTCAAAGTAATAACAGGTTGAATATCTCTTGTCCAAAATGCTTCTAACTGGAAGCATTTTGAATTCCAGAGTTTTTTCCAATTTTGGCATACTTACATATACATAATGAGAAATTCTAGGGATGGGATCCATGTCTAGATAGAAAATTTGTCTCATATAAACCTCATATACAGAGTCTGAAGAAAATTTTATACAATATTTTTAGTTCTAATCATGACCCATCACATGAGATCAGGTGTGAAATTTTTCACTTATAACATCACATTGGTGCTCAAAACATTTTGGATTTTGGAGCATCCTGGATTTTGAATTTGGGGGTTAAGAATGATTAACCTGAATATTAAGAGTCATCTCCATTCTTTGTAGAAATTAGGCTTCTCCCCATTTTGTCTACTAGAACTATCTCCACTTTGAAACACAGACCACGTGGTTTTATGTACCCTCCATTCCTAGAGGTGGCCTGGCCATCTAATCTTAAACTATGCATTGTATTTTTTTTTTTTTTTTTTTGGTGATGCTGGGGATCGAACCCAGGGCCTTGTGCTTGCAAGGCAAGCACTCTACCAACTGAGCTACATCCCCAGCCCCTATGTGTTGTATTTTGCCAGATACTAGAAATAGCACCATGACCCTGTCTTCAATGGAGACATTAACTAAATTAAAGCTGATGGCAGAGATCATTATTTTATAATGAGCTTTCTTTAAATGAGAATGTGCCAGGTATTTTTTTAGTAGAAACAGAGGATGCCTTGGAATTAGAATAGTGCTGAGGTTCTTTCCTTGTGCATAAGGCCTGACAAGTCACTCCTTGCACTCTAAATTGTATCAGACAAGCTCATTCAACAGTTTCCAGTCATTTTCTAAGTGTTGAGCACTGTGGTAGGTACTATAGGAATAGATGGATGAATAAAACATAAATTATCTTGAAAACTTTTTTATATTTATATACATACATATATACGTGTGTGTGTGTGTGTGTGTGTGTGTATAAAACACAACTATGCACAACAGAGCCATATGTCAATCACCATGTCCCAACTGACATCAAAACCTGATCCATCAACTTGGGAGGCTGAGGCAGGAGGATCCCAAGTTCAAAGCTGCCCTTAACAACTTATCAAGGCCCTAAGCAGCTTAGTGAGACCCTGTCTCAAAATTAAAAAATGAAAAGGGCTGGGGATGTGGCTCAGTGGTTAAGTGACCCTGGGTTCAATCCCTGATACAAAAACAAAACAAGACAAAACAAAAACCCTGATCTATGCTCCCCTACTCTATATTTTTGTTCTCCATAGCACTTTTTATCTCCATAGCACTTTTTATCACCTTTTATCACATCGTGTAATTTATCTATCATATTTGTGGCTCTATCTGTTTCCTACCACCAACATTAGAATTTAACCTCCAGAAAGACATACTTGGTTTTGTTCACCAAGGCATCCTGAGGAGCTGAAATAGAGCCTGAAGCACAGTAAACACTCAACAAATATTTGTAGAGGTATTATTCAGGGTTCTCCAGAGGAACAGAACCAACAGACTACACGTATATAATAATAGGAAGGATTTGTTAGATTGGCTTGCATGCTCAGAGTCTGGATAGTTGCACAATGGCTATCTGCAGGCTGGAGACCCAGGGAAACCAGTAGCTATCACTACAAAAAGCTGAAAGTCTCTAAACAACAGTGACAAATGATGCAGCCCTAGTCTGAGGCTGGAAGTCTGGAAGCTCCCTGGAGAGATGGATACTGGTATAAGCTCACATTCCTCTGATGGCCGTGGGTGATGGTAGAAGTAATAAAACACACCCACTCAAGAGTCAAATGTGCACAGGCTTGAACTTCCCCCTCTGCCTTTTTGTTCCTTGGGGGCCCTCAACTTTTTGGATGGTGCCGCCCACATTTAGGGGGGTCTTCCCTACTTGTTTTGCTGCCACACACACCATTTGTTTGAAAAAACACTCTCAATGACACACCGGAAGTATGCTTTACCAATTTTCTAGGCACCTCTCAATTCATTCAAGTTGACAACATTAACCATGACATAGAATAAATGTCACCCAAAAAAGTCACATCTTCAAATACTGTTACATGGTAAGGATGTCAGTCAGATTTCTTAGTGAGGTGGAGAATACAAGCAGAGAAGTGGCTCAGAACTTCCTGAGCCAACTCTTGGTCAAGCTTCCAAAAGTGCACAACATATGAATCGCCAGAGCAATCTCAACCTCTCAAGAGGTAATAAATAAACAAATACTAAATCAAAGAATGAATTTGATCCTCATAATCTACTGATGCATGGGCAATAGTTTTCTGTCAACTGCAGGGTCTGCTTGAGGGAAACAGCTAAGAATGCCAACCACAACCCGTTTCCTGGTCCCAGAATGAAAATCAGCTGCCCTTTATACCATCATGGACTATCCAGTTGCTATTTGTGGAAAATGTCCCATTTCACAACCAGGATAACAAGTGCCCAGTACTTAGTGCTTGTCTTGGAGAAGTGGCAAAATGAGAGTGCTGACAGCCATGCTCCTCTCTCCTTCTCCCTCTCTTTTTCATTCTAGAGACTTCAGTGATCTGCCAGAATAACCAGAAAGGTAGCAGGGACTTTATTGGAAGATGTTATAATATCAGATCAAAGAAGAAAGGTGACCTATGTAAAAATAAGATGAAAAGGAATGAATTTCATTTTGGCTTTCAGAAGTCAAGGAATAAAATGTAAACAGAAGTCCATTAATGATGTTCGATGACTTTCAAACCAGTATTGAATATACAGATAAAAAATTATTCGTATTCCTTTTATTAATATCAAATCCTAATTTTACCTTTTTAAATCCCTTTCTTATGGATTTCTCATTTCAGTCTTCACCATTATACTTTCTGTTATGATTGCATCAGGCAGAGCAAAGTGGTCTTATTATTAAAAATTCTGTAGGTAGGGTTTTCACTCAGAGGGTAACTAGGTGTATAATTTGTTTGAGGAAGGAGGATTTTGTTTTTTGTTGTTGTTTGGTTTGGTTTGCATTAAAAATAATTCAGTAAACCTACTTTAGTGAGAAAAATAAAGGCCCTTCCCCAAGACGCAATCTGGGAAGCGAATTTTTAGGACAGTAAGATAATCAAGTTGAGAAAACTTCATGTTTGCAGCACAATGAGAAAATAAGGAGCATATGATCCCATATCACACAGATGTGGTAAGGGACTCCAGAAAGAGAAGAGCACCAGCAACAAATGAAGGTGGCAGTCAGTGTGGGTGATGTGACCAGTGAGAAAGTCCCTGTGACATGGGATAGTCAGTGTATTCCAATACACTAGTGTCTGACATTGATTTTGAAAATAGCTTCTGCTCTATTGATTCAATAGCCTCACTAACCACAAACCTTTATTAGAAATTTTTTCTACACCAAAATGTTTGTAATGGTGGTAAATTATCAACTGCTCTGTGCTATAATTACCATTTACTAGCTTCATGCTTTCAGAAAAGGTGTTCTATACCCTACATCTTGGAGTAGTGGTAGATAAAAAACAATGAAAAAAGATGAATGGCATGGGAAGGAGGCCTATGTGGAGAGGGATCATCAAGTATGAGGGATGCAAAGGTGAAAAATTAGTAAGATTTCCTATGGAGATGTGATCCTTCTTATTGGCTCTGAAAAGTAAGAAGCAACCCCTGACGGTCAGGATCACGTGGGTTTTCTGAGCTATACCTCAGTATCTCATCTGGGACTGCCAGGAGTGCAGGAGAATACGAACATCCTGAACCAATCAGTACCCAAGATCTGAGCCAGAAGTGCATCCTCGCCATGGTTACATATGGTAGCTGAATAGGTCACACAACCGTCTTGAAACAATAACAGCAACCCCCCTCAATATTAGGATGTCATTTTGGGAGTTGCTCTTGAGAACTTAATCCACACCTCCTAACTCCATTCTTGTCAGTGATTTTATGGGTAATATTTCTTGTATAACCAGGTACAGTGGATTCTGCTGTTTCGTGTAGGAATCTTGACAAATGTATCATGCAAACCCTGAACTCTGCATAAGATAAAACTGTTTGGTTGAAGCCCGTCAGTAGCCCCAGATTTCTAATATAGGCAGATCCTATGGAATCCATCACAGATCCACAGGTAAAATCTTTTGAACTCTGCACAAAAGAGACAGAGAAACTTACCCAATGTGCTAACATTAGAACAAATTCTGTCCCATGCTTTTTTTCCTCCACTAAACTCACTATATTTTATTTATGGAGTCCACTTTTTAAAACATTTTAGAATGACCACTTTTAAAAGTTTTTTCTCCGTATGCTGCTTCCTACAGTTTCTCATCACTCTGCTTTTATTAGTTATAACCTTTCTAGATTTTCATGGTGTAAAATTTTCATATTTGATTCCCTAAGTACAATTCCCATGGTTTTTCATCATTATTTTAATGTTTAAAGAGACTCACTCCTCACTATGATTCCATTTATCTTGACTTTTAAATTCATATTTTGGTTGGCAAAAGTCTGCCCTCTGGTAGTTTTCACAAGAATGTTTATGGAAACAATATTTCTTGATTTCTAATATGTTTGAAAATATTTTCCTTGGTTTTTATTATTGCACAGTGGTATAGCTGGACATAAAATATGATGATGTTCCTTTCTTTTAAAACTTTGTAGATTTTGTTCTACAGTTGCTAGCATTGGATGTGGTTCTGGAGAAATTTAAATCCAAACTTCTTACTATTTTTCTTCTTGAACATCAGATTCTTTTTTTTCCCCCTCTGCCTGGAGACTCATAGTGTGTTCTGATATGGTTATATCCTACAAATTTTCTCCAAAAAGCCTTGCGACTGATCAATCTGTGCCAGTTTTTCCAGGGACATGATATACTCTCAACTCTCTTCCATTAATACAGGAAAGTTTTCTTTAAATGTATTAGTGGAAATTCTGTCTTTTTACATTGGGTTTATACCTGCTGATGCTTTATAGTTCTTCACATTTTCAAAATAAATTTTTGAAACTTGTTTTCTACTTAATTTTTGTCATTTTATCAAATGTCTACTGTCCTGATTTTGTTTAATTGTGTCTTTTCTAATATCTGCTTCCAAAATATACTGTTTCTATAGTGATTTTATTTATCTTTCATTTTTATTTTGGCAGCCATCATAATTGGTTATAATTTTTATGTGTACTTTTTGAATATGTCATGCACAAATAATCTTCAAATTTTGAGCAACAAAAAGTATACACTTCTGAGCCCCAATTTTAGTCTGTTCCCAACAGACAATGAATGACCTTTGTATATTCCTAAACATAAACAATAAAAAATATTTCTTATTTTCCATTTTTATACAAATGGTATTATACCCTATATATACTATTCTGAATTTTTATTTCGTGCTGTATTTTAAATATTTCTTGACAATCATCCCATCCTGATATATAAATACCTTTTCTTTTTTACTTTTTCTTTCCTTGTTCTTATTTTTCCATTCACAGTTGTGTATGGCATTCTTTTGTATTATAATTTATACAGCCTCCTATAGACAGACATGAAAGTTGTTTTTACTCCTTTGTTATTATAAACAATGCAGCACTGAATAATTTTGTAGGTATATCATTCGCACATGTGTATATATATTTATTGACTAAATTTTTAAGTGTATTCATAGACATAAAAAGTATCTTCATTTGTAATTTGTCTAAATATTGCCAAGTTGATATCAGTAAAAACTGATCTTACAATCCCATTAGTAATATAAAAATTTTTTTAATCTATGCTAACACCTTAGGTTTTGAAATATTTACCCAACAAAATTCTAATAAATTGAACCCACAAACAGAATTATAAACCAAGACCATATAAAATTTGTCCCAAGAATGCAAGATTGCTTCAATGTAGAAAATTAATAAAAATAATATACCATATTAATAGAAAAAGAACAATAAATCACATGTTTTAAAAGAGGACAATAGCTTCCAATAGAAATTTAATGCAATCCCTATTAAAATTCCACTCATACTTACTGTGGAAATGGATAAGCAGATCCCAAAATTTATACGAAAATTCAAGGGACCTGTAATAACCAAAACAATCTTGAAAAATTAGAATAAAATCAGAAGATTAACACTTCCTGATTTCAAGACTACTGTAATGCAAGAGCAATAAGACAGTGTGTGGGTAGAATTGGGAGTCCAGAAACAAACAAACCAAAAGCCTTTACATGACAGGGAAATTGACTCTTGACAAGGGTGCTGAGATAATTCGTAAGAGAAAGTATAGTCTTTTCAACAAGTGCTTCTGTGAATAATGAATTTCCACATGCAAAATAGTGCAACTGGGACCCCATGTCAGGTGATAGACAGATATGGACTCAAAATGGAACAAAGGTCCAAAAGTGTACAATTGAAATTATACAAATCTTAGAAGAAGATATAGTCACAGATCTTTATGATCTTGGATTAGACAATGATTTTTTTTTAGATAAGGCACCAAAATTATAAGCAACCAAAGAAAACTGATGCATTGAACTTCATGAAAATTAAGCCTTTGTGCTTCAAAGGGTTCTATTAAAAAAGTGAAAAGACAACCCACAGAGTGGGAGAAACTATTCTCAAATCACATATCTGATAATTGAATATTACCTAAAAATATATAAACAACTCATACAACCAACAATAAAAAAACACAAATTTTAAAATAAGCAAAGGATTTGAATAGACATTTCTCCGGAGAAGACAGATACCCATGACCAATAAGCACATGAAAAGAGAAAAAAGGAAATCAAGATCATAATGAGATACTGCCCTGGGGGGGACACAAAGTGACATATGTGTTTTGGAAAACAGGTTGATAAGATCCAGAGATCCATAAGATCCAGAAATCCTGCTGCTAGATGTATATGAGAAAGAATTGAAAATCCATGCAAAAACTTATACACACAGCAGCATTATTCATAATAGAAAAAACAGGAAAAACAACTTTAAATGTCCACTGACTGATGCAAGAATTAACAAACATGGTATATCTATGACAGAATATCATTTGAATGTATCATATCATAAAAATGAAAAACTGGTACATACTACAACATGGATGGATTCTGAAAACATGCTAAGTGAAATGGTCCTGATATGAAAGGTCACATATTATATGATCTAATTTACATGAAATGTCAAGAACAGGCAAATCCCTATAGGCAGAAAGTGGATGAATGACTGTGGGGAAGGGGAGTCATGGCTGAGGGGTATGGGTTACTTTTTGGTGCCAAAAATATTCTAGAATTAGGTAGCAATGATGGTGGTACAAATTTATGAATATACTAAGAACCATTGAATTATGAATAGACTAAAAGGGAGGTTTTATAGCATATGAATTATACTGCAAGAGGAAAAACAATGTAAGGGTGTGTTGCCTCTTAAGAGAATCCTGTGCTCTGCAATTCTGCCCTCAGCCTCCGGCAGCAGCCTCCTGGGATGCTCCTGTCTCTCCTCTAGTCTTCATCCACATTTTATTTACTTAGGTGTCCATCATATGATGTAGTTCAGAATTTTAGGTATGCCATAATTTGGTGAGTACAGAGATTCCATTTTTGCTTCTGACTATGAGTTTTCGATTGATTTTTGAAGAAAAGTGGAAAATAATTTATGATTTTCATCTCTTGACTTCTAACAAATAGCTGAACTTTCATCTAATAGTCTAAGACAGCTGTTCTCAATTTTTTTGGTCTCACAACCCCTTTGTGCTGTTAGAATTTACGGAGGACTTCAGAGGACATCTTTATGTGTGTTATATACTATGTTTACCATAGAAGAAATTAAAACTGAGAATGTAAAAAACAATTAACTAACTTATTTAAAGCTACCTATAAACACACTGTTAGTATATTTTAATAAAACAAACTATATTTTAAAAAAAACAAAAATATAGAGAAAATGGGATTGTTTTACTTTTCTGCAAATACCTTAAATATTCTGTTTTCTTTCTGTTGTAATATCAAACATCTTGTCACATAATTAGAAAATTCCATTTGGTAAGAAAATGAATAAAAAGGGGTCAATAATATACTAGTGTTATTACAAAAATAATTTTGACATTATAGAATCCTCAAAATGATCTTGAAGATTGTCCTAGTCCATTTTGTTCCTCTAAAACAGAATACCACAGGCTGAGTAATTTATGGTGAACAGAAATTATTGGTTCATAGTTCTGGAGGCTGGAAAGCCCAATACCATGATACCAGCCTCTAGCTGGGGCCTCCTTGCTGCATCATCCCATGAAAGAATAGAGAGAGGACACTTAAAATGGGCAGAACTCACCCATTTATAACCAACTCACTCATGCCTTGAAGAACCCACTCCCATGACCATGGCATTAGTCCATTCACGAGCATGGAGTTCTCACAGCCCAACCAACTCTCAATGGTCCCCCTCTATTACTGTCACAAAGACAATCAAATTCAAAATCAAATGAGCGTGGGAGGGAACAAACATTCAAAGCACAGCAAAGACCTCCAGGCAACTCTGGAAACTATGGCTCTAAGCTATATTACACAAAATACTTTTTCCAAGCCTATAAATTCCCCTTCTCAAAATACAAAAGAATCTATGCCTCTCCCTCCTGATTCTGCATAGCATGTTTTTCCTCTCTCCTTGGACAACACATCCAAGCAGAGACAAAAGTTCCCAAGAGAGAAATTCTCATTGTGTAATCAATCTTCTTAGCCGAAGAAGACATTTTGTCACCCATGCAACCTCGATGTTCAAAAAAGTCTTGAAACAACAGGAACCTAAGTTACCTTGAAGAATTTCCCTAGAGGAAGAGGCATCTTTACACATTGCCTGGCTTAGGTCCTCACCAGTTCATGAGATAATATGCCAGACTCTCTAATATGCCTGCCTTGCACAGCCTTCACTAATTTGGAAACAACAAACAAACAAAATAAACCTGTAAGAGAAAATAACATCAACTGGCATTTGATCTGCAGGCTACACACAATTGTTAAGTATCTCATTCTCTTCAGTTCTCTTTCCGAGGCACCATGGATATAACCACTACTGCTGGAAATAGACAAAAAATTTCCGTCTTTCTCCTTGTCTTTTCCACCTACAGCATTGCATTTGCCCACTGCCTGGTCTTCCACTCCAAACATTCTCTACCTTCAAATCCCACCTGCCTCTTGACTCATCTTTTCCTTCTACATAGCATCAATTTCAAGTCATCTTTAATGTCTGCACTTTTCTTGTTTTCTCAGATGCATCCTTGCCTGTAATGTTTTGAGTCTATTACACCACTATTTGTTGATCTCCATTCTGGAGCCTCCACCCTGCTCAAACACAGAAATGAAAAAAAAAAAAAATCTCCAAAGGTATTTCATCTTTTGGGTTCATTTTCTTATTGCTTATCTTTCCAGGTAAAACATTTGATCTAAAACACTTCACACCTTAAAGACATCTGTTCGGAAAGCTATGATGAGTGAAAACAGACAAGCCTGGGCTTCTACCTGCTATTGACTGCTGTAGGTTACAGGCTCATAGCTAGTGGCGCTGCATCTCAGCACCTAGGACAGAATCTTGCACATGATAGGAGCTCATTGGACTTTGGTTAAAAGACTAAATGAATGAACCAAGGTCTCACAGCTCCAAAATCAGGTCTGACTTTCAAATAAAATGGCATGAATTTCTGGATTTTTTCTTTCTACCTTCCTCTACATTACTCCAATGCACTCTCTTGTTAACTGTTAGTAAAAATAAGTTAAAAATGATTAACATAGAATATAGATTTCTGTGCAAAAAGAGGATATTTTTATAGCGTTTCATGGAAATAATACCTCCACTACATAAAAAACAAATTCCAATGATGAGGATAGATTTCACTGCAAATAGCAAAGATAATTCTGGGGAGGGAAGTTATTTCTTATACCTCATAAATCATGATAGAGAAAATATAGCCATACCACCTCTGGATCAAACTGTCACAGGTTAATCTTAGGCCTAGGTAAATCTGACAAATTTCATTTCAATTCTATTTTTCTCTTAACTCTTTTTTGGGACTCAGGTCAAAATCCAAGAGACACATTCTGATATTCTCTATGCCAGACCTGGTGAATATAAATAATTTATTTTTGTAATTCACAGATTTTTTTATCTTATTGTCAGACATTTGATGTGCTATTAGTTAGCTTTTGGAAGCTATGATAAATAGCTCAGAAAATTAATTTAAAAGGAAACAAGATTTCAGAGGTTTCAGAGCCATGGTGGCTTGGACTTGTCACATTGGGTCTGTGACAAATCAGTGCATCATGGTGGGGAGTATGCAGCAGAGGACAGACATTTAATGGTGACCAGGAAATAAAAGAGAGAGGAAGGGACTGGGGACCCAAAAGCTGCTTCAAGGACATGCTCCCAAAGACCTAACTTTGTCGCACTAGGCCCTATCCCCAAAAGCTTCCAGCACCTCCCAGAAATGCCAGCAACAAGGGACCAAGCCTTCAATACATGAACCTTTTGGGGACACTTAAGATACAAATAATAAGGCTCAAAGTCTACCAGGATTGTCTTTTGGTCTACTTATTTGTAATATGGAAATAAATAATGGCAACTTCAGTTTATAGGTAGTACACATGGGCAAACACATGCTTGATTTTGGTAGCATTATGTTTGAATTCAGAAGTAACAAAGTAGAGCAGAAATAGGTCAAGAGGACTTTGAGTCAGAGGCCTGACTCTTATCTTGGCTCTATGTTACCACCCTCTGCAAAATTAGGCAATTTATTCAGTACCCTGATTCTCAATTTCATTTGTAAAATAAGTGTTAGAGTAATAGTGAGAGGTTTGATGGAGAAAGAAAAGTAGAACATGCCATGTAAACTATAAAGCACCTTATGATGTGCACCTCTAAACTTTGGAATGGGGTGATGCTCATGTAAGCAGTGGACTCTCCTGTTAGTGTTCCAGGAAGAGGAAGAATTGTGTTAGAATTCTTGCTGTGCCATTTATTTAAGTTCTCTAAGTTTTATTTCCTATTTAAAGCATGAAGGAAATAATAATATTTAATTTATACATTTTTATGACAAATAAGTGAAATAATGCATATAAAAGATAGTGATTGGTACATACTAATAACCACTGGGGATTTTGCTATTAGATAAGTTCTAAGCACCATACTTATATCACCGCCAATTCTTTCCTATTCATATTTTTTTTAAAAGACAGGAAAAAGTAAGATGTCAGCAAATCACCTTGTTTTATTCTGAAATTGGATCAGTCCCAAATGTGGTACTCTATTCTCTGAAAAGTATCCAGATACCTTTTGATCAACTTTTATACATCAGAGCATCTTCCTGTGAGCTCCTGATGGCCCCACAAATTTTATGCCACTGACTGATGAAAAAGCCAAGGAATTATTGAAGTGTCCTCTAAGTTTTATCTGTAGAAGTAAATAAATAAAAATTATGATTAAATGGGATTTCACTACATTTTAACATTTAACATGGTTTAACATTAAAACATGAAAAGACTGAGGAGCAATATCTTTCAGAAAATTTCCAAATGACTGGAACCATAACCAATTAATTTATGTCATCAAAATCCTAACACAGCTGTAGGCAGGGGGAATACTTAATCAGTGTTGCTTGATGATGGTTTGATGGAACAAGGCGAGGTGAGAACAAAAATAGGAACATGAAAATTAGAGGTGATGAAATCTGACCTAGATGTCTTCTCTAGTAAGTATTATGCTTCTCTAAAATTTTGAATTCTTGATTGAAACAGCCTCCACCTAAACTTCTCCAATTTAGAATTATGATTATGTGGTCAAGGTGCTGCTAATGGATCAGTGGACAGATGCTTAACCGAATACTAATTTTCCTGGTAGGAGATTATGATACACATGAGGTCAGCAGCCAGTCTGAAGATGTCATAGATCATTGTAGGTAGATGATTACTACGACCACAAAACATGTTTTTTTGAATATAGTTAAAAATAAAAAGAGGGAAATCAAGAAGGGTGCTAGAATTTTTCTACAGGTCTCAGTAACTCATTTAACTAAACGATCCTCAATATATTTATTTTTCGAGTTAATTCTATAAATATCATTGAAATTTAAATTCACCATTTCTCTCCCCAAACCCCACAACTATATGACAGTCAGGTGGGGAACAGGAAGTTTGCTAAAGCTTAAGGGTCAACTCATGGGTCAACCCAAGACAAGCTGGAGGACAGAGTGGGAAAGAAAAAGAACAAAGGGTCAAAGCCGAGTCAAAGACTTGACTAAGTTATATAAACTACCTCTTATTTACAGTTAATTTTTTATGCTTTGTCCAGCTGTTATTTTCAAGTCTAAACTTTTGAATGGTGGCCAGAATTGAATGACATTCTGAATCAACAGAACCAAAGTCTTTTCCTCTCCACCAAAAAAATATTTCATGTTGCTAAGTAAGAACAGGCAAAATATCATCAAAATATAATGTTTTTCTTCTATCAGCTAACTTGACACAGAAATAATCTTATTTACAACTCACAATTCTGCCAAGTATGGATTAATAGTATCCCATCTTGTACATCAAAAAGCCAAAGAACCAAGTACCTAAGTCACACATTTCATAAGCTTCAGAGCTGAGATTTGAACCAAGACAAGCCCACGAGCATACTTTTGCCATTAGTCACCATATCTATACATCTTCCATGAAGACGGTGCTGAACAACAGGCTCTTCAGGAGCACATATACATATTTGTGTTCTACCATAACCTAAGACAGGTTGGAAATTTTATTCAGAGTGTTTTACCATTTATATATATATACATGGAAGTATATATACAGATACACATATGAACGCATACATATACACATGTATGTATACACACATATGTGTAGATACTTTCTTGTTAGAAGTAAGGTCCATTTTTTCTTTCTTTCTTCTTTTTCTCCATCTGATCTACTTATATCCATAATAAATAGTCTAACAGAAAGGGTAAGAAGGAAAAGCAATACAAGGTAAGGAGAAAAGTGAGGTTAATTCAAGACTGGAAGCTAAAGATCAGAGGATGACCTCCTGCCTTTTGCACATGCTGTCAAGTAACAGCATGGATATGACAGCTTGAATATAATGACTGGGACGATCTGGAATATCATGCCAAATCAATGACTAATATTCTGAATCATTGTGCAATTAAATGTTGATTTGAATAATAAATGAAAAAGCCGCCTCAGTCTTGGGGAAAGATCAATGTTAGAATCTTTCTGTCATAATTAGAAATTAAACTGAAATTTACAATTGTGATGAATATTAAGAAAGGCAGACAAAACTGGGAATGGTAACTCAAAATAAAAGAAAAGATACAGTGAAGAAAGTTGTTGGGTCCTAAATTAGCCCTTAATGTTCGTAAGACTGTAAAGAGAAACCATGTAATTCCAGAACTGGAAGACAAATTTCCAATATAAGTCTTTTGCACTTTCTTTTGTAAACATGTGTAGGCAACATTTGATGCAAGCTGAATTGATATTGGGAGAAACTAGATGGCGATCCAGTTACAAAACACTTGTATATTAAAGACATGAGATAAGAAAGATCTTGAATACGGTGGTCACAATGGATGTTAGAATATTAAGAGACAATGCAGGTGTGAAATTTTTAAACAATTAGCAAGATTTCTGAACAGATCAGACATGGACAGTAAAGAAATGTAAGAATTCAACAAAAACTTCAAAGCTAGGAACCTTAAAATATGGTAAAATATAATAGTGCCTTGGGTGGACCATAGGGAGCAGCAGGAAAGAGCATTGGGTTGGGAGGCAGATAAAGTATCACAAATGCCAACTTTGACAAGAAAGGAAGAAATTCATGTGGAATTGATCAATCCAAAGCTGGAAATCTGACAGTATGCCTAAGAGAGAGGTCACAGATTGAGATTCATCTTTGAGCCTTCATAAATGGAAGTACTGTATTTGTGTGAATTAGCAAGTCATTCAAGAATTCTGTTTCTGACCATGATAAATTAACAGAGTCAAGATTTACCCTTCTATCTTGAACAACTAAAAAGTATGAAACAAAAGTTTTGAATTATTCACCAGTGAGTATGGTTCCCAAGAGAGAGAAAACAAATGAACTGAGCACTGTTATTGCTTCCACATTACTACCTGCAGATCGGTTATTCTAATGGGCCAAAGTGACTGGAATTTATTTGGGGGGGACAAGAGACAGCACTTCAGAAAACTACAGGATACTCAGCTAAGGATCCCTCACATAGAGCATGGATCTGCACATGTATGAACAGAAACTAACCAAGGGTGAAGAAAAAAACTACTGGAAAACAATAGACTAAACATCTAAAATATATAGCAAACTAGTTCATGAACTAGTTCATGTTCCCAGCGGCCAGAAAGACACAGAGCCGTAATACAGTTCTAAAAAGTCTATGATCTCAGTAGTGGAATTATGTTGGGCAAACACAAATGGCAGCTCTAGATCACACGCCTCAGGAAACTTGAAAGGAAGCCTAAAACCCATCTAATGGATTCCAAGCAAATGTTCACCAGGAAAAACTGAAAAGGTGTTTTCTTTAAAACTACAGGGTATCTATCAACATAACATTTGCCATGTTTGCTATCCAGTCAAAAATTATTAGACCAGGAATAAAAAGGCAGTAAAATAAGACACAAAACCAGAAGGGAAAAAATCAATAAAGCATATGTAGGTACGAACCAGATAATAAAATTAAAAGGCACAAAATTAAAGGAAATACACATGTAATGCTTATCCATGCACACACCATATATTGAAGAAAGTGAAGAAATATAAAAGTAACAAGAAGCAAAATGGAAAAGATATTTTCAAATAAAGCCCAAAGCTTAAAAATAAAATATCTGAAAACATAAAAGGACATTCAGGATTAAAGGTCTTGACCAATGCAGCAAAGTAAGAAAATGAAATAAAAGACCTAGAGATTGGAAAGAAATATGAAAAGCTGCCTATATTCACAAATGACATGGTCATTTACACTGGATTCTGTTTTTAAAAACCATCTAGAACTAATAAATAATTTCTTTAAGGTTGTGTGATATAAGATCAACACACAAAAGTCAATTGCATTTCTATGTACTGACAAGCAGCAATTAGAAATCAAAATTTTAAAAACTACTACTTATGATAGCATCCAATATCATGAATACTTAGGAATAAATTTACCAAAATAGATTCAAATCCTGTGTTCTGAAACTTTTAATCACTGATAGAAAAATTGAAAAGGCATGAGATATGCAAAGCTATAACATATTCATGTCTTAAAAAATTCAGGATTGTTAAAATACTGGGTTCCCCGAATCATTCTATAGAATCAAGGTAGGTTATTTTGTAGAGATTACAAATCAATTTTAAAATTTATATGGAAGAACAAAGTTGGAAAACATATACCAACTGATTTCAAACTTTAAAGTTACAAGAAGCAAGCAGATATGGGATTAGACTAATGATAGACATATAGATCAGTGAAAATGAATAGAGACAGGGAATACACCCATATTTACATGGGGCAGTTGATTTTTTTTTACAAAAAAAAATTCCAAGGTAAATCAATGTTGGAAAGAGAATCTCTATAACAGACAGTGCTATACCAGTTGATTACACACACACACACACATACACACACCTAAATCTTTATCTTTCATCATATATAAAAATCAACTCAAAAGGAATGATAGACCTAAATATAAAAGCTGAAACTACATTAGTCCTAGAAAAATACAGGATAAAATCTTTGTCATCTTAGGATAGGCTAAATTTTCATATAAGATACAAAAAACATGAAACATAAAAAGAAAACAAATGAGGAATAGGACTTTATCAATATAAAAAATTAGATCCTTTAAATTACTGCTAAGGAGAAAAAGCAAGGCACAGTTGACTGAAAATATTTTCAACACAGGTATACATCTACCTCATATATGGCTTTCATCAAGTGTCTGTAAATAACTCATGCAGCTCAATACGAAGATAAACAATCCAATTATAGAATGAAAAAAAAGTTTGAACAAACACTTCTCAGAAAATAAATTGAAAATGAACACATAAACTCATGCTCAACATCAGGAGTCATTAGAGAAATGCAAATTAAAACCACTATGACATCCTATTACGAACCCACTGGAATGACTAAAGCTAAAGGAAAAATCTGACAATATCAAGAGTTGGTGAAGGTACAGAATAATTGAAACTCATACATTGCTGATGTGAGTGCAAAATAGTACATCCACTTTGAAAAATATTTTGGCTGGTTCCATGATATATACTACATCATATATTCCAATGATACCTTTCCCAGACACTCTGTATCATGATTCGGATGAGAGTTACATGGCTATATACTTGAACCATAAATTGTAGACTTAAAATTGGTACATTGCTTTGTATATAAATTCCATATCAATAAAACAGAGAGAGGAACAGCTCTAAAGGCCTAAGGACCATGCCTTGAAGAATGGGTGCAGTTAAAAGTGCCTGAAAGAGAAGAGACAACAGCCCACCAAAGGAAAAGGATGGAGAGTGGAAAGAGGATAGCCATGTGAGCTACAGAGAAGATCATGGGAAATAGCAGTTCTTAAGAGGTACAGAGGCATTTCTGAAATTTTTGGTTGACACCAACACTGAAGGATGTTTTTACACTGCCTATTGGGGGAGGGAGGTAGAAGGAGATGTTAGACATCATGCAATGTATGAGACAGTCCCACATAATGGAGGATTGTCTTCCCTCAAGCAGACTTTGAATGACTCAAGGACATTCATTTGTGTAAAAGAAAACATGTTAAAGGTATTTCAGTCAAGGACCTCACTTATTTTATAAGAACACAAATATTTTTTGCATGTTTGAAAACAGTGAATCTTCCAGAAATGAAACTACCATGTAGTTCTTTATTTTGCTTGATTTGAATTTCTACCAACCTTGTTTATCTGTTCAAAAATTCATATTATTGATGGTAGTGCTGCTCATGATATTTGAATCACATTTGATTGTACAAATACAATCTGTATTTGTACCTATTATATTACCTATTATATTAAGGTGATTCTATGCATTGATGCATATTATTTTATTATAAATGATTTTAATTCTTATCTACAGTTAAAGCATTATGCTGAGTTGTTAATATAAAGAGGAAAGTTATATTACCAATATGTTTCATTTCAGCATGATAAGGCAACATTTAAGCATTGATTTTTTAAAAAACAAGATTGAAGCCGGGCGTGGTGGCGCACGCCTGTAATCCAAGCTACTCGGGAGGCTGAGTCAGGAGGATTGCAAGTTCAAAGCCAGCCTCAGCAACTTAGTGAGGCCCTAAGCAACTCAGTGAGACCCTGTCTCTAAATAAAATACAAAATAGGGCTGGGGATGTGGCTCAGTGACCAAGTGTTCCTGAGTTCAATCCCTGGTTCAAATAAATAAATAAATAAATAAATAAATAAATAAATAAATAAAAACAAGATTGAAGGTCTAATAGAATTGAGAATAATTATTCTAGAGGAAGAGATTGTTAGAAGAATCCAATTCTAAGATGGCATTAACAAGAATAAGGATTTAGGATATTGCCTCAACATGTTTTGTTGATTTGAAATTACTCATATGAAGGAAGGCATTGAGAAACAGAGGCAGAGGGTATGTTGAATGTACACTTAAAAGTGTGGACAAGTAACAGAAAGGAGTGAAACACAACTGCTAGAACCATCAAGTTTCAGGAGATATGCATCCTTGAAAGTCAAAGGCAAGATATTCCTGGAGAGTAAGGAAGCAGAGATGGAGAAAGCTAGAGAAAGTGCCGGGTAACCACCAGGAGAATGAGGCACATCCTCGTGGAAGATTCAATTCTGGGGTGACCAGTAGGTTGGGCTGTATGTGCATGGACCGAGAACCTTACCCACTACCCAAGGTCATGCGATTTACGAACTGCTGGCCCTAAAATGCCTTAGACTTTTTCAATAGTGTCTGTCTCTCAATTATGAATGTGTTTCTCTGGCATATGGACTCTTTCTCCTATTGAAAAAATGAATAAAGCTCCTCAACTGAGGAAAATAGCATTGAGACTGAAGATTTTTACAGTTCCATGTTTATTACTTTCTTCTCCAAGTTCAGACTTTGATTGACAAAACTCATGATGATATATGGGCTTTTGGGGCTTCCGAGAAGGAATGGGTGAAATCCTGAGGGCTCAAAAGGACAAAATCTCCAAAGCCAACCCTCAAGGGACACTACCATACCCTGAAGGAAAGCCAGCTCTGGGCCAAGTACTGGGGCAGGGGTGCAGAGCGAAGTTGGAAGTTATTACTGAGGTGAAAATGAGGTGTAGCATGTCAGATGATGTCCAGGCTCTCAGTAAGATATAGGATGAGATCATTTACCAACTGCATGGAAAACTTGAAAAGAGAGATTGCCTGGAGTGGCTCCTGGGAGGCTCAGAGAGGGCTGAGCTGCACAGTCAGCAGGCAGATGTGACTGCTTGGTTGTAATCGGAGCTCCTGACGTTGCAGATGGCCAGGGCTGCATGGTTCTCCATCTTCCTTTGTGTTTCCTCTATAAAGCAAAAAGAAAACCAGGTAGTAGAGTGTGAGTGGGGTGGGGAACACAGCAGCTTGGTAGGTCTCAAAAAATCAATGTTGCTGACCAGCGTGGAGGGGAGAAAAGCTGTGGGAGCTGTCAGAACACTGGGCTGGGCCTGGAAAGACAGTGTGCTGTCTCAGTCTGCAGGTAGTAACCTACATGACCTGAGCCAAGTCTCCAGGAAGGTCTCTTCTTGAAAGTTTTTATTACTGATTTGACCAGTCTGTCCCGGGAAGGAAATCTAACTACACAGAAAGGGGCTGATAATTCAATTGGAACAGAAACAGATAAGGGCCTGAAATTTTTAGTGGGAAAGAGAACTCAGAAAGAGGAAAGGGAGGAGATGCCACTTTGCTTGTTTCCTCAGAGACTCCCGTTTATTCATTTGCCAGCAGGCTACAAATATGGTTAAAAATAATAGCTGGGGAGCTTAAATTCCTGCTCTGCCTCTTTCTAACTGCCTGCTCTGGGCAAATCACTTATCTGTCTGAATTTCAGTTTCTTTGCCTATAACATTGGCATGATCCTACAACTATATACACACCTTACCTAGCACGACATTGTACGTATAAGATTCCCAAAAGTGCTTTAAGTGCTTAATATTTTAAACACTCTTTATTGTACTTTGATAAAAAAAAAATCTCAAAGTTCATTTTTACTGATTCCTACAGCACGTCTTATTTACACTTTCACATTTAGTCATTTAACAAAGTGCTCCATAGCTTCTGTTCCAGAAAGCCTGGGCGTATAGGGATGTCTGTCTTGTCTCCTTAATGAGACCACAAGCTTTTGGAGAGCAGGAAAGTGTGTTAGATTCCTTATGTATCCCTTTCAGTTTCTAGAATGTACTTTCAATAGCACTCAGCATATACAAATGAGGTTGTGAGACCTCGATGCAAAACTTCCCCGTGCTCCCTATCAATTACACAGCTTAGGAAGAAGCAGGTGGAGAATAATTTAGCTGGATGCTGGGTGTTTGTGTTTGTTTCCAGTTGGTCTGTGACTATACATAGATTCAATCATAATGAAGCTGACAAAGGAGAGATGACATTTTGGAAGCAGAAAAGGAATTTTGGATATTACAGACTAACATTTGTCACCTCCCTGGCTGATAGCAGCACACGTTCGTTCCCTTTGGCTAAATTTGGATCAAATGCTGGCTGAGTGCACTAAGCAAGCCAGAACGGCATTGTACCTCTATTTTGTGACATATGAGCTCCCCGCTTTAATCTCCCCTCTACTGTATAAAAGAGGATCTGAGGCTGTTAGACTTCAATCCGGTGATTCATGCAGCTGGCACACAATAGATTCCACCTCTCTCCTCACTGCTGCACAATATCAAGCTAAACAAAATGTCTTAGAAAGCTTCAGTACATGTAGTTAGCCTGTCACAGAGCCCTCCCCCACCCCCACCCCACACACTCCTTTTTTTCTTCTACTGAGCAAAAGAGTCCAAATGCCCGGCACCTGCCTTTTTCCTGACATTTCCACAAAGGTAAAGGAATGAACCTTTTGTCAATTCCAACCAAACGATCTGTTTTGAAACAATGAGATGAAAAGCCTGGGCCCCTCTCCTTGCTACTGGATTACAGTGCAGGGGATTAAAATAAAAGACACTTGATTTTATTGATTTAATGAGGGATGGAGGCTTTTGCCGAAGCATCCCTCGTGGCAAAGGAACAAGTCTTGTTGGCAGGTACCTCCATGGAGGCCCTTCTTTTCCATTTGTTTGGTTTTGCACTGGGGCTTGTTTATGGGTTTGGCTGTTAAGATGACCCACCGTGTTCCTTCCTGTGCTGCATGAAGCAGTCAAATGCCTGCAGTGATTTCAGAGTGTGTCTCAAGACAGGGAGAAAGAGAGCGAGCCACGAAGGGGAGGCTGCAAAGTACTGCAGGATGAAGAGCTGCAGGAAGAGGTGACAGGGGAAAGCACAGTTTGAATAAAGAAGGGGAATCAAAGAGAGCAGACTGGAAAAGAAATAGCACTTCCACCTGCAAGAGAGATTGTCTGCAGAACCTATTATTTCTCGGCAGCATCTATTTCAGCGAGGTGTCTAAACCCCCTTTCCCGCACACCATTCTGTTCCCTTCCCCAGCCCTTCCCCCTCCTTGTCCCTCACCCAAGTTGAGCAGTGAAGAAAGTAACTAAGGGGGTTCAGGCACCGAGCTAACTGTGGACCCGTCTGGGCACAGCTCCATAATCTTTTTGCTTTTGTTCTCTTCTTCTTTGGGGGTTCTCATGATATTATTATTGACATTTTCATATGGTAATTTTTTTTTATTAGATGTGCATCTTCCTTTATATTTGCCCTCTTTTTTTCATACACTCTGACTTCATTGTCCACTGAGCCATGTGAAAGGGACACTGCCAGTCACCTGCTGACCAAATTTTGAGCAGTGATTTTCATACCGAAGTACCGGACTGCGTGCTTGTTAACAGCCGTGTACAGCCAGGATTCCCGTCAATATGAGCATATGTCTCGATACCCTGTGTCCATTTATTTAAATGTATTTATGCAGTCCACCCATAGATTAAACACCCCCAATTCCCTCTGGTGTTACTGTCTCTCTGATTGCTAGCTTAAAGAGAAACAGTTCCTAAGAGCATATGGTTTCCAAAACACAGCCCTTCCCCCCTCCCTTTCAGTTCACACAAAATGAGCGGCCACCCCTCCCCCACTGCTTCTCTGCTCTCTGCCAAAGCGAGTCTGAAACCAGGGGGCAAAAACATTAGTTCCCAATTACCTTAAGCCATGCAAGATAACCTCTCTCAAGGGCTGTTGGTAAAATATGCACACGGTTCCAATGTCTAGACAGTTATGAAATATAGGTGTAGGGCTCGGCCACTGAAGAACATCGATGCATCTTAAATGAAGTGCTTTTATTAAAGAAGTATAATCACCAGGATGACTAATTACGTCAATACCACATAGTTAATTAAACCCATTATAGTTACTATTCCCATGGAGAGGAGGTCAAATAAAGCGACCATCTTCCTGATCCTCCTATGCCAACAAAAGAAGGAGAAATTAAATAAAATACCACGCAGACCCCTTCATTTTGTGCCTTTTGAGTAAAGAAAAACATTTAATAACTCCCTAGCCTATCATCCAAGAAGGTCCTCAAATGTAATTCATATCAGAAGATTTCTGGGCTGTGCAAAACACCACCTCGGAACTCACCTGTACTTCGATTAAGAGATTACCACTGTTTGCTTGATTGGTGGAAGAAGTAAGGACAGGGAGAAGTGGAAGGCAGATTGAACAGCCACTGTTTTTATTAATATCTTGCAGTGAAACACGATGGAGGGCAGGGCTTATGTTTCGGTTCAGTCTGGCTTCGTGACTAATGCCAGGAATGTGGCCCTGGGTACCCCCTAGACCTTAGCAGGGACTGTGAGAGTGGCCCACTGAGGTTAGGTGTTAAAGCTCATTTACCAGCCGAAGGCACCGAGATTACAGCAGTTACCACAACAACAAAACCTTCATGCACTGACACCAAAATATAAAGGATGATTCAGATATGAGTGTGGTAACAGAGAATTCAAGACCTCCATTGCCTGATGACATTGTCTTTCGGAAGACTTTGAACACACACACACACATACACACTGAGGCCCGTGCATGTGTACACACACACACACACACACACACATACCTCTCAAATATTAATCTCTGAAAAATAAAACCAAGATGTTTTGATCCCCCTTGTCTGAAAATTCACCAGGTCATTATATCACTGTCACACCTTCTTCCCAAAGCAGTTCATTGTACATAGGGAGGATTTGCATTTACTTCTCCTGATTAACAAAGAAAACTTTGTATAAAAGGGTATGCACTGAGACGTGCAAATGTGGCCAGTCTGACCCCCTGCAGGAGAAGGCAGACAAGCAGTAGGGAGAAGAGGTAGATGAGGAAGGAGAAAGAATGCTTTGATCCCGTGCAGCACACACAAGGAGCAGGCAGCGCACCCCCAGCCAGCCCTGACCCTGAAGTTTGGCATGGAGTCAAAGAATGGAAGCAATATAATGAGTGTCGTCTCCTGCCATGGCGAACAGGAGGCTGCAAAATCCCTCTTCTTGCTGGGTTTTGTTATCGTGGTTGTTGGGATTGTTGCTGATGTTATTGTTAGCGTTGTTGGTATTTTCCAACTCAGAAAATTATAGTTTTGCTTCAACTGCAAGATAGGCCTAATTATTTTAATACACACTGAAAGCAAAAGGCAGCATGAAAAATCACATAGGCCCCATGAAAAACAAAAGGTCAGGTGTTAAGTCCTTTATTTGTCCAGTGGTTTAAGCTGACATGAAGCATTTAATTTAGATGTAAAGCAACTCCTGGACTCAGTCTTTTTTTTCTTTTTTTCTTTTTTTTTTTTTTGTCTTTTTTTGGTAAATCATCTACAGCCCTCACCTCCACCCCAAACTCTCCTTCTCAGATTTCTTTGTTCTCCTCTTGGAGCTACCAACTATGAGTCAACCAGGCAGAACCACAGGGGAAGGGGATTTCTTTTGTAACTATGTCTCCTTTGGCCCCTTTGTGAAATCGATTGCCATGTCCCCAAGATTCCTTGCCATTGACCACCTCCTTCAAGTCCCCTTTCCATTACAACTTTCCTCACATCTTTCCCTGTTCTCCCTGTTTAGTTACCCTCCTCTTTCAATCCCTGTCACACAACCCACCTCCTAATTAAGGTAAGTATCCTTCCCATCTGGTGACTCTGCTTCAAAAGCATGCATTGATTGATCCCCCAGAATTGCCTTAAGGAATAATCTGTAAATTCTTCATCTTGGCTGGGCATGATGGCACACACTGGTAATCCCAGGAACTCAAAGAGTCTGAGGCAGGAGGATTTCAAGTTTGAGAATAAAGAGGGGAAAAAAGGACTGAGGGTGTGGTCCAGTGGTAGAACACCCTTGGATTCAATCCCCAGTATAAACAGGCACGAGTGTGTCCACATACACACACACACACACACACACACACACATATGATTCCTCAATTTGGAATTAAGGTGGTCTCCATTCTGTCTATACTATTGGTGCTGACTTTCCACTTAGGGCTTTCATACTAGTGATTTGTACTCTCTCTAATGGGTCACCCACTCCATCAACACTATGCTCTTGGTTCCTTAATGTGGGTCACTTTTAATACCCTGCCACACCCCCATCCCAACCCTCTAAAACTCAGTACTATACATCCTTCAATATTTGTCTTAACGCCTCCAACAGTAAGGCTTTCTAATGCACCTTACCTGATGTCTGCAATACTTTGCTTTCCCAGAGTATGTTTTTATATGTGCTATATGACCAGTATCATATTCTACCTATAATAATCATCACTATTGATTTTATTCAGGTTTTAAACTCTAGAAAACAAACTCAGAGATCATATTCTACTGATCTCTGTAAGAGCTCAGTTAAATATCTGTCTCCTGCAATTGAATTCAAATGTCATAAGACTTTGGAGTATTCTTAAACACAGGTTAAAGATCCATTTACTTGGAAAAGTTTTTACCGTCATATTTCATGAAATAAATGAAATAAATACCTTCAAATACTTCCATCTCCATCATTAATGATATAAAGAAAATTAACTTCATTATTGCTGTGGTTTGAATATGGGTAGTATCCCCCCAAAGTTCAGGTGGTAAAGATTTAATCTCTAGAGTGGTGCTATTGAGAGGTAGGGTCTGTTGGGAAGCATGCACTCAAAGATGATTGTGGAGCCTCAGTATTTTAATCTGTGTTTCATGATGTGAGCAATTTATAGTCCACCACACGCTGTCTGCCATGTTGTAATACGCTCATCAGAGACCCCAGGCAAATGGGGCTGCCCAGCCTTACACTGAAATCTCACAACCATGAGCTACAGTAAGCCTTTTTCTGTATAGTTAATTGCCTCAGGCATTTCATTTTAGTAACAAAAAGCTAACCAATACAATTAATGTAGCTAATCTATAAAAGAATTTGGTGGGCAAACCAATACCATAGTTATCCAAAAAGTATTATGACCCAATAAAATAGTTTGTAATTCTGTTTAAAATTTGTGTTAAAAAGTTATGTTAGTGTAAATTCTATGATTTGTATATTGATGCCCAAACAAGCACAAATATCTCCCTCATAACTACAAAACTTTATTGCTATCCACCTGCCCTGATCTGTGTCTTCATAAAATTTGTAATGGACTAGATTTGACAACCTGAAATTATTTTACTTAACCTTCAGAGAACAAGGCAATTGATTGGTATATTAATTATATGAAGGGCAGAGTAATAGAGAGGAAAGATTGATGTATTAAGACTCCTAAGATCTGAGTTCAGACTTTGCCTATTCACAAGTCAGATGAAGCAATGAAATTGAAGAGCTTTCCCTCATAGACATACACACATGCACACACTGACACATATCTCCACAGCCACACTGCTGAACTTCATATACTTTAAACAGAAAATTGAAGAATAGCTTTAATTTATTAAAGTAAGCAAATTGAAAACAATCAAACATTTATTTGTAATTTTAAATTGTATGATATTGTCATTTCATATTATTTTGGTGGAGAATAAAATTTTCTGCTCACTTGATGTTATAATGCAATGTGACTAATTCAAAGGAAAGAGACAAAATAAAATTAGGAATAAAGAACTACAATACAAACTTGAAACAATGCAAAACAAACACAAACACAACATAAAATGTCACATAAACTCAGACCAATAACCAAGTCACCACCACCACTTGCCTGTGTTGTAGAAACACTTGGAATAATAACAAAATAAACCAAGGTCTAACATTCTGGGTGAATACATAATTGTAGTACTGCAAGTGCAAGCAATTTTAAAAACTTGAAAAAAATCATTGATGTTTCAAGATTTTAATGCTTATAGAATTTCTTTGGTTTACTGGTTGAGAAAACCAATTTTGAGATTGAAAATGATTCTATTGTTTGAAAATGAGTTTCTCTTTCATTGAATAAATAAGTATAAGCTACTGGAATATAACAAACTGAGCCAAGAAGCTTAGAGCTTGACTGTTTGGGGCTGGAATGAGCCCAGATAATTCATGGTTTCCCAGAAGACTCTTCTCAATGGATACTGAGTGGATATTACACCATTGTCATTCAAAAAGATCAAACAGAAGGAAATGAAAATATAGAATCAGGTTCCAATTTAAAGGGGAAAAAAGGAAGGAAGAGAAGAAAGCAAAGAAGGAAGAGGGAGAAAAAGGAAGGGAGGAGAGGTGGAGGAAAGAGAAAGAGAGGAAGAAAAGAAACAGTAAATAAAATTCCTGGAAGATGAGAGGCTGATAAGTCTGGAAAATATAACTAATTTCCCCCTAATTTCTCTCAGCATCTCCAAAACCTCTGCACTACATGCATCTTTGACATCTCACTCTTATTATAGCTTCAATAGGAAAATGATAGTACTGGGGCATAGCCATGAATAAAAAGAAATGAGAACCCTAAGCTTAGCAGTAATGAAAAGTTTCCCCATGAATGTCCAACAAACAAATATACCCAGTTTACGCGGGAATATGCTCATGATGCTAAATGTTGAAGGCATCAATTCCACATACACAGAAATATTTCCCCGTATGATCCATGATCCATGAGGCTGTCCAAGAGTCAAGCATACTTAAAGACTCAACATCTTCTATAACATCTCCATTCGTGTTGTATTTTGCAGAAAACAAAAGGACCTATCATTTCCTTTGGTTGTTTGCCAGAGAACAAAGGAGAGGTTGTCATTTCAAGAAGGATGCATGTTGTCTCAAAGGCACAGAACCTGGTCTGTCTTCTGTGGCGCCTCCCTGACCTGGTAAAGCGGACATTCTTCCACCAGAAAACCTATAACCTATAACCTTCTCTTAGAGCCCTGATTTCACTCCTCTGGACTTCTCATTTACATTTATGCTTTCTGTACTAAATTGGAAGTTCAGAGAGAGCTAGGATATTTCATCATTTTTGAAGTAGAAAACCCTAATAATGTGTCTGATACATGTTAATAACAATAATAGTTAATAGAACCATCAGGCATTCAGAGTAATTCTGCAATTATGAAAATTGTACTCAACTCTAATAAGAATTCCTTACATTTATAAAATATTGTTAAAAAGGCACTTTCACAAACATTATCATATTTTATCATTAGGTCTGTGAAGACATTCTTACCCTCGACTGCAAATTGAAGAAAGTGTTGATAGATCAGATTAGCTAGTCATATGAACTAACTAGATTAACGAGTTGTAGAATTTTAGAAAATCCTACAGGCCTCTCTAGGCCCCAATATTTCTATTGGTAAAATAAAAGTATTTGATGTGAATCTCTTTAAAGTACCTTGGCCTCTTTAGCACAAGGAAAAATGGAAAATTACAAACTGCCAAAATTGCTTTGTTGTATCAGTAAAAGGAAGAAGGATCAGACAAGCCCGCAGAACAGACAACAGTCACAATCTGTAGGAGTTAGTTGTTGGCTCTTTTTGCAAATCCTCAGATGCCAAGGACAAGACAGTTTTTTAGATTTCAGAGACGATGGAAGAAACATGAAGAAGGACCAAAAATAAACAAAAGATTTGAGAATGAAGGAATTTGACTTATAGCTGTCTAGAAATAGTATCACCCAATAAACACAGACAACACTTTTTTCAAGCGTAAGTGGAATATAAAAAAAAGAAATCTGTCATGCAGTAAGCCACACAATAGCTTCAATAAATCCCAAAGAATTGATATCATACCAACATTTTTATTTGATCACAAAATAAGTAATCAATAATACATTAAAAGCCAGGTCCTGAGGTGCATACCTATAATCCTAACAGCTTGATAGGCTGAGGCAGGAGGATCGCGCAATTCAAAGCCAGCCTCAGCAACTTAGCAAGGCACTAAGCAACTCAGTGAAACTCTGTACAAAATAGGAATGGGGAGGTGTCTCAGTGGTTGAATGCCCCTGAGTTCAATCCCCAGTACTCCCTAAAATAATAATAATACTACATTAATTTTTTTTAAAGTCCATGTTTCCTGTTACTGAAACCTGTAAAATCTAGTACAAAAAATTTAAATTGCTATTAAACATTTGCAGTTAAATCACAATGAAAACTTACAGATCAAGTTCTGGAAATCATACTAAGAAGAAATTTTAAGTTCAGTTATCAAAAACTAAGAAGGATTTAGAGAAACAAGTGATTACTCAAAGCGCTTGTAAAATGCTGACTAGGTAAACCAAAGAAATTAAAAGGAAATAATAAAAGATAACAGCAGGGATTTTCTGTGGAAAATAAAGGACTGGATGTGTGCCTTTTAATCCACCCCCTCCAGAAAACCCATAAAACAATGGTGAAAAGATCTATTAAAGCATACACCTATAAGGTATATGAGAACAGAGGATGGGAGAATAGCAATAAAACTTCAGAAGATGAAAAACAGAAGGAGGAGTATTAAATCACTTAGCAAACTAAGAAAGAGAAACTAAAGTGCTAAAGTAGTAGCACAGAAACTCTGAGAAACTATGCTATTTGGCAAAACCTTCCTAAAGTTGAGATAATTTCAGCACGGGGCACCTCTGAAAGTGGGGACAAAGGGAAATCAGCAAATATGTATGAAGGATGGTTCAAAGCCTGTTTATGAGACATATATCCATGCACCCTCCTCCATTCTGTACCAGCACCCATGCTCCACCCAGCAGAACTGGAAGTTTTTTCTCCAGAGTCAGGGAAACAGTGACTCCTGCACTTGAGGGACACCACATCTACTAGAAAAAAACAAGGACATCCTGAAGGTAGGGGAACTAAGTGAAATTTCACAGATGGAATTTTGAGATCTCCATTCCTCTTTCTCATTCATTACTAGGTGCTAATAGCCAGCCTTAATGGCGTCTAAACTGGAGATTAGAAGATTATTGTCTGAGAACAGCAGAGGTCAAAAGATGGTGGCATGACAGGTTCCCAAGCATCCTAGCCAGTTCAGGCTACAGTCAAACCCACTCTGGTTTTCAAACCTCCACCCCCCAAAATGACCAGGTATTGGTGATGGTGGAACTAAGAAACAAGTGAGAGGAAAGAGAGACACCCTAAGAGGAAAACCAAATACAGAAACAAAAGTATTATTAATATTTTTAGAGAGATAAGAGAATATGTTGCATCCATGAATCAAGAACAAGAAGTTGTTACAAAAGAAAGATCAGAAAATGTGATAAAGACCTTGTATGTTAAATTTGTAATAGCATAAAAAATACTGCAGAAGATCTATAATGCCCTATGGAGAAAATCTGTACCACAATACAGCAAACAGAGTGAGGGATAGGAGAGAATTAAAATTGGAAGATGGATTGCTAAAGATTAACTAAAATCTATTTTTAAAACTATGAAAACCAATGAATATCTAAAACAATCTGGGGGTGGAGATAGCTATGCAGGAGTGAAGGTCAATGAAAGAGAACATAGAACCCAAGAACGGTCTCGTGTTTATGCAGACCTGGTATTTAATACAGTGGAAACCACTAATTTAGTTATGGAAGGATTCATACATATTCATAAAACATTGTATTTTTTCTGTTATACACATATAATTAATAACAAATGAGAGTTGGAAAGGCATGCTAGTTTGAATCACAAGAAATTGCTAATATTCAACCTCTGACCTATATCACTGTCAGTTTCACAAAGTTCAACCTCATACACTAAATTATTAATATCACACTATGTAAGGAGGAAAATAGATGCAGAGGTACAAACTGAAAAATAGAATTTTTTTTAAAAAAGAAGATCTTTTCTGGATACACCGTGAGCTCTGAACTGGAAAGAAGAATAACTCAGTACTATGCACCAATTGGTGTTGACAATGAAAGGTTTGTAGACAAGATTACAAAATCATAACAGATGGGAAAATTACCACCAGAGAGCCCAAAGTTGTTATGTTAAGAAAATTGGCAAAAAACTAAAAGAAAGAAGACAGTCGAAATAAGAAATTAAGATAAAACTATCTTGGAAGACAAAGAAATATTTAAAGATGAATAGTTATAGCTATGATAAAGGGTAAACAGCTAAATATGGGTCCAGAGAACCAAAAAAAAAAAAAAAGAAAACATAAGACTTTAAAGACAAAATGAAAGCTTAAAAATTTTTTAATAATAATTCGTGATTCTTCCTAAACAAAAGAAAAGGACAAACTGCAATGCTTTCCTCAATGAAGCAGTGTCAACAGTGAAAGCAAGGCAGATGTCCAACACGGTTCACGCCCCCTACACCTCTGCCTGCATCTTCAGACTGGTGCCAGACACACAGTAGGTCCACAAAATGTGCTTCACGGAATCTAGCTGGAGGGGGTGATCCTCTTAAGAGAGATTTTTCCTTTAGACTGCACAATTTCTTAAGCTCCCCATTAGAAGAAAGAAAAAAGACAGAGGTTTCACATATTTTTCTGATAAGGATCATCATTCTTGCCCTCTTCAACAGACACTTGTGACAGTGAGAATTAAGCCTGTAAATTATATATATTAGACTTGACCATGACATGATACATCTTCTACTTATAATTTAGGTGATCTTATATAATGCGCTAGACAGTAATGTTATCATTATTTACAGAACCTCGAATGGAGCAGTAATCATCAATCTAAATGACCATGCATTATTTTTAACAGAGAAGAACAGTGAACTATTTCAGGTTAATGCACGTTAAGTGGGATGGGGGATGAAACTGGGAGATAGAGATTTCTCTACAGCTACAATAAGGATCTCCATGTACTCTCATTCTCCCCACCCCTCTATTAAGCTAACTTCCTCAAATATTAGTTTAGTGTTCATCCCTCACGATTTTTTTTTTTGTGAATGAAGTAAAAAAAAAGTGTTGTAAACTACCAAAGACATTAATTGTGGCATAAAATGTTTGCACATCATATTCAATAATCTCTCAAATACTCAATAATTGTGCCTGCACCTACCTGTACTGAAAACACTTTTTCCATTTTAATTGGTTTTAACATTTAATTTGCTCAAATTGTTATGATATAAATAGATTGTTTACTTACTCTAGCCTTGCAATAACTAGAAGAGGAAGCCAAAATAATTACATTCTATAGTAAGAATCTATGAATCATCCCCTAATAATTGAGGCAAGTGTCTTCCATCAATCTCTAAGCTGCTGTCCATTTATGGCATGAGACCCAAATGAAGAAGCTAGGCAGCTCTCGTAGGTACTTCAGTGGATAAACTGGGTTGTTTTAATTGAACTCCTAGAGTATCTGACCTCCCTGAATGTCAATTCATGTTCAAAACCACTCTCCAGTTATGATAGGAAATGCAGGTCCTCCATAAATTATATGTCGATGGAATCAGCTGAGTCTACCAATTTAAATTATTTATGCCACTTTGCTCTCCTTAACCACACAGATGTTTGCATACCCTTCCTTATTTTTAAGCTAACAACTCCTGAAAGTACTATGAATTATCTGAGAATCTGCCACAAACATAATAAGTAAAATATAAATGAATTTATGATTTTTCACTACTTGAGAATTTCCATGTCATTTCTTCTTCAATATGTCAATAAGCTTTTTACATGTACAAGTAAAATAATTAGGCTCTACATGCACACCTTTGCAAATTACAAAATGGTGTTCTAATTACCTTCAGAGCCAGAGGTAAAAAAAAAAAAAAAAAAGTGGGGACAGGAATCCAATAACTAGAAAGAAATTAAATATACATTTAAAAAAGTTTTTCAAGGAAGTTCTCAGAATATGTATGTATATAAATACATTCAGGCTCTGCTAATTATTAGTTGTATGAGACTGATCCTTGACAGTGTACTTAATCTCTTTGAACTTTATTTTCTTGGCCTATAAAATAAAGATAAAAATAATTACGATATGGAGTTGTAGTGAAGTTCAAAGGAAAAAAAATGGATAAAAAAGTAATTTGTTCATTTTAAAGTCCTATGCAAATGAAATTAGTATTTGTGTGCACCACCTACTTCAGGCCTAAGACTAGTTGTTGAATTTGGAGAGAATATAAGAGGAATACAGGTATGTTTTCTTCCCACAACAAACTTTATACCCACTTAGGAGACCAGGAAATAATTAGAAAATGAGATGAGCCTGAACAAAACCAAGTTGCATAGCCCAGGTTAGGCATGCAGTAACAATTCTAAGAACGGAGAGTTTAAAATGGACTGGAAATTATGACCATTTTCTTTCCAAAGGGAACAGGCTAAGCTTTGCCTGAACAAAGAAGCAAAGATATCTAACAGCTGCTTACCACTTTCTGTTGCTTAAAATATCGGAGGAGTATGAGGTTTAGGCAGCTCTGAGTCATCTTCCTCCTAACTTGGTATTTATTCAGGACACAGCTCTAGCCCTGATGACAACAGCATTCCTGACCTCTGAGCTGCTCAAATGCTAGGACAGGACTGAAGGTGAAATGGACACCTCATCCAGATTCCTCTGCGGTCAATTCCCAGCCCCACTCATGCTTCTGCTGCCTCCTTGTTTATCCCAAATTTTGTTCTCGATGAGAGAGGTCTGCACAGCTAAAGAGGAACTGAAGCAAAATAAGAAATATCCTAGATTTCCTTCTTATGATAATGCTCAAGACTCACAGCTGAGGCAGTTACAGAAAGAGCTGGAGCCTGGGCCCTTACCACGTAGCCTCTTTAGGTTGGACACTACCAAGTTCCATCAATTCAACTCAGTTGGTCAAGATCCACAAGGGCCTATTTTGAGTCAAGCCCTATAAGTGTTGGATATGCAAAATTTAACAAGGGAGGATAATAAAAGATGTGTAATGTGACAATTACACATGTCCTTTCTGTTTTTATCTAATCCACTAGTGTCTGTCTAAGTTGTGTCACTCGTTTTATAGGAGGAGGAAAGGGAGCAGCTAGGTTCCATAACTTCCCAAGCTCACATACTTTACAAGTTGCAAACTGAAAATTCAAATCCAGAACATTCTGGCCCTAAAGCCCTTTATGCTTATATTGTCAGAGGAGAAATATGAACACACACACACAGAAGTATTTTTTAAAAGGAAGGAGGGTAAAGGGAACAGAGTAGTCTCAGTATTCTAGATGATGGGTATTTTCACAAATAGGTGAATTGTGGAGAAATAGCTAACATGTTATGAAGAACTCTGTGAAGGGGCCACACTTTGTACTCAAGTGTGTAAACACTGGGGAATCACCAGTGGCTGACCACGTATGGGGTGCTAGGAGTTCAGGAAACAGGCAATAGGGAGTGCTTTGTCTATAGAGAATTTTAAAACTATAATAAGACGGTCATTCTAATTCTAATCATCACCTTCTGTCTTTGATTCCAAACAATAAAGTGATAGAATATTCCTCCTCAGGGAAAAAAAAAAAAAATCTTTTGTAGGTCTTAGTTTTGAACAATTGCCATTATGTGGAGTTTTAAAATACATCATAAGGTTGAATTAGCACATGTTTATTATTTGTCCTTACTAAACACTGTGTTCCACATGGAAATTAATTCAGGGGACCCCAGTTATAGAGTTGTCCCCCAACACACCCACGCCTCAGCTGCAATCTTTCAACAGCGAACTGAGAATCCTTGTACTTACCTTAAGCACAAACAAGACAGAACTTGAGTTACAGAACTTGGGTCACTTGGAGTTTTTTTATTTTTCTTTAAATGCAAAGTGAAAGTGTAATATTTTTTACTTGATAAGTGAAAATTTTAGTTCATATGTAAAATAGTCTGAATTCGAGCACTATTTAAAATCATAATCATTTCCTTTTAAATGTGTTATTTTAGAGCAAAAGATTAAATGCTTACTTTGATTATCAATTACTACATGAAAATAATTTCATCACATGGTGGGAGGGAGGAGGGAGGCCATTATAAAAGCAGTCTAGTCAAGGTGTCAAAAATGCTAGGAATTGCCAGGCACTCAATTGCCTAGCGACTTGAAAGGCTGAAGCAGAAGGATCAAGAGTTCAAAGCTAGCCTCAATGACTTATCAAGGTGCAACTCAGTGAGACCCTATCTCCAAATAAAATATAAAATAGGGCTGGGGATATGGCTCAGTGGGTCAATTGCCCCTGAGTTCAATCCCTGGTACCCCCCCACACACACACTAAAATGCTAGGAATGCCCCTGGGGTTCACTGACTATTTCGAAAAGAGAAGTCAAAAAAAACAACACAATGAATCATGAAAGAATTATTATGCCAATATATGGTTGTATATATGTCTAGTTACCAGAATGTTCTAACTAGAGAAGAACAAGACTGAAGTACAACTTGTCACAGGCAATAAAATGTTTTAATTTACAGGAACTATTCTGGCACAAGGCCTTGATAGGCTGATGTGTTTTCATGGAATAATATCCATCTTACCCCCAGCTGGTCCGTCCATCCATGAAAGCAGACAGTTCTCATTTTCAATCACCAGCAGAGAACACTGCACTTCAGGGAGTCTGTAGGAAATAATGCAATTTAGAGGTTTTTGTCACCCAATATCTTGGGAAATGTCAGCTGAGAAAATCATTCTTTAGGGTTTTTTGTTAAGGATGCATGGTTGTCACAGCCTATATTGTTGTTTATGATACTGAGAGCACTTCCCTGTGGGAGAACTGCACATCTGCCTTTACAGAAGACTGCCCTGGCCTGATGACTGACTTGCTTCAGCCAGTGAAGGGTCAGCAAATGTGATGGGTATGCTGGACAAAAGTTTTAAAAGCCAGTGCATGGTTTGCCATGTTCCTTCCCCAGTCTCTGTAATCATGAAAGCATGGAGCCTCTACTCACTCAGGTTTCTAGTGAACAGAACCTTTTTTTTTTTTCAATTTATGATGAACAAGAAATAAACATTTAAGCCACTAAGATTTTTCTAGTGTTTTGGTATCACAGCACAAACCAGACCAACTTAACCAATAGGGTAGTCTTTCCATTTGGGCAGATTCTCAGATCTATCCCCAAACTTAACCAGATCATGGACTTCTTGTATAGATATCTGTTGATGTGAGGATCAATTTTCACAGCTCTTGATGTGAAGATCACTGGTACTAGAACACATGGTAAGTACACTTCATGAAACTCATCTTGATCCACACTTAGAGAACTTGTTATGGATGAGGGGCATTATACAGTCACAACTTGATAAACACCCAAGAGGTCTTTGCCTGATTTCATGCTAAGAGTGGTTATATTTCTTGTTGAGATATGTGGTGCCCCAAAAAACTCATGTGTGAGACCATGCAAGAAAGTTTAGAAGTGAAGTGATTGGGTTATGAGAGTTTGAATCTAATCAGTTCATTCATCCCCTGGTAGGGATTAACTGGATGCTAACTTCAGGCAAGTAGGGTGTGGCTGGGGGAGGGGAGTTCTGGGGGACATGCTTTTGAGGTATGTATTTTATTCTTGGTGAGTGAAGCTCTCTCTCTGCTTCCTGGTGTCATGTTCTGAGCTGCTTTCCTCTACCACATTCTTCCGCCATGATGTTCTGCCTCACCTTGGGTACAGAACAATGGAGTCAGCCTTCTATAGACTGAGAATTCTGAAACCATGAGTGACAAATAAACTTTTCCTCCTCTAAAATTATCCTTCTTGGGTCTTTTGGTCACGGCAACGAAAAGGCGGCTAAAAAAGTTCTCAGGAGAAAAATAAACTATTTTGTCTCTTAAACACGGTGTATTGTATACCTGATCAAGAACCTGAACTACTTCCATTTGCCAGGAAGCTTAGACCCAAGTTTTTGGCAAGTGAGCAAGCCTTTGCAGGATCCATTTGCAGGATCCGTTTTTTAATTTGGTCTTCATTTTTACTCTACTATATGTATCCACTTTTGTGTTATTTTCTTTTTTTACAATTTTTATTTGGTATATTTTATTTAATCTTAACTATCATTTTCAAACCTTTAAAAGAACAAATTGTGGATAGAAGTAAAGAAAGAAAGAAATGAATATTATATATTAACATTGTTGTCATGTTATTTTTGTTTCTTTGAATCAATGATTAGTCCGTTAGGAGAAGTTCCCTTAATCGTTCACAGCCAAGTCAAATTGAAGAAAAACTCGCCTGGGAACAGTTGTACCAGTTGCATTTGCTTTAACAGGTTTTTTGGTTTCCAGGAAGCCTTTGATGTTCAAAATGGACAACCTAATTCTTTTAATGAATTAATCTAAGACTAACTCATTTGAGTTGTCCTTCATTCTCAGTAAAATATTAAGCACTATTAAATCACATAAAGGCATGGTAAGTATATTCCTAGATTTCTGGAAGTTTTCATCGTCCACCTGGGGAATTCAATTTGGTGACTAAAGCAACAAGCGTAAACAACCTAAAATAGACAAAATTTCTCTGGGCCAACTACAGCCTAGTGACTGAGGAACTCGAAATCAAAGGATGGTGACTGTGAGACAGAATGAACTGGGGAGTCTTTCTGAAGGAGGTAAGACTTGAGTCAGGTCTATTCATCACTATTCCTTCAAAGTTCCCCTTATCACTCTTCCTTCCCCTCCTCCCTCAAACATTTAAAAAAAAAAAAAATCTGCTAATTAAAATGTTTGGCCCAGGGAGACTGAACCTCAGCCCTGCTGGAGGGGCCATCTAGACTTGGGCCTCAGGACCCCTACCGCTTTTTTCTGGCTTAGGTGCAGATCTGCCAGTTGTAGACAGACCCTTTCCCAGCACCAAGTATGTTGGGGTCACTGGGAAAGAGGAAACTTATGAATAAATTTGAAAGGGGTCTGAAAATTTAGAAGAATGCCAATGGAGTCCTTTGTGACTAAAATTAAGCAGTCATTGCCATAGAGGACAAACATTTTAAAGGGCTGTGGCCCACAACAGCCTCCTGAGGCTTCTTCCAGGAGGCGGAGGCATGAGTCTGTGCTAAATGGCTTAATTTTCTTAATCAACTATTTCATTGTGAGTTTTTAATTTCATTCCCATGCCTATTTTTTTTTTTTCATTTTGCCATAATACAGCTCTAAATACCGTGGCAAACATTTGACAGTTCACTCAGCAGGTGCTGGGCTCTGCGGAGCTTGCCGAGCTCTCTACCTCTTGTTAATTGGGTTTCAAAATGTGTTCTTGTGTGAACAGAAGCTAAGATGGGACTATTGTACCTGTCAACATGAAGCTGGGCGAAATAAAATATTTGGAATGTGTTTTAAAATAACTCATTGGGAGTTTGATAGGTAGAGAATTTAAAAGCAGAAATATTCTTTAATGTTGAAATAAATAATCATGCAATCAAAACAGCAATAAAAATTAAAGAAACGATGGGATTTGTTCAAGGTCCTTCAGGACTTGGTAACAATGAGGACGTTTTCTGCATGCACAACAGGTTATGCACTGATGAGGTACTTCCAAAACATCTTCTTAATAAGAAACCTAGAGGCCTGGGGAGGTAGGGACAATTTTGGAAACCAACAAATAAGGCTCTCTAAATGTTTCTGAGTGTTTCTAATTTAATTTCTGTCTCCATTGGGAAGACTCTTGGATTTTTCCTCCCCATATAAAGAAAAGGTCCAGATCTGAAATTTCACATTCCGGCTTGGAGAAGCTCTGCCCAGTCCCGACCCTCTGAGGAATATCTCTCTCCTTTGCTGAAGCAGAAGTCGCTTTGTGACTCTTTTCCTTTTTTATATATGTGCTTCAAGTTAAATGAACTTTAATGACATACATTCTAAAACCCCCTCCTAGGGCTGGAGATCAAAGGGAGGTGAGGAGAGAGCAGTCCGAGTTGAGGAAAAGCTCAGAGCCGTGTCAGGCCCTTTCTTGTCATTACCACTGTCACTTCCATCATTAACTGCTCAACTATGAAATAGTGAATTTAGTCTGTGTCCTCCTGAGGGACCATCTAGGCAGTTCCCCTAGAAAAGTAAAAACGTCTTTGTGTTAAAGAAAGAGTGTACTATTATTGTAAAAATCTTGAAGAGTTGTAGAAATGGACAGAGTGAAAAAACAAAAAGTCTCAGAAATTCTACTCTCAGAGATGGCCACTGTTAACAGTTTGGTCTTTCACCTAACTAAACATTTTTGCATGAATGCATCTCTCTCTCTAAAATAAAGATAGAGCCACATTAAATAATGTGTTTCAGCTTGCTTCTGTGCACTTGTTACTATATCAAGGACAATATTTTCATTTGATCCATAGATCTGCCACATCTTTTAAAATATCTGTTCAGTATTTCCCCAGATGGATGGAAAAGAATTTTTTAACCCAGTTCCTATGGAAAATTTTTTATGATATTTTTGATATATCCATGTTACAATCACATAGGTGAATATTTTTGGAGGATACAGTTCTAAAAACAGAACTATAAAGTTAAACATTTTTAATGGTGCCACATATTTCTGAGTCACTGCCAAAAAAAAATGGTGACAATTCATATTCCTGTTAGATGTTTAAGAAAATATGCCCTTCCACATATTTTATGTTTTGCTAATCTGAAAGATGGAATATATCTCATTGCTGTTGAGATTTGCATTTTTAGCTAGACTGGGTTGTTTACACATGTTTACTTAGGATTTTTATAGCATTAAGTCATCTCACCCAGGGATACAAACAGCTTTGCATTTATGAAGTTCTCCTTTATATTTTTCAGTATTTTCTTGATAGATCACTTACAAATTTCTTATTAAATTTCTGTGTATAACTTCCTTTTATTGCTGATGAATTATTTTTGTCATCCATTTCAAGTGACTTTACTAATATAAATAATATCTATTGATGTCTGAATTTGTTTTATATCTAGCCACTTTCCTAAATTCTATTAGCTTAGTGATGTTTCAGTTAGTTTCAGCAGCTTTTTGTTTAGTTTTTGGGTAGATTATCAGAATGCTGCAGATGATAAATTGTGATTTTTATTTTCCACTACCTATGTAATGAATCTGATAATCTTTTTGTCCCTAATTTCAGAATTCAATGAGAATGACTTTAGTTTTTCAGTGGACATGGTAGTTTTATTTTGCCAACTATTTGGGGCCTTTGATCACTTTAAGGACCTAATTGCAGGCCCTCCTTCTCCACCCTCCCATGGTCACATGCTACACAAACAAGCACATTTTTCAGATATTTTTAGTTAATTCATACACCCTCCGAGGCTGATGAACATACACAAAACACACCCCGGCACAGCCTTAACTGACATAACTTAAGTTGAGTCAACAGGACTGGCCAAAAGGAAAATTTCCAAGTAGGTGAAGGGTGTCAACTTAATGCTTCAAGCATTTGTTGAGCTCTCTCTCATTAGGGGTTCTAGTTACCCAACAGAAGGGTTAGCTTTCCAGTGCAATTAAAAACAGATCCTCTGCAAGGCCCTGGCTTGTAAACTCTCCTCAAATTACTCTCAGTCTATGCAGAGAGGCAGTGAAGTAAACAGAATAACATGAAAGTGATATTAAAGATGTGTGCTTTCTGGATGAGAACATACCTGGATGCTGTCTTTCATTAAGTGTGGGAAGTTTTACTGAGAATATACCTTTCAGAGTGAGATTTAAAAGATGGCACTTTACAAATAGTGTTGAAGAGGCATGAAAAGAAACAAAAACGAAGGTAGTTTTACCTGGTATATTTGTGAAATGATGGGCAGGACCCTGTGATCAGAACACAGAAAAAGTGCAAAGATTTTCATTGCACTGTCTGAAAGGGCTTTGCCTTGGCCAAAATACCATAGTGTTATAAATCTTTCAAAATAAAGATTCCTCAGAAATCTCACACAAACTGCATAACCCTGCCACTATTTTTTGGGGGGGAGTAAAAACTTCACAGACATTCACAGGCTTACCTTTAGCTTGCCAATTTAGTCCTTTTGTTCCTTAATAGATCCAGAATATCGTGAATATTCTCTGCTGAGAGTGCCTGAGGGCTTTCTTTGTCTGGTATCAATCTCAGAGACCTCTAACTGAATGCATAGTGGAAATTGTTAGCAGTTGCTAGAAATTTGGTGTGAAAAAGCTAGCTTTGGGGGAGATCAACCCAGAAATTCCAATTATCCATTTTATATCCATACAAAGGAAAGACTATGTCTCTTGGGAATTTTTACTTACCTTCTATTTTCTCAATTAAATTCCTTGGATATTTTTGTTCATGGACAGCATGACTCATTCTCTATTACTTCTATCAATTCATTCTTTTTCTTGTCTTGGGGTTCCCTGTATATTATAATTTCCTCCATGTTTTTCCTTCTTCACTATTCACAAGTAGACTTTAACACATATCATCAGAATCCTTTGTAAATCAAAAATCATTCTTCCATATTTTGTTTGTCCTCCATTCTCAATTGAATTAGAATATGGAGGTGTTTGCAAGGGTGTTGCAGAGAGGGAGTTGTGGCTGATACAAATATTTTTAAAAGCCTCTAAAAGTGATTCTCATGAGCAGTCAGAACTGAGAACCACTAGGACCAGCAGCATCTCATCGAGTCCTCATGGTAGCCCTCACCACTCACCTCCCTACCTCTACCACCCACCCCGGAACTGTCTCTGTAATTCAATCTCACTTTTTCCTGAAAAAAATCAGTAGCTTGGAAATGACCACTATTGCATCACGATTTCTTTAGATAGTTTTAAATGTCCATGAATTTTCAAAATTGAAATGCTGAAAGCACATGTGAAAAGGAAAAAGATCTTCAATAAAATATAGTTTTGTCTTTTTCCCAACTTAATCTCACCAGTGCAAATCTACTCAGTTTCTGTGTCTTGTCCATTGACAATTTATTTTTCTTCTTTTAACTTGTGGATCCCTGCATATTCATGTAGTACGATAAAGATGGCAATGATATGTGAATTTTGATGCTCAAAACACATTATGAAGCAAAAAGAAAAAAAAAGTTCACAATAATCCCAAGGAACTCCTAAAAGGATTTCTCAGTTCTTTAGAACATGCTGGAATCTAAATATTGCCCAGAGTATTCCATTATGAAAATGCTTAGATACTCTGAGGATAAAATTGCTATTTGGGTTTTCTTTCTCCTCTTATTCCCTTAGCTTTATCTGTACCCTTTAAGTCATTGTTGCATTAGTAAACTCTTTGTTAGTGTTTGTCAAATTATTCTTAGATATAGCTACCTTCTGTTTTGTTATTATTGTAGTCCTATCCTCAAAGCTTATTTGTATTACTTTCTTCACAGATGATCCTAAAATAAGCTGTTTATTAAGCATATAATTATAGCCTATACAGTTGAAAAATTTATTTTCAGAAAATGCCAAGTAGCTTGTGAGACCACTGGAGAATTATGAAGAATATTACACACAAAAACATCATAAACTTGCTCTTTTTTCTTCCCGACTTGTTCCTCTTGGTTCTATTCCTCTTTGACTTCTTATTCACCAAGCATCACATAATAGGTGATAAGGGGACTCATGGTTCACATGACAGTAGAATAAACTTGTGTGTGTTGACTTCATCAAAAGCCCTTTTTCTCCCAGGTCATTGCTAATTCCGTTGAATTGAGTTCCAATTAAGTGATAGTGTTTAAGGGCAGTGTGTCTCCCCAAATCAAAATGTCATATTTATGTTTTAAAGCAATTTAAAATAATTAAAAATTATAGTAGGTCAAAAACAATGTTTCCCAAGCTCAATGGATAGCACATCCACAAATAGTATAAACTCATTTCCATGCAAAAGCTCTACTATTTTGTACTAAAAACTATTTTTGGCTTAGCACTGATTTCCTGCTCTAAGTCTGGTAGTTTCCATATTTGTGAAACCAACAAACTAGAGAAAAATAAAACTGCTGTGTCCTTGGGGCCTAAGGACCTCAGGAATTAATGAGTTAATAATTTACACAAAGCACGTTTTCCTTAGGGGAAAACAGCCTTCAAAACACACCACCAGGACAAAGTTAACATAACTAATGATGACAGAAGTAGCAAACTCCATTTATTTTGTGATGTGTATGGCATTTCAATTCCACAAATTCTACCCTAACATGTGGTAGTATTTAGCCAAAACTCCTAATAATATTTATAAGTAGATTGAGAATTAGCTCGCAAGTGCAATTCAGGAAGTTTGTTCTGATGATTTGTTTTTCATGTTCTGTGAAATGAATCGCATTAGAGGTCACAGAAAGTGCCTTAAAGGGCACTTCTTTAATATTTAAAGTGAAGCTGATCTAGTTGAATGTTATAATAAGATACACACGACTGGCACCTCCCCTGAGAGTCAAACTCCGTAACTTTCTGCCTGGTTTGCCAGATCGTTGCATAATACACAGAAAGACGGCAAAAGGCAGAGAAAATTGTCTCTGTGTTTATTGTTTTTCCTTTTTATCCATGGAAAAGAAGTAAACAAACTACTATATGTGAAGACAAAGGAGGAATTGGGACCTAACCTCAGAGCTGGCTAAACCCTAGTTTATTGCAACACCAATGAAACTCCTACCAAGTATATTTAATTTGATCCTGCAAACCCTTAACCTTTTTAGTGATTTAAACAGAAGAAGATAAGAAAGAAAAATAACTGTTGTCAGCCAAGCCGAGGGCAGTCAGATCTCAAGGTTGACATCAACTCCCCAAACACATCACTGAGTACACACCTCCAAATTTCAGTTTCCTCCTCCACAACCCATCCCTCCTATTCCAACTACCCCACCACCAACACACACACACACACAGAGAGAGAGAGAGAGAGAGAGAGAGAGAGAGAGAGAGAGAGAGAGGCAGAGGAACCATGTAACTATTTCAACAACGTTGGTAAAAGTTAACAACTTAAAGACAGGAAAAAATGTAGAAAAGGTCAAAGAGGAACCTCTTCAATACAATTTGAAAAAGAAATACAAATTCACATCAACTTTTCTAACATTTCTCTAAGTAATGACTTTGCAAAACTTGTATTTGAAAAGAAAAATGATTTATTTTATAGGTTTGTCAACTTCAGTCACCATTTGAACATGTTTTGAATTTAAAAATACAGTTAAAGTTCATCTGTGACTTAGTAAAGGAGCTTCCTGGATCAGGAATACTGGAAGAGGAATGTGTGTGAAGTCTATAGCACACTTCAGACATCAGAGAACAGATTTTTAGATGAAGTTTTCTTATAAACAAAAGACAATCTATATTAAGTGTAAGTAAGGCAGAAACACACATTGGATTTTTCATTTCCTCACCAAAAAGGAAAATTTTTAATTCAAGTAACTAAGCATTTTCTTTTACCTCAGCAAGAGATTTCATGGAATGAAACCCTCCCATACCTGTCAAGAGAGTTTGAGATTTTTACACTACTCTATTAGGCAGTAATTTGTCCCTAATTTTTATCTACCTTATTTTTTCTGCCACTGAAGTTTGGCTTAACTCCCCCCACTTTAGAAAGTGTAAACAGAAACATAAGCAGGTGATCACTTTGAACCTACTCTAACTGAAGTCAGATGAATTAACATCAAAACAAAACACACACCTTAATATTTAGGTGCCATTCATTTTCCCCACAGGGACACCTTGTCCTTACACCATGGGAGGATGCCCATACCCTTCACATGCTAAAAGAGCCAGTGTCATGCTTACATTCGTTTTGTTCTCCCCAGGGTATCAAACTGATTGGAGTAGTAGTGGCAGAGGTTTGTAGATATCAAGGCATTTCCCATAAAGACTCTGCTGCAGTCTGAAGGCAGATAATTTTTGACCCTGCATTATGTAAGTAAATAAGGCCTGAAGGCAACAGAAATAGCTTTTCTGACATCCAGACTATGGTAAAGCCCATTTACTTTATAAAGCATTTTTCTCCTTTTTCACAAAATTTTAAGAATGTTAGCTATGTACTTCCTAGACCATAGCAGATTAGAAGCTGCGAAAGGAAAACTAATAGGACCAAGTCATAGAGCAGGCACCCCCAAATGACAAAGATTAATAGCTGGCAGAAAACCTACCAAAGGCAGACAAATAAAATGTAGTAATTTGAGATAATATAGAGATTTATTGGAGAGGAAAACTTCTCCATACTTTTAATGGGCCATAAGTGCATTGGTACATTTATATTTATAGTTATACCTGAATCATAAAAATAGTTATGTTTAATGTGCTCTTTTAAGATGTTTAAGAAAGCAGAGATTTCAAATATAATTATGTTCCCAATAAGAATAATTCTATTTTTAAAAGGTTTGATGTTAAAAAGTGTATAACTTTCAGGTAGTATTTAGAAAATTTGATTTTACAGGATATCCTCTTCCCTGACAATCACAAAATGAAATGGTTTTTGATATTAATATACTTGTAAAGTTCAAAGTAGAATTTTGTTGAAGTCAAATTATCAAGAGTTCAAGTAAAAGACCAGGAGAAGTTTTATTTATAAGAGAATGAACCTATTGTCACATGAAGAATGTCACATTGGTCACCAGATGAATGCAATGAGTAAGGATTTTGCTGGCTATCCTGGTTTTATTGTATTCTAACCAATTAGCAATGCTTGCAGAGAGAGCAATAGTTGAGTGAGTGAGCCTCTAAGGTGTGGGGGTTATTGGAAGATGGTGTCTTGAACTAACTTCACTGCCTGGTTTGGCTTAATCCTGCATTTTTCTGGTCCCAGGAGTTTCTTCATTTAAAAAAACCTCTTGAATTTTTTTTTAGATGATTCACTCATACAAAAATGCATGGATATGGAAGTGTAAACCATTCCTGATAATATGTTTTTGCCAGGGTCAGGGAAGAGGGAGATTGGGCAGGATGGTGGTGTCTAGCTTAGGCATTTTAGGAGAGAGGCAAACAGGCTAACTATGAGCTCTTTTGAGCATAGCAATTAGAAAATAATTTATGAGCTGATGAACCTAGTCCATGGTAAACATCCCCTAGCTAAGTGGTTGATTTGCCCTTTTTAATTTTTTTTTTCCTCAGATGAGATGCCCTGGCTGCAGATCACCATTATCCCATTATCCTATTATCCCACTGTTATACCATATTGTATATATTTAATCCCATCTTGCCTTGCAGCCTAGTGGCAAATTAATATCACAAAACACCAGTAATACAACACTAATGTCTGTGGCTCAAATGAGGGGAGAACTCAGTGTGGGTTGGATCCCACTTACATCTGATCCAGATGTCTGAAGTCATTTATAGACAATTCTGTAGTCTAGACAATTAGTACTAACATTGAAGCAATTGACTTACCTGCTGACAGTCTGAATCAACAGATAATTTATGACTTGAACTTCTGTAATTATTTTAATAGCCTTTTGGTACCCTTTCCATTCTATTTATCATAATGTGAACATTTAAAATGAGAACTCACTAAAGGAAAAGGAATACAAAGTTCTTAAAAGAAATATTTAAGAAATCAGAGACCTACCCGTTTAAGAGGAACCATATTAAACAATTCTTGTTTTCCTCCTTTTGACTTACTAGTTTGGGAGCATATGGGACTCCTTTTCACCATTCTGAATTATTATTCTCTCTTCTATTGCAACTTGTTCTTTGCCTATATAAAGAAGATCCTCCAAAAATCTCAAAGATCAACTTGCTCTTCATCGTCTTGCTATTTTTAACAATGGGAGCTGAGAGATGTGCAATTTCTTTAAGTTCAGATTTCCCTCCATTAATCAGGCCAAGGATTCTTCCCTGGGAGCTCAGGTTTGCAGCCAAAATGGTGCCAGCCCATGACCACTCTGTATCCATTCACTGCCACTGCAGGAAGGAATTCCCTACATCGCCAACATGGACAACAGGCAAATGTCATGACTGCACAGTAGAGGACCAAGGAGGAATGCAGAATGAGGCCAGATTTTGTAAGGGAAAAACAAAAATAAATTATTTCTATCCACCTAGCTAACTAAAGAAACTATAGCTCGATATTAAACTGCTATACTTTACAACATACCACAGAGAATACCAAAGAAAATATTGCCTGGGGAGATACATGTTCAAACCTTCCCATCCGCAGCTGCTATCAATTATTCTGCCCTAATGTGACCAGAAATCTCAGTTTTCAATAGAGCAATATGAGTTGTAAAAGAATCCTTATTGGCCACCCCTGCATTCCCCTCTCCACCCCCACCTCCTGATTCTGTTTTGCTTTTCCAGCGTTTGAATGTCCAAGTACTTTGTATTCTAGCCCACTGGGAAGTTAGAAAAGCAAACATAGCTAGTTTGAGGGTACAGGAGAGATTTTGTGGCTTTCAGAGGATCTCCATTGGATTACAAAAGCTCATAAAAGGGTACTGTCACCCTAAATGTTATATAAACAGAGCTCTGTCTCTGTGTGTGATTTACACCCTTATTGAAGATCTTGAATCTTCCTTCTCTCCATGCTGAAAGATAAGTGAAGGACAAAAAGACTATTTAGAACAGTTAACCTGATCATTTTTTAAAAGATGTGTTCAAATCATTGAGGCTGGGATCCCGTTTGTCAACTAAATTGTCAGGAAATAATTTATTACTGACAAGAACAAAGTGTGCAGCTGGATATCCCAAACAACAGCATGCTAAATGAGCCAGAGACTTGTTATAAATATCTTCCCCAGGACTGCATTTCCTATAGTCTAAAACTATTTTAAAAGCAGCATGGTGAAATGGAAAACAGCATAATACAGGGCATCAGAATATTGGCATTTTCTTTTGCCTGTTCTCGTAGCTAGTTTTGCTATCCTCTCACCTCCTGATTTTTTTAAAAAATAAATAAAATAAAATAAAATAATGACAGCGTGTACTAGATGATCTCTGAATTTCTTTCAAACTCAAAAATTCTGTGCTGACAACATTGATATCCTATACAAGGAAACCAGCTACCAGCTAGATTAATACAAGTTAATCTAGGCTCAGTCAAAAGAAAAGAAAACAAAATTTAGAGAAAAGAAGAGTTACTATAAAATAGCCTTTTGATTTTTGTGTGAATTATACAATCAAGAAATTGTTCTCCCTGCACTGTTAGTATGGCAACTTGGAAAGATGTTAATGACAAATCGAAGAGACAAGCAATTAGGGATTAGGACTTTACTTTAAAAAAACAAATTCTAAGAAACAATGATAATCAGCCAAATCTCTCTTCTCAAGAAGCATCTTTTGCCTCTGCTTCAGCCCACTCTGTGTAGGTGTAGCCCTGTGCACAAGCCTCCTCTAGACTCTAAGTCCCTGTATGTGAGAGATCACATTTTTTTCACATTTATATTCTTCATAGTGCTTTGCCCAGAAAGGTGTTTAGCAAATCCATATTGAATTAAATTCTGTTTTCAACATATTGGATAAGTGTGGCAAATACATAACTCATGTAATCAATCAAAGCCTTTAGTAAATCTGAATTTTAGAGAATCCCCAAAGTTCTGTCCCTATAAATGACTTGGAAGACCATGATTGCATATAGAACCTGTGAAAAATCTAATGAATTAGAGGACTTTTTATTTTTTCACTATCTTGAAAGAAAGAAAAACTTAAGTAAGTATGAGGTCTTATTCTTTATTAAAATCATGTCAGATCCTCCAAACCTCTGTTTATGTAACTATAAATAAGACACGGTCCCTGCCTTTAACAGAGAGTGTTTATAGTCTACAGAGAGAGAAGGTCAATTACAATATAGCAGATCACTGTGGTAATGGTGATATGCGCACAATTCACTGGAGTGCATAAGGGAGCACCTGGGTAAATGAGATCTCCTTCTTGGAGGAGTCGATGGCTAAGGCGATTCAGCCAGAGCAAGGATCTTGTAGATGTGTAGACAAAGGTGATAGCATTTTATATTTATTTAAGAAACTTTATATATCAATTACATACCAGACATTCTTCAAAGCACTTTAAAATAGTAACTCCTTTTATATAGCAACCATAAGAGGGAACACTTATTGTTCCCATTTCACAGATAAGGAAACCAAGGCAGAGAGGAGAAGTAACTTTACAGGTTGAATAGCAAGCAGGTAGCAGAGCTAGGATTAGAACCCAGACATCCAGGGTCAGAGGTCATGGTTTTGACCTTCCAGTTACATGCTTCTGCTCCAAGGCCAGGAGGTTAGAGAGCCTAACTCCTCTCCCCTCTCCTTTTCCTTATTCAGTCCTTGCCTCAATATCCTATGCATGGATTATTTATCATGCACTCAGGAGTCATCTGTCTTCCTTACAATGCTGCAAATGCTACATGGTCAAGGACCTTGAGAACCCACTGGGGGTTGTAAGCAGGAGAGTTATGTATTCATACTTTAGGAGAATATTCGATTGAAGCAGAAAGGATGTCCATTTTCTGTTTTTCAGGTGTATCTCATCTTTAAATGTTAAGTTTCAGCCCAACACATTCTAAAGGGAGTAGACAGACAGACCAAGAAAGAAAAATGTTTCAAAGTCAATCTACTGAGATCCACTTTAGATGACTCTTAATTGCCTCAACCACATCAAAGAGACAAAAAGATCTCTAGTTAAAATTTTTGGAGAAGAGATTTACTCCAAGAGGCCTTCATTCTGAGTCACCACCACCACCCCATCTCTACTCCAAGGGAATGGGAGATACCCTTAACCTCAAACCCCTACACTCAAAAACGAATTTTCAGGAGAGAATAGTAGCAAGTTCTGGTCCCTCAACTCATGGCTAAATAAAGCAACTGCAGCGGAACTACTCTGAAGACCTAATATTTGTCCTCTGTGTTTTAGCTTAGTGTCAGACTCCCACCTGAAAACCACAGGGTCAGAGATGGGCTGATGAGTTTTCCTGAGAGGATACAAAGAAGGACTGAGCTGAGATGCAGCAGCAGGCCTGGACTCCCTGGATCTCAGAGTATCTGAGCATGAGCACAGGCCTGTGGTGGCCTGTTTAAGCCCACACAGAGCTGAGCCAGCAAAGGGCTGCCCTATCTCCACTGACAGGATCCCAGGGGGTGGCTTACACCTCAGAAAAAGTGGAGCTTCTGCTAATTGCACAGGGCCTAGGGGGTGGGGAAGACCCAGCCTAAGCAGTGCTGCTGAGAGACCCTCACTGACTTAGGGGTGGACCTGAGGAGGAAGATCTTCTAAGAGCCATGAAAGCACCCATGGTAGAACAAGCCCACTCACCCACCTGCCAAGTCCAGATAGAGGAGAGTCAAGAGCCAGAACCAGGCTTAAAAGAGCTTCAGAAATTCCAGTCACCCCAAAACTTTCCAGGAAATCTCTGGTGCTACTCTGGATACCCACAGAGCATACATGCTGTGGGTCATGGTGGTGCATGCCTGCAGACCCAGGCGCTTGGGAGGCTGAGGCAGGAGTATCACAAGTTTAAAGCCAACCTCAGCAAAGGCAAGGTGCTAAGCAACTCAGTGAGACTCTGTCTCTAAATAAAATACAAAATAGGGCTGGGGATGTGGCTTAGTGCTTAAGTGCCCCTGAGTTCAATCCCTGGTACCCCCCACCAAAAAAGCATACGTGCTTACATCTGATGGTTTCCTATGGTAAATAACTCCTCTTGCAGGCTTGAAGCCTTGGTGTCCTTTCCAATTGCAGTTGCCCAACCTGACAAAGCAGGCTTCCCCAGGAGGTTACTCCTGAGAGCTAAGGACACACACTGTTAGCTGGCCTGTGCATCGAAAGGATTTAAGCCACACACTGCTGGACTGGTGCATCCTTGCCAGGACTGCCTGCATCTCGCCTCATCTCTTGCCACATGTTTTCTGGCTTTGTCCTGCCATACAATTCACAGCACAACTCACAGTTCCCTCAGCAGAGAGTTTCAGTTCCTCAACAGCCTTCTCTATTGCTGCCTCTCCATCTAGAACTCCCTGGGCTTATGCCTGCCTTTCATCCAGAAGCTGAGTGTGTGATTGAGAGCATGAATCTAGAACAAAACATGCTGGTTTTCAATCTGACATCTTCTATTAAGTATCTTTTTGACCTTGGATAAGCCAATTAGTCTAACCTCAACTTCCTCATCTGTAACATGAAGATAATATTATTATCTAAAAAGGTTGTGGTGAGGATTAAATGACATAATGAACAAAAGTATTTAGCTGATGGCCTGAAGTACTCAATAAATACTTGCTAAACGAATTGAACTAGTGGGAAAGCGAATTCTGATATAACCAAGTTGCTATGATTAGAAAGCTCTTTCCCTCCACTACTAAACTTTTTCTTTTTTAATTGTAGACGGACACAATACCTTTATTTAATTTAATTTATTTTTATGTGGTGCTGAGGATGGAACCCAGTACATGCTAGGCAATGGCTTCACCACTGAGCCACAACTGCAGCCCAAGGTGAACTTTTAATGGCCTGCAAAACCTGGACCAAGTGACTGGATCCATTACAGAGAATGACCTATTACCTATCCTTGATTTCCAGGATGTAGTGGTAACTGAGAAAACCATGCATTTTGGCACCATTTGTCAAGGAAAATCACCACATTGACTTTTGTGTAGAAAAAAGGGGAAAAAACATATAAGTTTATGTAAGTATTTCTGTTAAGTGGAAATACTGAGAGAATAAACTGGTAGTAGCAACATTTGCATTCAGTCTTCCTAAAGAATAAGGTCCTCTTCCACCATATGTAAAAGTGGTGGATGTGGATGTTTGTATACTGGGAAACATTATTTAAGACTGCAGTTCTGTGTGAAAACAACTACTAGTTGACTCAGTTAAATTCCTTCTTAAAATTCATTTTACAAGAAAAGGAGAAAGAGAAAGAGAGGAAAACTCTTTGCACTGTGCCAGGCACCTAGCACTTCACGGTACTGCCTGCCACTATTGTGCAAATAAGAAAACTGGAGATCAAGGTTCAGCCAGCTGGTAAGTATGAAACTGGGCTTCAGTCTCTGAGTCCTGAGCCCTGCCTTCTTCCACACACAGTGTGGCCTCTGTATATCACCGAGTTTGGGAGGTGACATGGAATGATGAAGCAGAAGAACACTACATCATCATTAAATTCAAGGATGAAGACATCCAATAGCACCACTCCAGTGCAGAACTTTGTTCCTCATTAGTAGAGACCCTTCTCACTAGGGCCTGAATTATTTCACAGTGGTTCTTGGACACAACACTTCAGCCAGTCGTGAATTCGCATGCACTTGCTGTCCTCTGACTTTATTTGCACATAGTTCTATATGTTTAACCCAATACTCCATTAAATTCTGCACTGAAGACTATATGAAAATCCATTGAGCTTATTTTAGCATGAATTATCTTAGAAAGTCAATACTGATTTCTAACTACCAGTACTTTCTATGCTTAATACAACTCTGGAAAATGAGCTGATAAGCTTTATGTGGTTTTCTAGAATGTTTTTGGAAAATTATATTAAGATCACCAGCTTCTCTTTTTTTCCTCCAAAGGCCTACTTTTTAAAAATAAAAACTGAGCCAAATATTAGTTTGTATGTATTTTTCACAAGGTAAAGGAGATATAGTTTCCATTTCTGTTGTATTTCATATTAGACAGATTTTATAAGCAAATATACAAAAATTATATGTTCTACCAATAAAAATTTTTGAGCTTACATATTTCACACAGGTTTAAGAAATATCTCCTTACCATCATTCAACCAATTTGGGCTTCACTCCACCATACTGGTGATGACCTTTGATGGATAAAATGTAAACAGCATCAGAGTCAGTAGTCACACATACACTGTATCCTTGTTTTTCTGTGCTAGGCCCAGGTCTCCATTATTCTTCTTACCCTGAATATTGTTTTTAAAGTCATTTTTGTCTTGACTAGTATGATTTCCAAACCTCGGCTCAGTTTCAGCTTGAACCTGTTAACTATTTTGCGCTGCTACTGTTGATGCTGACACAGTTAGTCAGTGATCTTGTGTCCCTCTTCCCATCTTATTTACACACCCTCTGAACTCTGGCATCAGGGACAAGTGAAGTCACACAAGTGAAAATATTTCCGTAAGCCAATGTTATTACAGTCTTAAATTTAAATGACACAGTGTGATTGGTAGAAGGACTGAGGGCTTGGAAATATTGCTAAAACATCATAACATTAGCACATCCTTCTCTGCTTTCCTTCCTCCTGTTTTTCATTCCCTGTAATTCATGAATGATGACGTTGAGAATTAATCTTCCAAACACAGCCTATCAACACAAACATTACAGTGGAAGAGGGTATCTCTGTTTCCATAACCTAGACGCTCACTCATCAGATGCATGCAGACAGGGACACTTTTTAATTGTCAGATGGAAAGTCAGGATTCTTTTTTTGGGGGGGTGGACTAATTTGTTTTGGAAATCAGATTGTGAGGACTCAAACACAGAGCAGAAGCAAAGCATTTGCAGGACCAGGAAGATTATTTGCTTGCTCCCCTGGGATCACTGTTATTTGCCTGTCCTTCATCTTCCTGTGTCATACGGGACTCAGCTCATCTTTTTCTCTTATGCAGTCTGTATTGAAATTGCAGTGTAAAGGGAGATCAGTAGGAACTCAGCACATTTAAACCCAGAAAGCCATAGATTTGTTCATTTAAATTTATTCAGTTCACTTTACTTTTAGAAAAGAAGTAAATAATAAAAGAATTGCAAGAGGGCATATTTCCTAGACTGAACCTAAATGAAAAAGTCGTTTTAACTTCTTAATAGCAGACAGTTCTCTTTGCTGTAGTTCATCCAAGCAGCCACATGTTCTGTCTCAGCTGAGACATCATCAGTTCTGTATTGGCTTGTCTTACAACCAAGCAAGTATTTGCAAAAGGATTAAGAGCATTCGAGACATTACAAGAAGCGTGGGCAGCTCTCCTGACACAGGCATTGACTTTGACACCCAGTTCCTTGGATGGGGCTCTTACAAGTGCTGCTTTCTCAAAAATTCTTCCCCACATCACGCACAGGTGGAAAGGGAAGCAAAGTCTAATATCATTCTCATTTCCTCCTCCCTGTGAAGCCTCTCCTCTATCCTCTGGTCTCAGAGTTAAATAGACGCCTCCCAAGGAGTTTAAGCTCATTAGCAGAGAAAATACCTATTTCTAAGACAGTCTGTTTATTTCAGCAGAGAAGCAATGACAGTAGGTAATGTCTAATGGAGGAAATTGTTCTTTGGACTGAGCTATATTGAGGCCCTTATAAAAATGAATTATAAATTGAACTCCTAATGTATGTATATGTGTATGTGTGTATGTGTGTGTGTGCATATGTATGTGTGTATGTGTATACATATACATACAACATGGTGATTTTCCTGACTTAACAGATTGCTTAGCATCAGCATTGTGGAGGAATAAAAAAGAAATCTATTCAGGGGCAACAAGTACTGGTAGCAAGTTTGTTTCAACTAATGCTCACCCAAAGGCTATGCTTGTCTGGTGCACAGTGTCCTCAGGAAATTAATTCCTTGTTTTGATTTATTTTGTTCCTACAGGAAAAAAAAAAAAATGAAGGGGTATTGACAAGGTCTTTCTACAACTCAGGCACAAAGAAAATAAGATACCTTCTGTCACCTAAATGCAAAAATAAACAAAAAAGGCCACAACAAACAGATTTAAATTTTCCAGTGTCTCACAACCTTGCAAATCTAGTCCTAGCTCTCTAGCAGAACATAATTTTGAAGAGTTCACATAAGTTGTTTAAGACTTTCTCTCCCTGTCTGTAAAATTAAGAGGTTAATCTGAGATATCTCTAAACTGCTTCCAAATTCAAGTACCAAGTACCTGAAGCAACCCCCGTGAATGCTTTGATTAGCATCACCCATCAGCAACTTTTACAAGAAATCTGCTCCTTTGAGCAGAATAGATGTCAGAATTGCTGGGTCTCATACATTTCAGAGTACTATTCTTCCTACCTCATGGGCACAATAATCTTTTCTACTATTCTTCTTATATGCCTTCCCTCCTTTTGATGGCATCTGATTATTTTTATGAATTAATTAAAGAGTCAAAGTGGTAAAGTGACCTATCCAAAGTCACACAAAGTACCTGGAAGATTTTTGTTTTGTTTCCTTTGTCAGGTTTCTCTTTGTGTTAAACGTGTCCTTACTTAATGATGTCGTATTTATCACCATGACAGGACTTTTGGGTTTCCTGCTGGGTACACAGCAAGTTACCAGACCCCATGGGAGTTTATGTGGCTCACAAAAGGCATGACTCCCACACATGCACTTTCAATCTGAAATGATCCCATCTGTTTGACCTTTTGAGTATAGTACATAAGCATTTCTTTGTCCTTCACTAAATAAATAATACCACTATAGTTCAACTTAAATGGTGCTTACAGATGAAGAAACAAAGATTCAAAAAAGTTAATAAATTTGTCCACAACCATATGTCTAGAAATTAGTAGGACTAGAAATAGAACAGGATCTTTTTTCTTGCTCAATTTATTTTGATCTAAACCATTTCACTTCTGAGTTATGTGGTACAGAAAAAAATGTCAAAATCCTACAGGAGACAAAATTCTTTCTCTTATATATTAAAAGTGGACTTCCCAAGTCTTGGAGATCATTGCAAAACATTTTAAATCAGCACAATATGTCCTGAATGAACAGGATCCCAACCATTAGCTGAGCATCTTCTACAATTGGGCAAAGAACTAGAATCCCTGAGAGCCAAAAGACAGGGTGAACTGTGAGCCCTGCCCTCCATTTGGAAAGACAGGGAAATGAACTCTTAAGATACCCTGCTGGGCGCGGTGGTGCACACCTGAAATCCCAGCAACTTGGGAGGCTGAGGCAGGAAGATCGGGAGTTCAAAACCTCAGCAACTTAGCGAAGCCCTAAGCAACTCAGTGAGATCCTGTCTCTAACTAAACTATAAAATAAGGCTGGGGATGTGGCTCAGTGATGGAGTGCCCCTGGGTTCAATCCCTAGTACCGCCCCCCGCCCCCCAAAAAGATACCCTGTACTGTGAGGTAGTAAAAGAATGGAAAGTGACAATTCCCTGGGTTCACTTTCTCCCTGGTATGTTTATTAAGCATCCTCTGTATTTAAGTTACTGTGTGTACCGATGACTGCTAAACATCTTTTCACAATGTTAAATAATTCTTAAGGAAGACATGAAGAAAGAACCAAAAGAGTTCTTGACAAAGAAGCATTGTGTAGTGTTCTCTGGGTCTATTTGTGCACATGTGACATCTGTTCTTTCTTGTCACCCTTGCCACTCTCATTTATTTTATTTATTCTGATATGAACATTAACATAGTAGTAGAATTGCCCAGAAAGCATTGAAACATCATAGATGAGAGGGACCTTATTGGATACTTAGTCTTCACTTCTACCATTCTTCATGTGGATTTATCTCTAGCATCCCTAACATGGGTGTGGAAGTTCTATGTATATCCATTGAAAGGAGGTCATTCTTTATTGAGTTTCCACATTGAGAGGCCAACTCTAATATTACAACTTTTTCTTTGAGTATCAGTATTCTAAATTTCAGAACCCGATCTATTGCAACCCTACAGTTCAAATGTATCTGACAAATCAGTGGAGGTAGTAGGACTGGGCAACAAATGGAATACAAGATTCAAGAAAGAGATTTGAATCAAAGACAATAACATGGTGTCAAGTGTGAGTCCATTTTCAACATACCACACTGCGGTCTTCTGTATTTCCCACCAGCCCTCATCAGCTCACTTGGGAAGCTGCAAGTATACTGAAGAGAAGAAAACATGGAACAAATCTATATAAGCCATAGAATCACAGGGCAATCCTAAGTGAATCTAAAGCATTAGGGTTACAGGGCAATCCTAACTGAATCCAGGGTGAAGATGCAAGTCAACTACTGGCAGCATATGAGGGCTAGGATTCTTTCTTGAACAAAGAAAAGGACTAGCCCACAACTGGAGTTGGAATGAAGGAAGCAGGATCATCAGGCTGCTCTAGGATTCTCACCAATCAGTGACCCCAACCATAGATATTTCCAGAGTGAAACATTGCTACAAAGGAGATATATGGTGGCTAAGAAATAGTAGGACCCACAGGGTAGCTGAGAAGCCTCTCTACACATGAGACTCTCCAGAGGAAAGTCAGAACCATCTGAGAAGAATCTGAGATGACTGGACATCCTCTGGAGCAGTGGGAATCCAAGTGAAAACCTGTTTAAGTAATCCACAGTGGTCCTGTCTTTCCATGAGGCTGAATACTGGTAAGCAAGAGCCTCAAGAAATGAGCATCTGTGATCACAATATTAGGTCCCTTATGTGCTCTCCCCTTAATGACTATCAGAGCACTGTGAAGCTGGCACTACTGTTGTGAGTGTACAGAGGAAAATAGGACTCAGAGTGCTTAGAAATGGGTCCCAAATCAATGTGAAACCAGAATTTGAAAGTAGGTCTGACTCTTTTCAGTACAACATGCTATCTCCTGGAGTAACACGGAAAAACAAGGATTACATCAATATTAAATCAAAGTCTGCCTTTTGAAATTTTCCACCCACTGATTTGAGTTCTATGTTTAAAAAAATGAAATACTATCTTTCTCTGTTAATCCTTCTTCCACAATCCTCAGGGATTGGAAAGTACATGTCATCAAACTGGTCTTCTTTCTCCGAAAGTTTAGTTAACGAATGAAACTTATCACTGTAAGATGTTCTCTGATTTCTGCTAGGAATAATTTCCACCATAGCATGGTGCTTTGCTGAGGTTGCAGGACCTCTACCCAATTCAACAGTCCCTCACTTTGGTTTGACAAGAGACATCATCTCAACATCACCCACCAGAACCACTAAGAAGGTGAACAAGGTCCCCAAAGCCCAACAGGCCATGTGAATTAATTCTCCGGAGCCCAGACTACTGCCATCCTAATGTAAATGTTATGATAAAATATTAAACTGTATGTATAATTGATGCTTGCTTTATAGCAATTCAGGGTCTTGCTTGTTTGAATAAAATTCATTATTTACAATTTTCTACTAGAAGTGATTTCTCTTTGTTGATGTCTCTTCTTAATTGCTTGAACTGCATGACACAATTTCCTAGGCAGCATTGAAATAATTATCATATTCCTCTTAGTTTAGAGTTAGCATCTACATCTGTGATAGATAGTATTATAAATGCCCTTTTTGCATAATGAAGAATGTCTGAACTTGATTATTCAGGGATACTTGTAAACAGATACATTCAGCCTAAGTGATGCCCTATCCATATGAGTAAGACATCTATGTCCTGGACCACACTTACCTGAACTCTGCTACCATTTGCTTAAAGCTGTAAAGACTATGGTCTCTGTTTGTAGACAAAAGGGCATATGCAAGCATCACATATCTTAATCTATTAAAAACTTTAACATAATTGAAATTTTTGACATCGTTCCCATTGAAAGGCAATATAAAGTTTGGACATCAATATACCCTGGAACACCAATGTAGCCTTGGTGTCCCTGCCCATGTGGTGTAGGAGTAAACTGACATAATCTGGAAAAATTCCCATGCTATCCACTCAGGGAAGGAAAAGCCCTTAAGCAGACCTCCTTGGTTCCTCATTGCAGTGTTATGTAAACTCTCTTGCTGATTATTCCTCATTCAGGAGTACACTCAGTTCCCAGATATAAGAAAAGGGCTTTCTGCCTACTGATCTGTGAGTTCTTTTCTATCATTCATCAGCCATGTAAAGAGACAAAGTTTTCTTTTTTTTAAGTTTTATTTACTTATGTGGTACATAGCCCAACAATTAACAAAGACTAACAGCCACACAATTCCACTCAAAGAAACATGCATTTAAGACAAGACATTAAATTTTCTGACCCTTATTCAACCATAAGTCAATTGAGAAATGACTTAAAATAATGAAAAGCCTTCTAAATAATTTCTTGAATTCATGTATGTGGAAGAGATACTCATTAAATCACTTACAGTTTTTCTGAATAAAAATTTAAAAAATAAAAGCACGTCATGTAATTCTATAAAAAAGTACAACCAAACAATTTTGTACCTTATTTTCCCAGTAGTTTTTTTTTCATTTCCAATGAAAAAAAAGCTTCTCCTGCAGCATTGATCACATGCTACCATTTATTTAACAAGCACATTGAATCATGTGACATCTATTGGGGTCTTTTTTTAGTTTTTAAATATGCACTGTTAATCAGCTTTTTGCATCACGGTTATTTCTAAGATCTTTAAGAGCAAATACCATTTATCATACTACTTGCCATCTTTCCAGAGTGCCTAAAATTGTGTCTTCATTTCACTCACTTATTCATTCCACTGTCTTCACCTTCCCCACACATCAGGAACTGAAGATGTCATCTCTGCCCCCAGAAAGCTCATAATAAATGATCTTCTCTACAACTAGCACAAGATGCCCTGGCCCAGATCGCCTGGCACAGAGTGGGAGAAAGATAGAAGAAAGTCAGGAAGCTTACATGAAAGAGGGGATGTTTGACTCTTTGGGGGTCAAGTAAGTAGAAATCTGAAGGCAGGTGGGAAATTGATGTACAGGGGCTTTACACATAGTAGGCACTCAATAAAAAACAAAGTAGACAATTGTCTACTTGTTCTGGAATAAGTGGTATTGACCTGAAATCAGTGACCTCCCAACCCTGACGATCTATGGGTCTCTGACTTTTTTAAGCCATTAGAGGTCCATTTATTAAGTCAATGCTTCAGGCTTTCTTTCACCAAAGAGTGTTTCTCTTCACTCATAGCACAGAAAACAGGACTTCTTTTTTTAGAAAAGGGGGGAAAACCCTGAGGCTTGATGTCCATATGTCTATTCTAAAGGTAATAAGTACTAATTTGACATATTTTTTAAATGAAGAAAAGGAAAAGAAGAAAATTATCACATCCCACATGGAGAGTCAGCCATTGTTAATAAAATGGTGCATTTCTTCCCAGTTGTTTTTTCATTTTGCAAAGATTTCGGTCTCTTATTTTTATATAGTTGCAATAGTATTAATTAACAGTGCATATTTAAAATTCAACCTCAAGGTACAAGATATCATATGGCACAATGTGCTGAATTGTTAATTAAATGGTACCATGTTATTAAGGCTTCAGGAGTTGTTTCTTTCATAGGAAATCAAAAGTTAGCCTTTATATTAACGTTTTAACAAAGCATCATTATCAGTAGCACTTTTGTTAACCCATATCCCATGGAGACTTCATAAGATGCACACAACTTAATCAATGATCCTGTCATTAGACATTTAGGTAATTTCTAAGTTTTCTGTATTCTTGATAATTCTGCAATGATTGTGTTTGTATACAATCTCCTCCCCCCATTTTGGATTCATTATAGAATCAAATCTTATAATGAGTGAATCAAAAGATACAATGATTTCAAGGGTCATAATACATATTGCCAATATGTTTTTGAAAATGATTATACCAATTTATCATGAGAATGGTTTTTGACTGTTATCAGCACTGAATATCATCACATAAATATTTGTTTATTTGATTCCTTTAAAATGTTGTTCAAATTTGCATTTATTTGATCACAGTGAAGTTGAATATTTTGTACTTTGTCAGATGATTGTGTTTATTTTGAGGACCTAAAGCCATATTGATGTTAGTTAAAAATCCATAGCTCTCTCTGCATATAGAATGCCATGAAGGCTTCTGGGTTTCTTCTAATGGCTCCATCATTGCTGTTTGTGAAAACTAAAATAATCTCTTTGACAACAAATTTACAATAAAAATACTCCTCGGACACTATACCATGTTTCAGAAGAAGCTGGACCAGGTGTCCCAGGTTTTGGGGCCATTTGCACTAGAATCTGCGGTAGTTTCTGGACTTCCACATCCATAAGAGTCATCTCTTTGCCTCTGTTTTTTAATAGATGTATTTTCTGCAAGGCTCTGTACTCATGAAGGCCAGAGCTTGGCAATTGTACTTGCTATCAGTTCCCATTGCTTCCCGCAGAACCTGGGAGGCAGCACTTCCTCTATTAGTGCAACTTGGTGTGATGAGGAGGAAGTGTCAGTCTGAAATACAAAGAGGAGTATCTCTAGAGAGACCAAGGTCCTGAGTTCTGCCTCCCCCATAGCCATACTCTGCAATAGCTTCTGCTACATTTTCACTCCCCCCTTCCTCGACAAGGTATTTTAACACACAGAATGATCATCTCTATTTATCTGTAAATTTTACTTGACCCTCCTAATCACAGGCACAAAACAATCATCTCTGTGCTTCTGCTCAAGACATGGGATAATTAACAAAGAGAAATTCCTCCTGCCAGCAGGTACTAAGAATAGAAAGCTTGAATTTGACTTCTGGGTTTTATCCAATTGTGATACAGTTTGCATCCCAACTTCATGAAAATTCATAAACAATACATGATTTTGATCTCAGATTTATATAGAATGTACTACATGGGGAAAATGCACCAGTTACAGCAGAAGAAACTATTTCCAGTTTCAATAAATACTGTCATACTTTGTGCTTTTCTGGTGGACTGCTCATGAAATTACCTCTTGGGAAGATCTATTCTGGCAAACTAGTCATATATGTCGATGATTCAGCTGACATTTATCCAGCTTTTGTGCATGTTTTTCACTGAGCTACTGTCTCTCCCTTGCTATTACATTCAACTCTTACATAAACCTTATTAGATAAATATTATTTTCCCATTGATTTCAGACGTGGTTTAATGACTTATCTAACCTCATCCAGCCAGACAGTATCCAAGACACATTGTAAACAAAGAATTCCTAATCTTTAGTCCCTTTCTTTTTTTCTGACCTAGGCATGACTTGTCTCTGTGTGTCTTTGAGTGGTGAGACCCCTATACTGTTTGCCACAGCATGCCTATCAGGGTGACACTGTTACATTTCTTGCCTGTCTCCCCCCATGGGCTATAAGTCCACTTAAGGAAGAAATCATGTTCTATTTGATATTGCACCGCTAGAGCCCAGGAGACTGCCTAGAATTAGTAGGTGATCAATATTATTTTTAATTAATGCATAATTAAATCAATAAGCCACTCAGCAAATTGATGGAGATGGTGATATTTGGATTATGTGCTGCTGTTTTGCACATACAAAAGTTTAAAAATAACTAACAGTTCATTTATCTTCATGTACATAAAAACTTATTTTAATTGAGTATAAACTAAAACATACTTCCAACCTCTGTATCTTGCTTGGCCTTGATTAATTCCATTCTCCAACAGTTGTAGAATATTGCTCTGAGTTCCCTACTGTCTTAACCATTTAGTTTTGCTAAAACGGAATACCATAGACTGAGTAATTTACAAAGAAAAGAAGGTGATTTCCTACAGTCGGAGGCTGGGAAGTCAAAAATCAAGGGTCCATATCTAATGAGGACCTACCTTTTTGCTGTGTCATAACATGATGGAAGGTATCCTATTATGAGAGGCCAGAGTGTGACAGCTCAGGTCTCTCCTCCTTTTTAAATAAAACCACTACAGCCTTCACAGGATTCTCACCCTTAAAAACCTCTCAAAGACCCAACCTCCAGTTACCATCAACATTAATTTGGAGATTACATTTCCAACCCATGAACTTTGCAGGACACAATCACACCCCAGTACATATTTTACTTTTGCCTTTCGTTTTTCCATTTGTTTTATGGGAACTGTCGTCAAAACAACTGATTCTCTTCTATAGAACAAAGTACCATGACAGAATTTTTCAGTATTCTGCCATCTTTCTTTCCTTTTATCCCCAATCTTAAATTGTAAAGGAATTCGAATACCTCACTAACCCTTCAAATACTCAATTAGATTTCACTCATTAATATCCCATCCAAGTGAATTTCTAGTACATACTAAAATGTTTCCAATACCAGGAAATCCTCCTTCTCTTGAAGAACCTTATTTTAAATGTAGAATTCTCTAAATAGAAACTGGAACTTATTAGAATAGTGAAATTGGCAAAAGTATGAACTGGTACAAACTTCATAGTATAAAACAGAAACTTTCAAAGTATGCACATATTTCCAGTAAGTAATCCTAAAAATCTGCCTGAAAGAAATTACCAGAGATATACATCAGGCTGTATGTTCAAGAATTTTTTTTATTTTTTATTTTTTTATTTTTTTGGTACTGGGTATTAAACTCAGAGGCACTCTACCACTGAGCCATGTCCCCATCCCTATTTTGTATTTTATTTAGAGACAGAGTCTCACTGAGTTGTTTAGGGCCTCACTGTTGCTGAGGCTGGCTTTGAACTTGCGATTCTCCTGCCTCAGCCCTCCGAGCTACTGGGATTACAGGCGTGCACCACCACGTCTAGCTCAAGGATGTTCTTTGCAGTGCCATATATAATAATATAAAGAAAGAAAATTGAAGAGCACATGATAACCCAACTATGTATAAAGCGGTTTTATTAAATGATGACTCACATATATAGTAAAATTCTGAAATCATTAAAAATTAAAGCTTTGTATGCTCTATCACAAAATGAATAAGTATTCATGGAATATAGGTAAGTGAAAAAGTGAAGTTACAGAACAGTATAATAATATCTGCATAGCAGGAAATAGTCTTTTATGTATATTTGCATGCATAGGAAAATGTATGGGAAAATGTTAATATTCATTTCTGAGCAGTGGGATTATTAATTGTGCATTTTCTTTGTACTTCATTCTCTTACTGAGCAACTAAAAGAGACATTTGTTACTACTATCACCTGAGGAAAAGCTTAAATAGTCCTTTCCTGAACTGAAAATTTCTTTCATTTTTAATAACTTCAGCATATTTGTACTTGAAGATAGAAAAGAAAAATATCCTACCTAGCCATAAAATGTCTTAATGCGTTTGAAGCAACTGCAGTGCACCCTCTCTCTGCCCAGGCCTTCTCTTACCAGCCAAGCATTATGATTTCTCCAACTCCTACCCTCCAACCACATACCATCTGCACAGCGACTGGAGTGATTGTATGTGACAGATCCACCATCTCCTCTAAATCTTCCAGTGACTTCCATCATACTGAGAGCAAAAGCAGCGCCCACATCAGGGCCTACACTGCTCTCAAACATCCAATTACCTTGTTGGATTTTTCAGTTCACTTTGACCTCAAAGTTTTATTGCTCCCATGTCCCCACCTCAGAACTTCTCATATGCTGCTCCTTCTGCTTGGAATCCACCTCCTCCAGATATTCCATGACTTGTTCCCTCCCTCCTTTGGAATCACCATTTAAAGATCCCTTCCCCAGAGTGGTCTTCCTTGAACACTCTCAAAACCAGCTCCCCTGTGACTCTCCTTGACTTACCATGTATCTCTTCCTAGCACCTAGGACTTATTATTACACCATTACTTCTTTGTCTAATTGTTTGTGATCTATCATTCCAACCAGAATCCAAGTTCCATAAAGGCCAGGGCTTCTGTTTTGTTTTGTTTTCTCCACTCTGTAACTCCTACTGCCTAGAGAAGACACAGATTAGAGAGCTAATACACATGTCTAAATAAATGAAGGAAGTGGTTTCAAGTCAACTGACCCAGCTGCTGAAGTCAAGGAATGCCCAAAAAAGACCACCATGTTCCAAGCCTGATCTGAACAAGAGGAGTAATGGGCCCCAGCTTCCTCATCCCTCTTCCTCTTCCCCATTCTTCACTTGGCTCCCTAATGTGCCTCTAAATTCAAATGACATGCTTAGCTGCCACATCACACTTCTCACTCACAGGGAGCATCTAATGAGCACACTGCTGAGAAGCAGGTATGAACCACAGCTCTAGCAACAAATGAAGAGAACTGCAAATAACATATCTTATTTTAAGGGAAAATTTACACACAGTTTTCTTTTTAGAGAATTAAAAGAAAGAAATTCTCTCTGAGGTCAAAAACACTTAGAACAGTGAAGAAAAGAGTGGAATTGAATAATACCTGAAGCTTGTAGCAACTTCAAGTCCTGGCCCTACTGACAGATTAAACAATGAACAACTTGTTTGTGTTCCATCTTGGCAAAAACACACAGCTGGGGAAGGCATGACTCAGAGAACAAGGAACAGGACATGCAACAGCTATTCAGGCAGATCCACCCAGGCAGGAAGACCAGCACCCAAGTCTGTAGTATTTTGTCAATAATAAACAGGTAGATGGAGATGAGGCCACAATATGACACAAAGTATGCCCTAATTATAGGACTCACTAAAATAAGTTTGATTCCACGAAAGTTCCATCACAGGAGGGGAAAACCCCAGTGATTAACTATGGCTCTGTCTTTCATAAGATCTTAAAATGACCCTGTTTAAGAAAAATGAGGCAGACACCAAAATAATGTGAACATAAAAATGAATTCAATTGATGATAATCTGTGATGTTAAACCATTAAGAATGGAGATGTTAACCTCTATTACAAATGGGATTCATTGATAAGTTTATTTTTTCTTTTCTTTTTTGCCACACTGGGGATCGAACCCAGTGCCTCGTGCATGCCAAGCAAGAGCTCTACCACTAACCTACACCCCAGTCACAAAAGCTTTAACCTTGATCAACATGGACTACCGCTCTCCTGAAAGCTACAATGTCATTCAAGGTTACAGGGCCAACTTGTCTCTACTAAAGTCTATCATAAACGACCAAAGGAGCCTGGGGGAAAAGGAAGATTGGGACATAGATAAGATTTTCATTCCTATTCCATTAACTTCAAAGCATTATTTAATTGTGATTTAAAAGAAAGCCAAATAGCACAATGTTTACCGTTTTAACCATTTTTAAGTGTGCAGTTCAAAAGTGTTAAATATGTTCACATTGTTGTACAACCAGTCTCCAGAATGCTTTTCATCTTGCAAAACCAAAGCTCTATACCTGTGAAATAACAACTATTCCATTAGCTCTTGCGAGATTAGAATTTCTAACAATTAAAATATGGTCTTATAATAAAAAATACAAACTGAAAATCTTGCATTCACATGGTGAAAGAGGATAACATTTATTTAATTCATCTTGTATGTTTATTTGTTTGGTACTGGGGATTGAACCCAGAGGCAATCTACCACTGGGCTACATCCTCTGCACTTATATTTTTTATTTTGAGACAGGGTCTCACTAGGTTGCTAAGGCTAGCCTCAAACTTGTGGTCCTCCTGCCTTAGCCTCCCAAGTTGCTGGAATTACAGGCATGGTACCAGGCTCTTTTCATTCATCACTGCATGGAAAATTAAATCATGAAATAAACTCATTAATAGATCTTGAAAGAAAAAAAATAAATTTTCAAAAATTGGTTCCATAAACACTTCTACCAACTAGAAGTTATCTGGATGTGTAAAAAAAAATTAAACTACAAATTCATAAGCAGAATAAGTGCTAAGCTGTTGTTCCATTCTTCAAAATGCAGTGCCAAATTTGTCTCCATGTTACTAGCTATTTCCATTGATGACAATTACACTCAGACAGATATTTGAATAAAAGCCTATTACTAGTAGTAACTTGAGCTTTAGAACCAAATGCAGCAGAGCCAGAAGCGTGGTAGTCAAATCTCCTCCCAGGCAGGCACACAGCCTCTGAAAGCACATCTACCTATCAGAGGAGTTGGCTTGGGGGTCCAAGCACTATCATTGGGCCTGGGTTCAAATACCTGTCATAGGCTTTCCCTTGATACTCAATTTGCCTGGAATTTCTATAAATACTGAATAGTCATTTTCTTAGTGCATCATTTCTGCCAGATTCTACATTCACAGTGATATCACTTTACTGGGATGGGGGAAGACTAGAATGTACAAATGCAGCCCTAGAATTCAGCCATTTTCTTATCTATTCAACATGTTATTTCAGTACTTAAATCCACAGTCAGACCATGTTATTGAGAAAAATTCATTTTCCACTGTCCCCTTTTCTCTTCCCTGAAAAGAGCACTTGGATAATATAACTTCTGCATTTCCTCTGTGACTGACTGGGAGGAGAGGAGTGTGGCTGGGGGAGGGGGCACTTCATTAACAGCTGCCTGAGCTTTTACACCTCAAAGATAATCATACATTGCATCCCCATGTAATTAACAATGTCTCGTTACCAAAATTAATTGATAAAAATTTTCTTAAACTCCATGAGAACTTCCCACTCAGTTAATGCCAGGGACTCTTAGTTTAATTTGCAATTAACAAAAATAAAAATAGCACTTCATATTTATATAGGGCTTTAGATTTTTCACAGTGCTTTCATGAACATTATTTCATTTTGATCTTCAGGACTATTCATGGTGCTGGATATTGTTATTTCTATCTTGCAGACAAGGAAATTAAGATGCTATTTGAGTAAATTGTCCCAAGATTATGTGTCAAACATGTGCAGAGCCAGGATTTAAACCTGTGTCTCCAAGTAACAATTTCTATCTCTTATCACAACACTAGTCTTTCTTGTGCGTCCAACCATCATGTTCATTTTTGGCAAATGTCAACACCATTATTAATAGGAAAAATACAGATTTTTTTTTCCTTAGACTAATTTGTCCCATTCACATACAGAGATCGGATAAAATGAATGGCATAGATTAAAGAAATTTATTATTCCATTAATACTTCTTTGGCTTGGGCTTTTTTTACTGATTTATGTAGATGTTGTGATTTTATAATCTCTTGCAATTAGTTTGAAATGTCAAAGAGCTTTGATATTTTAGGTTTTACACTTCATGTATTTCTCCTTGTGTGTTATGGTTTCTGCCAAGCACCAAATTTAGCAGCCTCTGGGAGCTTTTTCTAGCCTGCCCCAAACAAGAAGCGCTAGAAATTACTGAAGACAAGTTGGCCTTGTGAGATTTCCAAACTAGTTTCTAAACCAAAGAAATTGAGTGAGATAAATTTAGAACACTTGGGAGCTTTGAAAGTCTATTTGGATACATTTCAGTTACTGCCAATGAGAAAATCTGTCTTAGAACCAGAAAGGGTGATCAAAGTCTCACCTCTGAATAACATTTGTACACGATAAAACCAGCAAGGGCAAACTGTGCTTTGTTGGGAAATGATAACATTTCCTTTATTCAGAAACCAAAACACATTTAGCTTTTTGGTTAGGAAGAAGATTTTTGTCTTTGCTACCTTTATTACTGTTTTTGTAATTTTGCTTGTTTTTCAAACAATTGATATTTTCCTGAGGTTTTGCCCAGACCCACAATCAGATCAATATTTGAAAATTATTATTATTATGGTAAGTAACTGTTTTGTGGATTACAGGTTGGATAAAGAATTTACTGCGCTGAATCATTTATGGTAGTGAATTCATTACAAGGTGATCAATAAAGCACTATATCTGTGGCCCATCAATCAAAGGCAGGAAATCTTTTCAATGAAGTAAACTGTTTGCAGAATGCCAGAAATGCCATGGGTATTTCTGGAAAGCAAAATGTCAATATGCTAAGAATTCTTGCCTTTTGGTCCAATAATGAATTCTAGAAATCTCTTGTAATATATTATCTTTAAATACAGGCAATAACATATACTCCAAAGATGTCCACAATGACAGTATTTACAAGAGAGACAGGTTGTAAATAGTCAAAGTATTCAATAATAAGGTAATGTGTGAGTAAATTATGGTATATGCACTATGAAATATTATTATATAGTAGTTAAATATCATTATGAAGCTTTTAAAAATTGTAAAGATGTACTTTAGAGTTTAACAGACTTAAGTTTGAACCTTGATACTATTTTTAGTTTTATAAAAATAATCTCGAGTTTTTAGTTTATAATGATAGTTATAAAGTGTACTAATTTAGAAATCATATACATAAAATATAGTACAAAGTCCAGCATCTTCCACTCATTATATTCTATAATAATATTAAGGGGGGAAAAGACTACAAAACCATGTACATATTGCAAACTACCTACATAAAAATGCATATGAATGTAGGAGAAAGACTGGAGGGAAATATTAATATTCCAAAAAGATAGTAGAGATGGTCTCCAGAAAGACAATCTATAAAATAAATGTGTGAATATATATATTTTATTTCTGTATTTTTAGATTTTTTTCATGTACTATTAATTTCTTCTATAAGAATAAAGAGATGGTATAGTCACTTAAAGAAATATGCATACTCAACTATTTGTATTTAAAATTAATAAAAAGTACATATTTTTAAAATTTTTAACATCAGACATCCACACTCCAACCACTTTTGGCTTACAACATACTTTCCGGACATGCTTATTTAGCCTTCTGCATCTTTCCTTCCATTCTCCTCAGGACAAATCCCTGCTTGTTCTTTGAACTCAGCTGAAATGTGGTCTCTACTATGAAACTCTTTTTAATTTCCTTAAGCAGTACAAGTCCTTCTGCCTCTGGGATCCGGAGTGTTCTGCTTGGTGCACTGCTAACTCAGGGCATGATCATCATCACCATAACAACATATTAAACGTGTACTGAGGTTTCAGTGTCTAATATGTATACCATATTATTAAATCCTCATAGAAATCCCATGAATCAGATACTGTCATTATCCTCATTTAAAAGAGGAAGAACTGACACTCAAGGACAGTTGAAATATTCTGATCCCAAATTCCATGCTTAATCACAATGCTGTAAGCTCCCATTCTGTATTTGCCCTTAAACTTGATATTTTAGCACTTAGAAGAGATTAAAAACTCCTCCAAACTCAGAAATAGATAAATAATGCTGGTTTACCTTAGTGAGATTTTTACCTGTGTACACCTTTATCATCTAAGTCCCTTAAAACCTTGATGTCTATGTATTACTTTCCTTAAAAATTTTTTAAATTTCCTGCATGCTCTGTGCTAGAGAAACAGTGATGAGAAAGAATAACCCAAGTACTGGTCCTCAAAGGGATGGCAGTACGTCCAAATGATATAGACATTAATCAGAGTCATACAGATTCAGAATTACTTGTGAGGAACGCTATGAAGGATAGGAACATGGCTCAATGTAAGCCTGGTATGGAGAAATTTTCCAGAGGGGAAGGGAAGGCGAGACAATCAGGAATTGAGTTTTGCATTCATAAATGTGAGGTCGTTGAGAAGGCAAATAGATATCAGAATTGATGCTAAACTGGATGAGATATCAATAGAAATGAGTATAAGAAAACAGAGAGCCCACAGACTGAATTCCATAGCAGTTCAGTGTTTAGATATTATGCAATAAAGTAAAACTGGCAAAAGAGACTAAGCAGAGAGCAGTACCATTAACTGAAAACAGGAGAGCAAAGTCCACGGGTCTTTTAAAAATAATGAGTGATCAAGTGGGTCAAATGCCGCCAATAGGTCCAATGAGACGGGCACAGAGAATTGACCATTTCATTTAGCAACACGACAATCATTGATGACTTTCACCATTTCAATGGAATGGTGGGGTCAAAGGCCTGATTGAATTGAGTTCAAGAGTGAATGAGAAGAGATAAATTGGTGGTGTGAATGTAGAAGAAAAGTGGGGTAGTGGTTAACAGGAAGAAATAAGGGAAAGAAAGGATTATTTCCTTAAGGATAAGAGAAATAATAGCATGTTTGCATGAGGATAAGAATAATCCAGTAGAGAAGTTAACACTGACAATGTGATCCAGAAAAGGGAAAGATACTGGAGAATTATCTTTGGTTTGGTGAACACACACGGGATCAATCAACCACAGAGGAAAAAGACAGATCCCTCATTGGAGTTCAGACAGGTCATCCAGAGCAACAGAGGACAAAAATGAAGAAATAATCATAAACACAGTAAGAAGGTAGATGGCATGGCAACACTTGTATAAGTTCTCTTCTGATTGTTACTATTTTCCAAAGACACTGTGAAGCAGAATCATCAACTGAGAATGAAGATAGGGGGAAAAGTTTCTTAGCCTTGAAGAGAAAATAATTTGAAAAATAATAACAACAACAATAATAATGCATGATGCAGTCGTCTAGGAGAGGGAAAGAATAGATGTACTAAGGAAACTTACCCAGATTGTCTGGCAGGAAAGTTGAGTTTAAAATAAAATGATGGGGTGATTTTTGCAACCCTGTAAAAAAAAAAAGTGCATAAGAGAGTAACAGATTATGTAAAATGTGGATTATAGGTCCGAGTAGGTCCTTGTCATAGAATATTGGAGAAAGTGAGAAGGAATGGGGGAGATAGTCTTTGGAGGATAGGATATTTAAAATGGTGATTATGGAATGCCTGGAAGTATTAACATGACAAAATGTAGAGAGCAACCCTGAGAGCCAGTTATGGAAGTGGGAAGGTGGGCAAGGAACTGACAATGCAGGAGCTGAAGGATCCTGGAGGTGGTATAGAAGCCACAAGAAGCTCTGATGGGAGCAATACAGAGTGACCATTGGAATGAACTACAACCCTCAAAGAAAATATGAATGCAAACAGAGATAACAAGGAAAGGAAGCAGATAGAATGTTCAAACAACTTGAGATTCAAAGATGAGATTTTAGGAGGAGGTGCAGGGATAATGACTTGGAAATTGAAGTCAGGGGCAAGGAGAATCCCTCTCCTACAGAGACTGGGAGTACAGAGGTGAAGAGAAGGTCTTTGCTTTAAAGTCCTAACCCAATTTAATGTTTCAAGTTCAAGTGGACACTGATAATCAAGTGAGCTAAAAAGGCACTCTCTTGTCAGTTTTGAAAAAGAGAAAAGAAATTAAAACAGAATGATGGTTTTAAAAGGTTCTAAAATTGGGAGTGAATGCCTTGGTGTGCTGATAAGCCACAATATATCACAAATGGAAATGTAAAGACAGTCAAAAGAATGTTAACTATCATTTGTTCAACAAGTCAGAGGCTACAAGCAGAATCCATTTTAAGAAAGAAGCTAGGGGAGGAAATGGGGGAAAACATGAATATATCCATTATTTATAAAATATTGACAGTGGAAGTCAAAATAATGAACCAGAGCTGGCAGAATTCTCTGTTCCCAAGAAGTCAAGAAAACAAGCTAGATGAAGACAATGCTTTCAGTTACTATTTCCTTTACTTCTTTCCCAATCTCAATCATTCCTTTCTACGCCCAGAAGAAGGAGCTCTGTGATATTCTCTAGAGCAGGGCAATACAATAGAACTTTCTGTACTGATGGAAAAGCATAGTTCAACATGATATCCACTAGACACATGAGGGATGTTGAGCCCCTGAAATGTGGTGAATGTGGTAGAGGAACTAAATTACAAATGTATTTAATTTCAATTGATTTAAGTTTAAGTAGCCTCAGACTGGCTTCCCTACTGGACAGAATGTTCTAGAGCTTTCCAGCCCACAGGATATAAAGTAGATTGGGAGGGTAGGGAGTAAGAAAATTCTAGGCAGATAAAGGTGTCTGCCCTCCAACCCTGCCTCTTCATTCAGGCTTCTGTGCAGGCCATTTGAGCTGTGGAGCTCCAGGACTCCACAATATCACCCATCAGGAAACTTGTTATTCTCACTCACCCTCCTGCAAGAGCTCTACTAAGTATTTATTAAATAAGTGCTTTTTTATTTTAATCTTAATCTGCTTTACCCAACAAAGTCGTTATATGACCTTACTTTCAATTCATTAAGCCCCATTGTCCCAGATGTAGGACACCTATGAAAACTTCAATTGTACAACAAATATACCACTTATGGTAACTTTAGAAATGAATTTTATGTTTTCAGAGTTCTGCTATTTGGAGAAAAATAATAGATGAATGATAAGAGCATCTGAAAAATATTTATGCATTTTCAGTGTATCTGTGAAAAAAAAATGTTTAAAGCATATATAAACTCTGGGTTACAATTTCAAGACTATTTTAATGTACCTGTGTCAATTTTGTTGTTTGCAGAATTGAAAACTTGGAAGTTAATAAGTTCCTCCTAAGCTGAAACAAGTCCAAAATGAATTGAGGAGGGAAAGAGTTAAAATTTCATAGAAATATAATTTATTTTACAAGCCGATAGATTATTCATGAGTTATTAGAAAAATACTGTATTTTAACCAGTAGTGGTAGAAAGTCATTTTTTAATGATGGAACTGGAAGAAAAAAATACAGATTTTTTAAAACGAGAGTTTATTTGATTTTCCTTTTGCATAAATGGATTTTATGTACTGAAAAAGTAGCTAATTTTGATAGATATGCCTGGAATTGGTTTTACAACTGATGGCTATTGGAGCCAGCTTCCTCATTCTAATTTCTTTTCTGAAACTTCCAATTGAAGATGACATCAATATTTATGTGAGCTGGGAAAAAGAAACGAGGCACAAGGTACATAAAACTGATTAATGTAAACTGGAGAGGAAAACCCTAAAACCAAATCTAATGATCCATCAAACAACAGTCACTCTTCTTCTTAACAATGCGAATGCTGCCAATTTAAAGTAACAACTTAAATCACATAAGATAGGAGAGGATAGCAAATACATTGCTCTTAAGAAATAAAGTTGAAAAGCTGATTAAAATCAAAGAGCAAGAGAATAGTGAATGCTTAGAACAAAACTGGCATCATTCTCCAATTAGCTGAATACCTTCGAGAGGACTATGCCTGTGTGCCGTATTTAAATAAGCTTTAGCTGTAAAATTGCTATATGCCACATTTCCAAATGTAGCTGAGAAATCACCCTTTTTGCCGTACAGATGATAACCTAATTCCAACTATTTTTATCTACTTTGTAATTCAAGTGATGCATGCTATATATTATTTCCCTAAGAGTCAAATTATATTTAGAATTAAAATTGGTTTTATGTAGTTCAAGTTATTGCACCCAAAAGCAATGAGTCATGCACCAGAAGTACACAGATTTGGGAGGCAAATGCAGAACCATTAACTGCTCAGCAAGAGCTTGCTCAGCCCCTTAGCTTGAAAAATAAGCTTTAAAAATACTGTACAGTTAATGTGGGCTGGAACAACAAGGTCACCTCTGTTTCTTTTCAATGCTGCCATGGGCTTTTTGTCTTCTTTCTTAAGGCCATGGGACAGAATCAGGGTTGAAGAAAGATTTAAATGTCTTGTAATTATGTTCTGCAGTATACTCTATGTGTAAGAGTAACTCTACTGATCCAGTTATTTTTCCTGTAGTGAAGATGCGTATCCAATGTTTCAGATAGCTGTGTTGCTCTATTACCTCAAAACCATGATGAAGTTGCCAGAGAGAGAGACTGGAAGATTTTTCACTGACGACCTTGTTCTCATTATCGCATTGCTCTAACCAATTGGGCCAAACATCCGGACATCAAAGAGCCTGCAGGGACATTGTGCTTTGCACAAATCTCACTTTTCTGTATCACACTTACACTCACAAAATGGAAGAGGTGAATTCATGTTTGTCAAGACTGCTGGGTGCCATACATGAGCTCATTTCTTTTTATAGGTCTCTTATTTAATTCTCACAAAAGTCCTGTGAGGAATGACCACCTTGCAAATTTGAAAATATAAGTCTGAGCAACTAAGAATTTTTTCCAAGATCACATGACTGCTAGGAAAGAGGCCAGAATTTGAACACAGTATAGAACGACCATAAAGCCCCTCTTCTATCATCCACAGCTCATTGTATGTTTGTGGTGTGTGTGTGTGTGTGTGTGTGTGTGTGTGTGTTCCTTCCATTCATATGGCTCTCATCATTACTTGACAAAGAGGGAAAATGATATGTGGAACCATTTTTTGGACACAAATCTATGAAAACTGTATCAAGAGTTGAATTGGACATAGCTTTCCTGCGTTCATATAAAAATATGCCACAGTGAATCTCCACATCATGTACAACCATAAGAATGGTTAATTAGAATAAGAATCTAATTAGAATAAGTTATACTCCACATATGTATATGTCAAAATACACTCTACTGTCATGTATATCTAGAACGAACAAATAAATTATAAGAGTTTAGAAAATCAAAAGGGCCCCATAAAATCATATGTAATTTTGGGAATTAAAAGTAACTGACTCTTTATCCTAGTTCCAAAGTGTCTGTATGTTCAGATGTGCCACAACTATAAATCAGATACCCCAATGTTTGATAATTAAAATCAAACAGCATAACAAAATGCTTAACTATTGTCAGTTGACAAGAACCATAGAAAAATAGAAATACAATGAGGTAAAGTCACATTTAAGATCATGAAGATAGAATCAGAAACAGCCCTTGAAAGAAGTCAATCTGAGAAACTCTAACTGCTACCAAGAACCTTCTTAGAATAATCCTTCTGTCCAGAACAAACCAATTTCCTGATCCAAGAAACAGGTAAAATTAGAATAAAAATTGTTTGGAAAGTATCAGAGATTCACCAAGTCAGAGAGAAAGAGAGAAAGGTGATACATAAGATGGAAATGTCCTTTGTTGCTTTTCTTCTTAAAATATTTCCCTTTATTAATGAGTGGCAGGAAGCTGGGAACCCCAAAAGAAAGTGGGAGCCCAGAGGTTTGAACAAATTCACAAAACTACAGAGGCAAAAATAAATTATGAGCCTACTAAACTGGTCAAAAGCAGGGCCTAACACTCTGATGACAAGAAAATCAAAGAGAAGCAAATTCAACATTTTAATATTCTGCACCACATTTTCTCTATTAGCATTTAAAAATACTAAGCTACCTCAGGTGGTGGGGATCTGAGAATCCAAGTGGACATCCGTAGCTAAGTGGCTAAAAAGGTAATTTCAGTTTTCTGTAACAGTACTGTGTAAAGAGTCAAAAACAAAAGAACAAAGCAAACCATGGAGAAGAGGCACTGGAAAAATTCTCTAAATTATCAGTTGAGGTAATGAAGGCCTAGATTTAGGAGTAAGAGCAAACCAGAAATACATTAGTACAAAAGCACTCAAACATGACCTTGAACCATCTCAATCCTTGATTGAATTAGGATGATTTTTCACTCTTCTAACTACCTGGAAAATGTAAAGTCAATCCTCTATGGAAAAAAAAAATAATCCAGACATAAAACATGTAGTATTTAATCTGAAATTACCAGGCATACCAGCAGACAGGGCCAAAGTCAAAAATCTAAAGTAAAAGTATAGACAAAAGTCATATTGTTAATAAAGATAAAATTGGAGTTAATCAGACACTGATTTTAAAATAATGGTGGTTATGTTATTTAAGAAAATGCATAAGATAGAAGTGTAATCCACAAAAATAAATCAAATTAAAATTTTAGAAATGAAAAAAGAACTGAAGTTAATTAACTAAATAGACTTCACAACAAATTATACACCCCAGAAATTAGGCATGGTAAACTGGAAAATAGATTGGCAAAAAATATGCAACAAGAAAAAGACTGGAAAATACAAAAAAGACCATATAAGGCATGATGGGTGTAGCACCTCTGTAATTGTGATGCCAGAATGAGACAATAGAGAAAATGGAGCCGAAACAATGTTTGAAGAAAAACTTACCAAAATTACGTATTATATCATCAATTCATAGATTCATGCTACCCTCAAATAGAAAACAGGCAAAGAAAACCCAAAAGTAAGCACATAAGAATCAAATGATCAACACTGAGGGAAAAGAATATCTTGAGAGCAGCCATAGAAAAAGACACATCACTTGAGAGATAATAAAACTGACAGTTAACCTTTCCACTGAAACTAAGTGAAAGAGGGGATATAAAAGAATTAACAACTTTAAAATGTTGAAATAAATTAACTGCCAACCTAGAATTCTATACAAGCAAAAATGAAAGCAATATTTGCAGACTAAACAAAAAATATTCATCTCTTGCAAACCTCAAAGAAAGCAGAAAATACAGACAGCAATGAAGGCCAATGAAAAAAGTAATTAAGTGTGTAAGTATAAATGAATATTGATTGTATAAAACATTATTAATGCTTTGTGGAGTTTAAAATATATAGAGTTGCATACTTGAAAAAATAGTCCAAAGGTAGAAGGAAATAAGTGACATGAAAAATGAATTAAGGAAATTGTTTTCTCTGGTAAATGGCAAAAGTACAAAATTATAGCAGACTGCAATAATTAAAGGAAGCCTTCTATCTCTCTAAAGTAGTCAATAAAATGATTATATAAAAATATAGTAAAATATGTAAACTAACTAATAAAGAGGGAAATGTAAAATATGTAGAACTAACTACTAAGGAGGAAATGCAATCAGAAAATTTTGAATTAGTACAAAAAACAAACAAGAAAAGTAGGGGAAGAAAGATAAACAAAAATTTGATTTATTTTTGTGGATTTACACTTTTATTTTATCTATTTTCTTAGATAACATAACCACCATTATTTTAAAATCACAAACAAATACAAATGGGGAAAATAGGTAAGAAACAGTAAGAGGGTTAATTTAAATACAAATACATCAAATTATATAATGTGTGGGTAAACTAAAAAGTCCAGGTAAAATACAAAGATTATCAGACCAGGATTTTTTTTTTTCCAAATTCATCTATGTGCTACTTATAAAAGGATACTGTAAATATGACACAAAATATTTATATAAAAATAAGAAATACCAAGAATGCATTGATCAGAACTAACATTTACTCTTATCAACCAAATTATACTTTAAGGTAAAAGTTGTTGGAGACAAAGAGACACAGGCCTTGAAAACAAAATGTTCGATCCATCGAAAAGGTTTAACAATCCTAAAAATGTATCCATACAGATTCAAAATACATAAAGTAAATATTAATTGTACTGAGAGAGAAAATAAAAACTACAGAAAATATTTGAAGGTTTCAGTGATCTCTTTCAGTACATGATAGAATAAGACACACATGGGGGCGGGGGAGAAACAGAAGATCTGAACAACAAACTTCGCCTTAGACCTATATTTAATACCATTCAAAACAATTCTGGAATGCACCCCCTCCTCAAATCCACATGGAACATTTGCCAAAGTGAACTACATGCTGAGGTAAAAGAAGAAAAAAAAAAGGTTCTTTACATATTTCAGGTGGTATAAATTATACAGACTATATTTATCAACCAGAATAAACAGTCAAATATTCTCAAAAGTTTGAAAGTTTATCAATACTTCTCAAGAATAATCTAAAATTAAGAAAAAATTTTGAGAAAATTATAAAGTATTTTCGAATTAACTGACTACCCAAAAAGCCACATATCAAAGCTTTCAAGATACAACTAAAGTAGTTTGGCAGGGAGGTTTCAACAATAAAGAAAGTAAAAATTCAATGATCCAGTGTCCACTAAATAAAGTAGAAAAGGAATAGTAAATTAAATTTAGATAAAGTATGAATAACAAATTATAAAGATAAAAACACAAATGAATAAAATATAAAATAAAAATGCAAGAGAAAATCAATAAAAGCAAAGTTACTTTGTTGTGAAGATAAAAAACTTTAGCAGGACTGTACAGGGAAAAGAAAGGGAGAATACAAATTACCCAATTGCAGGAATAAAATGGAAAATATCACTACATGCTGTAAAGGTATTAAAAATAATACAAAGGATATTATAAACAATTTAATGTCAATGCATTTGAATAATTAGAAAAACAAGAAAAAATCCTTTAAGAAACAAAATTTACAAATTCTGTATCATAGAAAAGAAAGAAAACATCTGAGTTGTCCATTAAATTAAATAAAATCATAGTTTTAAAACTTCCTACAAAAAATATATAAGGTGCAGGTGTCTTCACTGTTGAATTATTTCCAAAGTTGGCCAAAAAGAAAAAAAGAAAACAGAAAGAAAGGAAAGAAAAAACACCACCACCAATCTTACACAAACACATGAAGAGAATAGAAAAAAAGCAGAACATTTCCCAACTTGCTTTATTAGACCTGTATGACCTCGACTTCAACACCTGGCAAGGACATTAAAGAAAGGCAAAATTATAGGCTAATTCTTCTCATGAACAGGGGTGAAAAAGTCTTAAACAAAATGCTGGCAAAACAAACCCAACTATATATTAAAAGACTTATAAATCATTATAATGTTACAGAATGCTATTTCTTTAATTTTCAAAAATTCAATCAACATTCACACATTAACACAATAAAGGAGAAAAATATGATCATCACAAATGACAACTCAACTGATAAATTTTGACATGTTCATGATAAAAATGTATAGTAAACTGGGAATAAAAGGAAGTCTCTTAATTGATAAAGTATATCTCTAAAACTCCTACTGCAAAAATCACAACTAAATATTGAAAGCTCTATTTTCTTCCATTCAGGTACAAGAATAATGATGCGTTGGTGCAGCCACTCTGGAAAGCAGTGTGGAGATTCCTTAGAAAACTTGGAATGGATCCACCATTTGACCCTGCTATCCCACTCCTTGGCCTATACCCAAAGGACTTAAAATCAGATTGCTACAGTGATGCAGCCACATCAATGTTCATAGCTGCTCAATTCACAATAGCTAGATTGTGGAACCAACCTAGATGCCCTTCAGTAGATGAATGGATAAAGAAACTGTGGTATATATACACAATGGAATATTACTCAGCCATAAAGAAGAATAAAATTATGGCATTTGTAGGTAAATGGATGATATTGGAGACTGTTATGCTAAGTGAGATCAGCCAATCCCAAAAATCCAAAGGCCGGATGGTCTCACTGATAAATGAATGATGATGCATAATGGGGGGGGGGAAGGGTGGCAAGAATGGAGGAAGGATAGATAGCATAGAGGGAAGGGAGGGATGGGGGCGGGTGGGGGGTAAAAATAATAACAGAATGTGTGACAGATACCATTGCCCTGTGTACATGTATGAACGCACAGATGGTGTGACTCTACTTTGTGTACAACCATTGAAACAATAGCTGTACTCCATTTGTGTTCAATGAATCAATAAGTAAATAAAAAAAAAAGAATAATGATGCTTCTACCAACTTCTATAAATTATGGAACTGAGGTTCCTAAAAACACAATGAAGTGAGAAAAAGGAATAAAATGTATCTTGAAAAAGAAGCAAAATTATTACTATTTATGATGACACAGTTGTGTATTTAGAGAACCCAATGAATCTACAGAAAACTGTGAAAAATCACTGTGAATTTAGCAAATTCACTGAATGATATATGTAGCAAGTTCACTTTTGTATACATAAGCAAAAATAATTACAAAGTTAACTTTGAAGTTGATATTATTTGCCTTAGATTAAAATATCAAATACTTAAAAGTCAATCTATCAAAATATGAGAAAACCATTGCATTAGAAATAGCCAGGCATCACTGAAGGAAATTGAGAAGTCTTAATTAAATGGAGATATATATCATACTTGAGATACATTCTGTATTGTAACAATGTCAATTTTCCCCAAGGTAACTTGTACATTCATTTAAAATGCAACAAAAATCCAACTAGGATTTGTGTGTGTGCATGTTTATGAATGTTTGCGTAAATCAACAAGCCCATTATAAAACTTATGAAAATGCAAAGAGCCAAAAAAAAAAGAGACAATTCTGAAGAAGAAAAACTTGGGATAATTGAAGCTACCAGATATCAAGATTAATTATAAAGCTCTTGTAATTAAGATAGTAAACAGTGTGGTTATTAGGACAAGGAAACACATTAGACACATGAATCAGAGCAGAGTCAAACCAGACTTGATTTATGGCAATACTGCCTCTGAATTGGAGTGTGGAGAAAAGATAATCTGTTCAAAAGTTAAGACAAAAGTAATAACCTCTACAATACTCTGTAGACAAAAATCAATTCCAGATGATTATGGAGCTACATTTCACTTTTTGAAGCAAAATAATAAATCTTTTAGGAAAAAACTTAAGAACATTTCCATCATCTTGGACTAAATGACAGTTTCTTCAACATGACACGGTCATCACTAACTATAAAGGAAAAGACCAATAAATTAGGCTTCATTAAAATTAAAAACTTCTAGTCATTCAAGTTATTATTAATGAAAAGACAAGTCATAGAAATAAGGAAGATATTTATAATGCATGTACTCAATAGTCTTGTCCAGACCTATACCTCTAGACAAAGGAGTGTGTGTGGATAGACATGTTTTTTTTTCTTGAGAGAACAAGAAGAAAAACAAAAACTGAGTTCTTTTACTCTATGACTTAGAAAGTTCTCTCCTATGCATGTAGATGTTATAGATGGAGAAATATATCTGCCTAGAAGAGTATCCATGGCTGTATTATTTCTAGTCTAAAACTAGAAACAACCCAAAAGTCAATCAACAGGGATGTATAAATACTATAACATC